>CALNVZ010000174.1:57419653-57451420 GCA_940671915.1 Paracentrotus lividus
CGTTTCTGTTAACAAAAGCATTTTTGTCCTGTAGATCATTCTATTCTGTTGACAAAAATATAGACCCTCACAGAATAATAGTCCACATAGAGCCACTTACTTGGCTTATCCCATTAACATATCAACAAGTGAGAACTCTAGTATTCAGTCATATTCCCATTGCGGGACCATAAGCGTGTGTAGAAAACGACCGTCTTTGCCATTTCATACAATGCAGTACCGTGGGAATGTGACTGGAGCTGGAGCAAGAAAGCTCGAGGGGATATTACATAATCTGCGGCGGCAGCATGTCTGGGGGAAAGCCAAGGCCAAACCTTGATTGTTTTAAAGGTTAGTCTAACACACCAGGCAGGGGTTTAAGTTTTTATTTTCTGGATGTTATACTGACTTTTATACTTCCAAGGAAGATATAAAAAGGGGAATCCAAGGTAATCACACCTTTTTTTTCCTTCTATATTCCTATTGTGTTCTCCTCTTTTCTATCGTTTCATGTATATAGACCCTCATGCTTCTTTGCTAATAGTATTTCCCATTCAAATTTGGAATTTTGTTACTCAAGTCGATAATCGGGACATCATTTCTAAATGGGACTTTTTTGGGCTCTCATTACGATTTCCACAGTTCAAATTCCCTTTTCCAGTATGAAATGTGTGTTTTTTATTTTCGAATTCCGAAAAAAAAATGCATTACTGGAAAAGGGAATTGAACTTTCGAAATTGTAATAAGACCCCAGCGTTCCTATAAACTGGGATGACCCCATTATCGTATCAAATAATAATAATAATAATAATAATTATTATTATTATTATTTGTTTTTTTTAAAAAAAACAATCCCTGGGAAGGGTTGGGAGAATGTTGATTACTTGGCAAGGGTCCCAAAAAGTAAACGTAGGGACAAATATTCAAGAAATTAAAGCTGAAGCATAATCATGTTGCTATATAGCGCATAAACAAAATACTCCACCTTTATGAAGGACAGTGTAGGATTTTCCCAGTCAAATTAAGAAGTTAGTTATTTATATTCGATAATCGGGTCATCCCGATTTGTAGGGACGTCGGGCTCTGTTATAATTTCAAATTCCTTTTTCCAGTAATCAAATGTGCATTTTTTTTTTGGAATTCGAATATCCAAAACACACATTTCATACTGTGGAAAAGGGAATTTAAACTGTGGAAATCCTAAAGAGATCGGGCCCAAAAAAGTCCTATTTAGAATGTCCCGATTATCGACTTGAGTAACAAAATTCCAAATTTGAATGGGAAATACTATTAGCAAAGCAAGAAGCATGAGGGTCTACATGAAACGATAGAAAAGAGGAGAACACAATAGGAATATAGAAGAAAAAAAAGGTGTGATTACCTTGGATTCCTCTTTTTATGTCTTCCTTGAAAGTATAAAGGTCAGTATAACATCCAGAAAATAAAAACATAAACCCCTGCCTGGTGTGTTAGACTAACCTTTAAAACAATCAAGGTTTGGCCTTGGCTTTCCCCCAGACACGCTGCCGCCGCAGATTATGTAATATCCCCTCGAGCTTTCTTGCTCCAGCTCCAGTCACATTCCCACGGTACTGCATTGTATGAAATGGCAAAGACGGTCGTTTTCTACACACGCTTATGGTCCCGCAATGGGAATATGACTGAATACTAGAGTTCTCACTTGTTGATATGTTAATGGGATAAGCCAAGTAAGTGGACCTATGTGGACTATTATTCTGTGAGGGTCTATATTTTTGTCAACAGAATAGAATGATCTACAGGACAAAAATGCTTTTGTTAACAGAAACGACTTTGGTAGACGGACAGTAAACATTTTGTTGACCAAGTGTAATTCTGTAAAGTACAGAACCAATTCTGTCGACGGATGAATTCCGTACTTGGACAAAAAATGTTATGTCACTACAAAACCCATTTTATGTGTAACAAAATATCTTTTGTTACCAAATAAAATTACTAATAGACAAAATGAGTTTAGTCTTAATAATTTTGTTACAAAATAAAATGTTGTCATTATTTTTGTAACAAAATAACTTTTGTCATTTTTTTGTAACAAAAACAATTTTGTATTTTTTTTTTGTAACAAAATGAATTTTGTAATTTTCTTTTTTGTAACAAAGTTCATTCTGTTACAAAATAAGGAAACAAAAATAAGTTTTGTTACAAAATAATTTTTTTTAGTTAATTTTGTCACAAAATAATTTTTCAACATTAATTTTGTTACAAAAGACGATTTTGTGCGAATTTTGTTACAAAATGGGGTAGTTTTATACCGAAAAATAAGGGTAACAGTTGGCGCCCCATACAGGACGACTACCCCCCCCCCCGAACTAGGTTTAGGGTTAGGTGTAGAGTTAGGGGGTAGATTTTAGGCGGGGGTAATTGTCTAGGGGTTAGTTGTCCTAGAACTTGTAAAAACTTTGTGACAGGGATAAGAGACTGAACTCAAGATGGTGAAGCACTAAGTTCATAATGTAGTTGTCTTCAGGCTTATCCCCCCTGTTCCACCTGAAGCAGATTACATGTAGGCCTATATTTCGAAAATTTGATCTGATAAAGGACCAACCAGTTATGACACTCTCCCGCATAGATCTCTATTGTGGCTGGAGAAGGAGCCTAGCATTGTTATTAGATCATTGTTTGTCTGCTAGCATAGAATCAACAGGCAAATATAGAGAGTGTTTGCCCGCCAGTGCAATGTTTGGAAGGTTTGTATGGAGTGTTCCATTCATCACTGTCAATGAATGAAAGGTTTAATGGAAAAATAATTATATTTAGGGCCCCCTGCACCCCCCCCCCACCTTCCATGTGACAAGTACCAATTTGTGTAAGTTCATTGTACATAAACTTTTTATTAGGGTTCATTCTTGTACCATGGAGATATAACTTAGTATCTCCATGGTTGTACCAAGATGGAAAAGGGTTGAAACAACACAAAAAACCACCCTAGAACAGCTATTGCAGTATTGGGGAGGGTGGGGGATTGTACACACGAAACGGTTTAGATACTGCGTATTAAAGTTGCCCATCTCTCATGGTACCTACTGTTCCTTTTGGAGACAGTTATTTGCCAAATATTTATGTATTTGTCAGTGAATTAAGGTTGTTTTGTGGTTCATCAACAGAAACCAAAAAATCTGTCAAATTGGTAACTGTTCTGACATGTGCATCTGTTGAATTCCAGAATGCTATATGAGGTATTGTAGATATGAACTTTGCTTGTATAAACATTTTATTTTGATTTTCAGTTTATTCAGGTGGATAACATTGTGATTGTTCTTGGAACTGGCTTTTTAGTGCTCGGAAGCCAGCCTATAACATGCATACATGTAGAAAGGGGCTACGTGTAAATATGTATCACCTTTGCTAGATCGAGTACTCTGGAAATGTCACACTAGTTTGTCTCGGTCAAACAGATGATGACTTGCAGAAGACCAAATGCTTGATATCTGTTTACATATCATTGTTCATTAAACTTTATCCGGGAGTATTGGTCATTTGTTGTAGTGGCCTCTGTTTGTCCACACCCATTGTAATAACTGCCCAACCTACCATTATGAATGCAATGATATGAACAAATGGTGAAACTGACCAGAAATACATAATATGAAAAAATATTGATGATATAATATTAGCTTTATGATTGTTTGAACTCTAAATGAGATTAGATGATCATGCTGCACTTCAGAGTCAGATGATGATTTTCTCCCCCTTTTTAAAAAAGCTGGTCCCCTATGCAGCACAACCCTCAAGATTTAGATCTGGTCCCCTATGAAAAAGCTTTTAAAATAAATAAAAAATAGATAAAATTGTAAAATAATGCATAGGCCTGTATCTCTAAGATATTGATATATTTTTTTTGTTCACCTTGACTGCACTTAGGCAGTCGTGCTACTGGTACCCATTGACCAAGTGAAGCAAATGTAGATTACAATAATATGCATCAGCTGACAAATATGATTTGACAAAAATGAAACCGTCATTGCTTCATATATTCCAACTATTTCCTTTAGTAGCTTGTGATATCATTGAACAAATAGACAAGACAGCTGATAAAACCAGGATGTTGTAAGATGTTATTCTATTGAGGTCAACAAGATATCTCACTATATGGATGGACATTGGGCAATATTTACCTTGTTTACACTGTAACTAGGCTCGAGAGTTCGATACGACAATAGACACGGCAGTTTTATCATGTAAACAGGATCAGTGTGATCCGCGATCCAAGTTCGATTTGCCTTTTTTGCTCCGCCAGAATCATAGGTTTTGATCCGGGAGGCAGGTTCGACACAGCAATTTTTCTGAGTGTAAACAGAAAGCCATGTCGAACTCGATGGCCTTGAGGTCATTGGTGGAATTTGGTTATACATCTCAACACACATTAATGACATCCTACTACTTCCATTTTTGATCTTGGGGCAGTGTTAGCTCGCCTTTTTTGTTCTGTATAAACCGGTGTTGGACCCTTCCTGAGGATTCGACACTATAGCAGAATCACAGTGTAAACACAGTAACAGATTTAATTTGAAAGTGAAACCCATTCACAGATGGTACAAATAGACATGAGAAAGCTCTATCATGTTGTCTATTGAGCTTGAGAACCAGAAGGACTGAAACTGGTACTTTTACATATAACTAGTGCAATTCTGGTTCTCAACAGAATGCAATAATGGTCTTCAAAACTAGCACAGATGCATACAATACACTGTTAAAAGAAACAGAATATTTTACAGAAAGAAAAATACAGAACCGGTCTGTATTATGTATGATAATATAATTCTGTGTATTTTTATTACAGGAAATTTGTAAATTTACATACCCCATATACCATCTTTCTGTAATTGTACTGTTATTTTACTGTAAATTGTGTTACCAATTGTGCAGTATAAAGATTACAGGTGTTCTGGAAGTTCTGCTGCAGGAACTTTTTCTGTTTTTTTAAGGAGAAAAAAATACAGAATCATTCTGGATTATGTATGACAGAATCATTCTGTATATTTTTATAATGGGAATTTTTCTGCAATTTAACAGAACAGGTCTGTTTGAAAAAAGAAAAAAAGTATTTTATTATAGAAAATTTGTAAATTTTCATTCCTCATATACCAATTTTCTGTAATTTCACTGCAAATTTGTGCAGTAAGATTACAGGTGTTCTCGAGACTCTGCTGCAGGAACTTTCCTGTTTTTTAAGGAGAAATTTTCTAACAGTGTAGGCCTACCCAGAAAAGCTAATTTTGTAATATTGTCTATGGAGCCCGAGAACCAGAAGGGCTTTAACTTTGATACTTTTAAGAGTCGTAAGCAAATATATTGTCGCTTTCTTGCAGAAAGGCTGTAAAATGTACGCGTTGCCATTACATAAATGACCTTTCTACTGGAAGGCGACGATATATTGCTGGAATGAAGATTTGAACAAGGGTTTTGCAAAACCAGTAAAAATCGGGTATGAATAACTTTGCATTTTTTGCCTTAGAGCAAGACAGGCATTGTTATTTTCACATGGACTTAATACCCTTTTGGCATGCAGCTGAAGATTTTTTAAAATTTACTTGAATGAAGATTTGCATAAGGGTTTTCAAAACCATCACAGATGATGGGAAACTCTAGTTGAGCCCTCTTGCTGTTTCACCTGAAATCGCAATTCTTAAGATTCTGAGTCTTGTCCAAGACTGCTAGCTGCATTAGCCGTGAGGCCTCTACGCACTCGAAAATTTTTGCAAGATTCTTACGAAAAAAGAAAAAAAAAGACCAATCCCAACATGATCGCCCGCTCTCAGTGTCAGTATACAGCGGTTGCTCTTATTTGACTGTTGGACCGTTTGAAGTGGCTGTCATATTTGGAACATTTGTTGAATTGTCAATAGATTTTATTCATATCATTTGTGAGTGCGTAGAGGCCTTGCCACTGACGCGACTTGCAGTCTTGGAAATCGCGATACAATGGATATCGCCGAATCTTGGAAAACATGATGATTTATGGAGAAACAGCAAGAGGCCTCGATAGAGGCTACATGGTGGTACAAAATGTTAACTCACTCACACTTTCATGGATTTAATGCCTTGTGGCGCTGAGCAGAAGATAAATGAGCTGAAAATCTGAACAATGGTCCTCAGTATTACATGTATCTATAATTAATTTTCATGGTATATACAGTTGTTGGTACTTGACTGCTTTCAGGACAATCTACAGTGATAAATGAATATGATTAATTTTTATATTTTTCTGACAAGACAGCCAGAGACCAAGAACTCAAGTGTTGACGTCCTTGTTGAAATATTTTTAGTAGACATGGTTTCATTATGTATGTACATGTAGGTAATTACAACAAACAAAAACATGTATCTCTACTTAAGAATTAAAAAAAAATGGTTGCTAGGAAAGGTACATGTAAATTATCCAAAATCTCTGTGAAAACAACATACTCTTTTGTGTGGATATGACATTGACTGAGAGTTTTGCTTTCTTCAGAAGATAGTTCATATCTTGACATTGTGTCATGTAGATAATCACCCATTATTAAAAGATGAGTGTACATATTGAAGAGAATGAGATGATAGATTATATTTATTTATGTACTCTCTCATCGAAAGCTTAGGGTGGTATCTCACTTCGCGGAGACGTCTCCACAACGGAATAGAAAATATCGTCTCCGCTATGGATACAAAATATTAGAGACGTCTCCGAGTCGTCTCCGCGACAATTTTCAAAAACTTTGACAAAGCAGTTTCAAAGAACCGTCTCAAAGTAGTTTCCGCGATAAGTTTCAAAAATTTGTCGTGGAGACGTTTCATGAGTCGCGGAAACAACTTTGAGACGGTTCTTTGAAACTGCTTTGTCACAGTTTTTGAAAAATGTCGCGGAGACGTCTCAGAGACGTCTCTAATATTTTTTATCCGTCACGGAGACGTCTCCGCGAAGTGAGATACCACCATTAGGGAGTCATCTTTCATGGGTTGAATTGATAATTCACACAAAAGTTTAAACCATTTGTTAGAACTCTTAAAAGAAGTTTTACTTTTAGTAGTTTTAGTATACATACAGGTTTGTACATGTTATGAACTAGCTATTAAACCTGGTGTATGGTTTTGGTAACAAAAAAGGAATTGGCACAAAACTGATCAAATATAGTCTCATGTTGTCCAAATTGCACTAAAAGATATGTGTGAGAGATCTTGTGACATTGCTTTCATTATTTCTGATGAATTTCATTAAATTTTTTTGAATGAAGCGTAATGTAACTGCCGTTTAGACCTCTGCTGAGCGTTTCGCACACCTGAGGTTACGGCGTGAATAATGCGAACGATCTGTGTGTAACACGCACACAAGAGAATCCCCATTGGTTTTCCACGTAAGCGCTAACATGAGTCGGATCCCCGACTTAGCTTTTTTATACTTATATTATGAAATAAAGACACTAAAACGAGATTTCAAGTCCTATAATTTGCTTTATTATTGTTATTGGATTCAATCTTTCATAATTTATCTAAATGGGAATCAAAATTATTTTTTCTTACTCTCGAAACTATACCCCAGCTTTAAAAGATGGTGAAATGTGAAAAAAAAACAACTTATATATTTTGTAATTAGATTTTACACAATTTTATTGTGCTATTTTATCATTAAAAAATATTACACATATTTTTTTGGTGTAGACAATTGGTTGTTTTCAATGTAATTTTCACTTGATACTAACTTTTTGTTCATGTTTATGTTGATGGAATTCAATTTTCCACAAAACATTACACACACTGATTAGAGTGGAATGCCACCCCACAAAGTATGATCTATGAATGCTATTTCTGTTTTGATAGAGGGCAAAAAAAAACAAGATATCATTGTTTAGAAACCAAGCAAATATGTAGATAATCTAGATTCATGTTTGCTGTATGGGTGAAAGGGTGTGTTCCCCAGATTCAAGCTCATTGTAAATTCTCCTGTGGGTGTTTGCACTTTGCACTTGCACTAGCTCTTCACAAGCAAGGCACTGAAGAGACAGGTATTGAATTCTACTGTATAAACAAGAGCTGATATATCCTTTGCACAGGCCTGAAGTGTTTTCGTACTATGAGATATATCATTCTCTCATTCATGTTGGTAACATGTAACATAGTAAGGTCAAAATGAAATGTCATGTACAAGTGCTTGTAATGTACACTGTTTATTCTAAAGAGGATATGTGTATATTGAGATATTAACGTGATTTTTTTTTTCACCCACTTTTTCCAACTCTTGTTTCTTTCTTTCTTTATCCTTTCCATATCTGTCTCTTTTTCTGTACTTCCCAATTACATTTCTTAATTTCCCCTCTTCTTTTCTTATTTCTCCACGTCTTTACCCTGTTATCCACCTATCTCCTCTACATCCTACACTCGTCTCCCACCTCTTTCACTCTATCTGATACCTCCCCCTCTTCATCCCCTTCCACCCCATGTATTACCCCTCTTACACCTTTTCCACTCTATCTATTATCTCTCTCTCTCTCTCTCTGCTTTCACTTCATGTATTACCCCTCCCTCCATCTGTCTCACACTTCTTCTTGGCTTGTAACAGGAAGATGAGGATTACCCAATAGAGATTGACATTGACGACCTTCTGCGACGCAGTGGTGATGAGAGACAGAAAGAAGTAGAAGCACTCCTTAGAGATGCATCACAACCCTCAGAGGTAAAGGAAGGGAGGGCATGTAAATTTGAAATGGTAGCCCCACCATAACACCAAAACCAAATATCATTTGAAGGTTTGACCAGGGCTATCCATATAAATATAATTTCAGTTTGGCTAATTTGGTTTAAGGGGCCATTTAAGTTTAAGTTCGTGGACATCCCATTGAAATGCGGGGGAGGGTCCACGAGTCCTCGGTCCCGCGAGTTTGAGTATTTTCCCACGAGGCCGAGTATTTTTCCCACGAGTCCTCGATCCCACGAGGCCGATTTTTCTCATATCATATTTTCTCTCATAATAAAATACTCGGCCTTGTGGCACCATGGACTCGTGGGAAAAATACTCGGCCTCGTGGGACCGAGGACTCATGGGACCAAGGACTCGTGGGATCGAGGACTTTTGGGATAATACTCGGACTCGTGGGACCGAGGACTTGTGGGAAGACCCCGAAATGCGTGTGAAGTCTACAACACATGTCCCAATGGGTTTTCCAAGAACTTGAGACTTAACATGTCAGACGGTTTTGAGAAAAGGGGCCCCAGGTGGACAAAATTTAATATTATTGTTTGTTGCATTTTAGGCAGAAATTGAATTCCTTGTACAGAAGGAGCCTTGTTAAATGATTATCCCACTATTACTTGCACATGTTCAGACCAAGTTTTTTTTGGGTTTTTTTAAAGGTTTATTTACAGAGCAATTTAAGAGAACTAAATGTAGAAATATTAATTTGTTTTTGGTACGTTGAATATGATATTTCTGTTTAAAAATAACATAATCAATATTAACAGGTCATAATAACCTGGGTTCCATAACAAAGGTTTGCAATCAAAATGGCAATGGCCAATCAAGATTGTTGTTGCATGAACTTTTTGTTTAAAAGAAATACTGTAAACGTGGAAATTTTCGCGGTACATTAATTTTCACGGATTTCGCGCAAAGATCGTACGGCACGAATTTAAAAACACGCGAATATATGAGCATGCTTTCTTATGCATGCTTTACATAGGTTAAATTGCGTTCGTACGTAAATGCAGCGCGAATTTAAGAACCCACAAATATGTTTTGAGGCCTCTAAGTGCGAAAAATTAATCGCGCAAAAATAACAGCGAATACAGTACCAGTAAACAATTCCATTGTTCTTTTAAATTTGCAATTGATCGCACACCTATGTGTTTACAGGACCGTGCATGTTAAATGAGCCCACACTTTACTTTATTTATACCACTTCATTAAGTTTCTTCATTTTATTTTGTCAACTTTTTTATTCCTCTTTTATCTCTGATTTCTGTTGAAATATGCATTTATTTTACTTTTAGGTGAATAACTGGACAATTTTTATAATTTTATATTTGTGGCAAATTACTGAAAACCTCCAGAAAGGGTCATTTGCAGGAGAGCATTTTCAATTTGAACTAAATTGTGCCCAGAACCGTTATAGTCCAAGAAACATACTGGGAGAAAATGCTAGAATGATATAGACTTTGTACTTCCAAGAGGTCATTGGGTATTTTTTTCCCAATATAGTTTGAAACGTGTGTTAGCGTATCATTAATACCATAATATGTGAGAGGTTTCCATCACATTTTTCATTTTCTCCTTTAAAACTGCAGGAATTCATCTCAATACTACTCTCAAGGGTCCTCGAGCTCCAGAAGAAATCAAATATCATGTCATCGCCCGGGCCGGCTCAGAATATAGACTTCAAATTATGAGAGGGGACGGCTATGTGGTTGATAAAACATGGAGGACATTTGCAAACCGGCCGTGTCATGTAAATATGTACAGAAAATAGAAAAGGGACAAAGAAGAAGATAGAGAACGGATCCTTTCACTTCCTCGAGTGCGGTCTTTCTCTTGGTTTTCTTTCACTCAAACTTGACGGGATTTTCACTTGCTTCCTCATTCTCCAAAGATCCTGGTGCGTCAACAGTCAGAAAGCAAGATGGCTGTATTGGTTTCCACTCGACTGTTCTAATCATAATCGTCTCAAGCATCATTCAAAAAGTTGTATGGTTTTCAAAAAAAAAAAAAAAATGTGAATTATTATTGCTTAAACTCTTCTGCTTGTGTTTTATAAATTCTATTTACAATGCAGTAAATGATAATATTGAGTCTTTGCAATCATGCACAATAATTCTGATTAGTATTAAGATTAATAAGATTTGCACTGTACCTGTACAAATTTACATATGCCATATTAAAAGTGTACAAAATTTCTGGTGGAAATTGTGTGTAACAGCATAGCATTGAGCAAGATAAGGAAACTAAAACCCATATGGATAACACACACACACACACTCCTGTTTGCAAATGTGGATTAACATGTTAGATATGAGCCAAACATCCAGTCAACTGCTGGATAAAATTCATAATTATTACAGATGCTTTATATCAAAATGGAATTTGATTACCTAGACTTACCATTAGATTTAAAAGATTATCCCAAATTGGAGGATCTTTGTAAGACAGTTAGTGTATACATTGTGCATGTACTTAATAACCAGTATACTTAGCATGCATGATGTATGTGTTGCTATGTTTATACCGTTCAGGAGAAATGTTTTTATTCAATATGGTCACATCCTGATTTAATGAATAACATAATCCTGAGGAATATTTTATTTGTACCTCAAGCTTTATATAAAACATCGTATCTTTTTGTGATATGCTTCTTCAAAGTAAATTGATCTTTTTAATGATTTATTTCCTTTCACAGTGTCTCTAGTTATAATTAAATGTTGACCCTGCTTTAGATTTTTTTTCCATTTAAAATTATTTTAAATAAAATCATGTGAAGACTAGAGAATTTACCTTTTTTGTTAGTACCGGTAGATATAATTGTGGAGAAATAAAATATGTCAAAGATGTTGACATTTTTATTCACTAAAAGAAAATGTGACAAACTAAATTATAGAAAATTGTTATAAAGGCTGTCAACAGATTGGGTACCATACTGATTTTATATATTCATTTTCTTATATAACAAGACGGGTTCAAATTAAAAGATTAAATTTAAAGCTTTTTGTCATGAACATAGAAAGATAATTATTCATAGGCAATGCCTGTTATTGAAATGAATTCACTTGCATGGAAAGTCAATCTAATTCGACCCTGAGCATTTGGGATCTTGTGTGCAACGATGCACAAAGATTCAGCAAGGATTATGGGAAGGTTGCCAATTTGAGCAAGGTCAATTTTCTCTCTCCCTTCACACCGGCAGAGTCGAAAGAAGAAGATGCTTACATGTTAGAGCGTTATGAATCGCATTACGGGACATATGCCACACAGTAATTTCATACTTATAATGTCTTCCCACTGAACAAGCCTGCCTGAAATTAATACCACAGGACGAACGACGGCGAAACGGAACAAGATTCGTACGTGTTGAGTGATGGGTTAAGGGTCGCATGTAACTAACTATTAGACCTCTTCGTGAACTGTACGTGTAACCCAATCTATATGAATATTATAGGTGTCGGTTGTGGGAAAAAAACGTATGGCATATCTATGTTGGTAGCTTTATGTCCTATATTTTTGGCTGTGATTTAGAATTTGTTCATCTGATATTCCATGAAAAATCAATATCACGTTAGCTATTAATGATTATTTGAGTCAGTTGTATGCATTAAAGCGAATCCATGTTGTAATACTGAGATGGCTAAAAATACATGAAGTACAGAGCTAGTTAGATTCATATACCAGGTAACTTATAGAGTTAATAATAATTAACGCCCTGCCTGCATTGAGTGAATTGGGGGAAAATGTTCAAACAAACTACTTTTAAACACATCTGGCAATCAATCAGGTTTTTCTCTTCATTAGAGAGCATGAAATAATAAAATAAAAAAATAGGATGTAAAAAGAACATGCAGTGCCATAAATCCTGTGTAATCTACTCATTTTTTTTTGAGGGGGGGCGGAGATTAGTTGCTACCGGGTGTAATTGATTCCTACTATGTTACACTTCCTCTCATCTTTTCCTGTTTTGCAAGAATCTCCTGACCTAGAATACATGCTGGGGTAAAATAGTGGAATACTGTATCAGCGATTCAGAATCAAAATTGCATTAAACCCTGTGTTAGAACCCTTTTGATAATATGTCTTGATGCATTTTTCTTGGCCCGAATTAATTGCACAGTTATTAATTCTGCACTCATACTATGTGTGCTGTGTTGCAGTTCTGTCATTTTTAGATGTTTTAATGGAATTTTTATTCCACAATAATGACCAGCTTCACAGACAACTCATTTTTGGAATTTATATATATTTTATTTATACCAGCTAATTGAAAGTCAGCTGATACATGTACACGTATGCACTCTATCTCAGTCTCCTTGAGAGAAGAAAAAAAAATTACTCCCATTTTGCTTTATGTTTTGGGAAAAAAATTATTTTCACGTTAATGTAAGGCCTGATATTTAAGACTAAGCTTTGAGGGTGATGAAAAAAATGGTGTAGAGTTGTTTTAGATCATTTATGAAAATTCTCCCATCAAAAATATTAGATGTAAAATTGCATTGATACTGTCAATACTATTTAACATCGCCATGTGCGTTGGTATTCCGTTTTCACTCAATTAAAATTAAAACAGGCTGACTATTTTATTTTAGTATTCAATTGTTTATCAAGCCAAATTGTTGTTTTTAGTACTCTGTATAATAAGACGTTTGAAGCCAAAGTTCGGAATGTACAAGATCCAATTTTTGCAATAGGTTTGACTGATATTGTTTTTGTATTACGAACATTGCAGGGAACAAATGTAGTGTCTTTTTTTTAATGGTTTAGAAGGCTTTGTTTAAAGGTCAATCTGTCAATAGTATTTGGACTTGTCATTTCATACAGTTTGCTCGATTTGTTTAAACATGAATTCTAGAGCATGTTTATGCTTGTTATTAGCGGAATGAAAGTCTCTGTCTCGGCCCTATATACTGTATGTACATGTATGTAGCTGTTGTATTTCATGTGTAAGGTATTCATGCTTCTATTATCTTTAATTATTATCTAATCAAAGCTTATGCCCTTTGTCACAATTTGCAATTGCCCTAATTAATCATATTTATATAACAAACCCCTTCCCCTGGTGATTTTAGTGATTACGTTCAAAGAAATAGATCAATTCTGCAATACTTGTAGTCTTTCAAGATATTTATTTATTAAAATTGAGCAATGAAAAACGAACATCATTTGGAATGCAATGATTTTTGATTTCTCAACGGAAAACCACAATGTCTTGCAATAATGATTTAATTTAATTTATGAACCTATATTACTCACACTTATTGTTATGTATATAAGGACATGTTTTATAATACATGATGGTAATATATTTATGAGCCATTATAAAATTTGGAATTTATTAATCTATCTATACCACCAAAACATTTGAATTTAATTTTATCTTGCATAAATAGCTATATAGACAAAGGTACTAGCATATTTTCGGTATTTTCACACAATGTCTTTTAACAAATTTTAACCCCAATAAGATTATTGTTTAATAACGATTATACAAACCATATGCATTATATGTACATATACATAAAGACACTATCCCTCTAAGTATATTTTGTTTTATGATTTCAGTTTAATGAATCTTCTCAACAAAACAGGGATATACGTGTACATGAAATCAAACTTTCTTTTTTGTAATTAGGAACAAAAATTTCATCATATTTATAACTAAGAACTACATTTTATGAAGTAAATTTATGCTTTTAACAAAGAAAAAAAAAGAAGCTTTGCACATGAATGTGGTTCACATTCAGTGAAGCATGTAATGTAAGGTATTGGTTGAGGTTGAATATTATGTTTAAATACCAAATACAGAAACCAAGCATACAATTCAATTGTCAATGTTTGTTCTTTGCCTTAATATATTCATAGTACAGATGGATTGCAATACATACATATTCATGTTGGATCAAACTTACCACATGGATGTTACGCACCATGAATTGCAAAAACTATGACCTTTGTTCTGTAACTTTTGTCAACAAACTTCAAAGTTTACTTAAGATGATGGAAAAATCTCGGGGGATTTTATGAAACTGTTTCGAGTTGATGTCTAATGTCGTCTATTCTAAGTTCAATGAACAACCAAGCAGTAAAACTGAATCTTTCTTTGTTTAGCATGACATATTGTTATACAATGTATGCTCTTCCATCTATTCATAATCATTCATACATCTGAAGGGCAGTTATGATTTTATGATTAAAGATAGCCATGGCATATTTTTAATTGAGTAGTAAGGTATATTTTAAACTTTTTTAAAAATAAATTTGAGAAATGACATTGTTTGATTAGCATGGCATACATTGCATGCTCTTCCATCTACATGTATACATTGTTCTAATATCTGAAAGATAATTTTTGAGGGATTTGTTGAATATATATCAAATTGAGTAGTGATGCAGGCCTGCAGACTGTCGCTGTAAAATTTTACTTAATAATTGTATGTAGTACATGGTATGTCCTGTCATCTTTTACATTGAAATCTTTTAAGGCACTTAAGAGATTTTTCAATGACCGAACGGAGTCACTGTCATATTTCAAATTGAGAAGTAATGTATACTTTGAACCTTATCTTTTATGGTATGTCACTATAAAATTTGACACTGTATTTGTTTAGCATGACGTACATCCTTCCATATTTTACATTCATACTTTTAATATACTTTTGATTTATGAATTTTATCTTTTTATGATAATTGTAAAACTAACTCCATATCTGCTTAATAGCATGACGCACATGGAATGCCCTTCTATTAATCTTGATTTAGGACGGAAGAGACTTAGCCATGTTTTAAGTACTAGTATCTAATATGGTGTTTCTTATGTTTTTTAGAACTTTTATTATGCAATATATCAGGCATCCTGAAATTTTAGACAAATTGGTTATTAATATTTCAAACCAATCCTAGTATGTATCCCATATGATTATTTTTAATTGTAAATTTTTAAGTAAAGTTATGATTTATTGGTAATGAATGAAGTTTTACGTAGGAGTTTCAACTGTATTAATGTAGTATGGTATTACTAAAATAGGTACAAGTATCTATGGTTGACACTACTGCAAATGGAAATGTAAACTTGAATAACCTGCCTGGTCAGTTATGTGTGACTTTTCCATATCTTCAACAGTTACCTACATGTATTGGATATTGGAGGGGAAAAGAGTAAATGTTTTCCAAAATATGATGTTATTATAAAGATATTTTTGACTGAATAAGTATACCTTGGTACACTTAGTTAACACTGCAGTCTATGAAGGGAAAAAATCAACCATTATAATTACATTACAATTCTTACTTAATTTTGCGTTTAATTTTCTGGACACCAGATAGGGTTTGATTTATTTATTAAAATAACATAAGTTACCTACAGTTTGTACTCCTATTTTGGTGATAAATATATTTGGAGATTATTATTGGTGATTTATTTATATTTCACAGGTCCGTTCTATTATTTTTTTATTTTTATTTTTTTGCAATATGGTCAACAATGATTTTTTTTTTTTTTTTTTATAAATGTTGAGCTTGAGGTATAGACTGATTGTTTAAGAGTTACAAAAATGAATTGTTATTTACACTACTTCATGTAATAATACAGTTAAATAAATGTTGAGCTTGAGGTATAGACTGATTGTTCAAGAGATACAAAAATGAATTGTTCTTTACACTACTTCATGTAATAATACAGTGTTTGTTACAATGCATCCTAAATATGATGTTTGAATCAATGTCATGGTAATTATTTCGTTAATTCTGTTGTGCAGTGATTAAAGTAAATTATGCATGTTTGTATTGTAGTAAATGGGTGAATTAAGGGTTAAAAAAATATGAACATATATGGCAGTTTGATTTACATGTACTTGTATTGGTGTAATCTAGCAGTGTTGTGTGTATAAAATTACTCAGAATTTGCAATCATGTTTATTGATTATAGCATAGAATCTATTTCATGTCTTCTCTACTTAATTTCTGATTGTTGGGTCTAAAAAGTCTTCTTCCAAAATGCTACTTATCGATTGAAACAGAAAATTATTATCATTGTGTCATGAAATCATGTCCTTCAGCAGATCGTTTTGTCAATAAAAAAAATTCTTCTCTATTATATACCTTATTAAATTTATTCAAACTGTTTTATTTGTCTCATTATTGAAAGAATTCATTGATTAATTATGAATACTACATACAGTCCACTCATGTTATAATGAGGTACTTGGACCAAGCCAAATGCCTTACTGCATAATTAAACGTTGTTCTACTAAACACGATCATGTACACAATCATGTTTGACTTAGGGACCTGGGCCGGTATTCCATAAATGTTGGACTTAAGCATGAAACTTCAGCATTTAAAAAATTAAAAAATTCTAAAATTAATTTTTGTTTGAAATTAAGAATTTTGTCTCAGCCTATTTTTTACATTTAGGCATAAATTCTTAGATTTGGGCCAAGTCAAAAGTCTTAAATGGAGTTGCGCCTACAAATATGCACATAAGAATATAGAATTTTATCCTAACTTCAAGCCTACTACATAGTGGCTTAACTTGACTGTTGATTATATGGCAAGCTCATTTGAGACGACAAATTATTCTGAGCTCAGAAAAAGTGCTTAACGTGTTTGGAATAAAGGCAAAGACAATTTTTTCCTCAACAAAATCTTCGAAAAACAATACTTAGACTTAAGACAAACTGCTTTAAAAGTATAGTTTATGGAATACGGCCCCAGGAGTATGGCCTCATTATAATGAAATCTTGTGTAATTATGTGCTAGCTATAACTGGAGTATACTTTTCATCAAAATATATTTCATATTTTGATCTTCAGTCAAATGTCAAATTTCTTTAGCTAAAGAGCAAATAACATGACTGGTGGAAAAACTGGAATTGTATGCGCATGCTGGATATGAGTGAGTCAAATACATTGCAAGCAAGGAATAAAAAAAGGAGGGGAAGATGAGGCCTAGGCCTCCTAATAAAACTTAATAAGTAATTATGAAAGTATGACCACATAATTGTATTAAGCTTTTGAGAGAGGGCGGCATTTTCATATTTTTCACAGGGAATATTGGGTGCATGCACACCACACGAATGTTTGCGGGGAAGAAACACATACAAGAAAGATTGCAGTTGATGGCGCTCTTTCACGTTTGGAAGTAGAGTCATTGGATCTATAGCTCTAGGAACGCATCTTATCTTCTGGAGAGAACCAGAATCGTTATATCACAATAATCTAGCAGATTTCTTGCAAATATTATTAGACCAAGCTCTTTTTCATCAGGTTTTTTTTTACAGTGTTTTAATGTTTGAAATGAAATCAACGACAGGACACATGCACACAAGTCAGTCAACACGAGAGAACTCTTTGAATTCTTGAAACAATAATGGGCTGCAATGACAAAAGGAAAAAAAAAATGATAAAAAGAGCTTCGTTTTGTGCAACCACCCTCCAAAAAATGATAACATGCAACAACAAAACAAAATAACCAAATTAATTTTGTTGCGATACATCAGGAAGGTGGTCAAATTATGTGTATCATAATCAAAGGAAACTACTTCTTTAAAACAACCTTGCTTCTAAACCTTGCTTCTAAACCTTGATTTTAAAAAAAATAAATAAAAAAAATAAAAAACTCTTGATGCATCTTATTAAACTATGTTGTCGGTTACTAAAGTGTTAATGTTTGATCGTGACTGTTCTGATGGGGAAAACAAATCGATCTTTAGATGTCACGTCATAATATTTGCTTTCTTCCTTTTTGTATTTGTTTTTGCGACGAGGTCTAATTTGCCTATACTGAATGTAGTAGCCTACTTGGTGGTGCAGTATTTGCATGTTTGTTTTTGTGCCAATCAAGGATGTGACAACTCTATTGGACTAAGGAGGTTTTTACCTCATTCGACGAAGATCCATTGACCAGTTCTGAATTATAATATCTACTGGCGTAATGGTAGTGGGGAGGGGGGCGTCGGAGCGCTCTGTAATACAAAGCATTGGTGTGCTGTGGTAGTGGTGGGGGGGGGGGAGCAAGCCATGTTAACACACAATGGCTTGCCCCCATGCTTTTTTCCGCACAGGCTTCCGACGCCTCGGGGGGGGGGGGGGGGGCTTGGGCTGCCTACATTTAAATGACCATTAATTTTTTTCAATTTCAATTATAGAAAAAAAAATAATAATATTTTGCTCAATTACGTCGCCCATACAACCTGGCTATTTTCGTATATAATAATGTCATGGTTGGGGGCCATACCTTTTCCATAGTTCGTGACGTTGTACCGTAAAATTGGAATGGTTTTCTTTGACATTATTTTTTGTTTTCAACCACATTTTTCTTCATTATGTTAAATTCATGTTTGATAAATGAATGACTTCTTTAAAAGATGAAATATGTCATTTTCGACATTCTGATGTGGTTCCTCGACCCCATTACCCCGGCCATATGTATACCACCTAGCCCTCCACCTAACCCTATAACCATATTACAGGGGGTGTAGTTACTAGTTGTTGGGGTAATTGTCCTCTGGGTACTTGTCCTGATACAGTCTGATGTATTATTTTGCATTGTCACGATTGTATTGATACGATGTTGATAAGTCTTTGATAATCACGCAGTAAGAGACGTAATATCTAGGTCTTTACCTATAGTATGATATTTTCCCTCAATTTATACCTTTATATTTGCCGTCCTAATAGATTAACAAGGTTATGACAGAGCAAAATTCCATTCATGAGTTTTTATATTAAAATGTTAAGGATATGCCTCATTGGTATGGGACCCCGAGGGAATTTAAAATTTGTTTCGTGTTGGTGAAAATAATTTCGTGATGAAGGATTTTTCTGTTTCCCCTGAAGTAAGATATTGATAATATTCAGGTGCGGATAGAATGGGCAGGGCCTGGTGGGCCGGCCCAGACCCCCTCCGAAACCAATTTTTTCGAAAAAAGTGCCAAAAATAGGAATTGTTGGATCATCGCCCCCTCCCCCACAAAGACAAAAAGTAAACTGATTAAAGTTAACAAAATAACAAAGACGGTTGTTCGACATAAGTGTCCAGACTATATCCCCTATATCCACAGGCTGTAATTTAAATATTGAATAGAAATTGTCCCGGGGAAATTATACGGTCAGAATTGGTATCGTTACAAGACTGTTTTTATCGAGCTGATGTAGGCCTAGGCCATACTGAATCTGTACCCTGCAAGAATTTGTATAAACTATATTATTCAGGGCCTGCATCACATGCAGGCGTAGACACATTAATTTCATTTGTTAGTGGGGGATGCTCTACGCCAGTGTCCTGCATTAATCCTCCCGATATAATCAATAGCCTGGAGTTGCATTTGGGATTATTATTTTTTTCTTCGTCTTTGAACACCTGTAAAAATATAGCTACCTCATATTTTATCTGTAATAATGTGTGGTCACACAATGTACTTGAATTTGATTATCCACCGCACTCTGGGAATTACGTGATATAAGTGTTGAACACGTGCATTAAGCACATACATTGTGTTTATATTTCTCATAAGTAACAGTCACTAAAGATTAAACATAAATAATATATAATAATTAACTTGACTAGATAAACCTTCTGGTCTTACCTATAAATGAGAAGTAAAGATAACGGAATATCTTGATCTAAACTAGGATCCATTGTATGTACGTATTCCCCAAATCCCAAATATGCCTAGTATACCAGAATGGAGTATTAAACCCCCGTGAGTTAATATTTTGAAGCTTGTTTATTTCTTTAAAGAGACCTTGCGTGAGACTCAACAACATAGCATATTTAATTATCCATTAAGGGGATAAACGCTTAATGGGAGAGTTAATCGGGGATAGGGTACATGCAGGTAATATGGGCCAGCAGGTAATATGGGCCACCTGAAGCAAATCATGTCGTGACCGTCGACCGGTGACCGGTGACCGGTGTGAGCACCATAATGTTGTTCGTCGTGAGAGCATCTAATGCCGAAATTTCTCTGAGAAAATTGCTGAAAACCAAAAAGGTAGCTAAAACTTACGGCATTTTTTTACCCTGATGTAAAATTTGATATTTCACAGAATGTGATGGTGAAAGAGTGTTTGAGGGGGTAACCTCAATTGTTTTGTATATTTAGTAAGCTTATAGTTTCATTTTGATCATACTAGCGTGTACAGGTCAATTTGTTTTAGTGAAGGGGTGCAATGTTGCATTGAATGCTTGCCTGACACAGCAACATTAGTGCAGGTAATATGGGACATCCAAAATGGCGGAAATGATTCTGGTACTTAGTATTGGGATGAGGCATCAATCTCTTTGCTACGATTTTTTTTGGGTATATTCACAGTATATAGTTAATATAAATAACTTATTGTAGGCATATATTGACTTGTATAATGAACATAATATTTAAATAATATTTAAAAAAGAAATAATATACAAAATACATAACAATGAAATATATAGTCAAAGGATTTACTGAAGGGTCTTATAATTTCAAATTATATCTTAAAGTTAATGATTTTCAACATTTTAAGCAAATTCCAGACATGTTAGAGTCATTGTAGTTTTTAAAACGTACATTAAATACATGTGCCCATATTACCTGCACATGCAGGTAATATGGGCACTTTGGTAATGACGTCAACATTTGAATATTGCAGACAGGGGGTTGGTGATAATTGTTTTTCTTCACAATAAAAGTTAGAGCAGTAGTCATTGATTCATATAAACAAAGATTAGACTGTGTGTCATTCCGTAATTTTATGCAAATTAGGCAAATGAGCTTAGGCGGCCCATATTACCTGCATGTACCCTACTAAAGGGGAACTATTTAGATGACACAGTGCATGGTAGGGGCAGAAAATGCACCAACATTAATTTTAGGCACCCCATTAATTAGACGCCCTCCAAGTTATTTTTTGTCATTAAAAAATATAATTTTTTCGAAACGGAAATTCTTTTGGATCCTTTTGTCTATTGTTTGCATCCCCTACATAGCCTATTAGGCGCCAAGGGGGAGGGGGCAAGAGCCACATAAATGACAATTTCTGCCTCAAGAATGCCACAGCCTATATAATTATAATAATGCGCCTGCAATATAAACCACTTGAATGTGCTGCATAAACTTGGGTTTCCCCCTAACTCTTCAAAATATTATTAACTTCCCTTTCTGGAGACATCATGGTACAATAAATACCAGCAATATATCCGAGCTCATCCTGCAATGAATATAGATTGTAACTGAAATGAACTTATATATAGAAAGGCCTTTTAAAGATAACGGGCGGTAAAGGGCGATTCCATGCTTTTGTTGTTTTTATTTTCTTCTTTCTTTCTGTTATTTTTGTGTCCCGAAAGACGCAGCATGGAAATGCCTTGAAGGGGTCGCTTGCCACTTCCAAAGGTTCATTATCCCGAACTTCCTAAAACTTCCTAATCCAAGAGGTTCGCTTATCCGACAATGAAATCCGAATATTCACTGCAATAATATAAGGCTCGTTTCTGAAGGTTAGTAATGAAGGCTCGCTATTCCACAGTTTGATGATTATGAGAGTCCGCTATATATTCCGAAGATTGATATAATGAGGGTTCGCTATTCCGATTGGCGAAGGTTCATTTTCCAAAGGCTATTCGTAAGGATGCGCTCTTCTGAAATTTCGTTTTATTTTTTCTGAAGGGTATAAGGTGATACTCGAGTCTGTAATTCATTTGATTTGAATAATATAGAGTAAAAAAAAAATTAATAAACAAGCATGACAAAAAATAAGAAAGTCATGTATATTTGCATTACAGTGTATTTCGGTAAAAGAGTTAAATAAAGGACCCGCTCCATATTTTCTTTTCTACTTTATCACTTTTATTATAATGAAGTAAGATTTTTTTTTCTTCATTTTTTCTGCTCCTCGAACATAGGGTCACTCCTTATGGAATGGTTCAGATCATCATTGCCCTTCGATATAACGGGTGGAATTAGCTTGCTCGTTGCATAATATGCATGAGATATGCACACAACAAAATTTATAGGAACAAAAATGTAAAGTTCATATATGATTTTGTTATTTTTAATCCAATTTTAACAAAATTTTCAGTGACGTGTTTTTATTAATTTTTACTACTGGTTATTTGTCAAATCATCTGAATTTCAGTCTGGTTTCCTGTAGAGGTGGCACAATATCAATTGAATTGGTCGGGACCATCATGAGTTATGAATATATAATCATGTGACTGTTGATGACATAATGCATACCGATTTGGCCCATTCCTAATCCAGCAAGAATAATAGCTCTGTAATAACCAACTCAAGCCTTCTCGAATGATGACGTCATCGAATATTATCTTGAATAAATATGACCTATCCAGGGCTTATGCTAAAGTGTAGCGTTGTGGCGCGGCGCGGCGCGCTGAAAAATGGAAATAATCGACGAAAAAAAAATAAGGTGTCTTGAAAGCGTCCTACAAAAAAGGAAAAGATTCTGAATCGATTTTTGTGAAATTTTAGGAAATGAGCCCAAGTCATGGGCGGATTCAAGTTCTTCCAAGACAAAAGAATTTAGGAGCTGGCATTGTGTGAGTACAAAGGCCGGCCCCCTGATTCTGTGGACCAGGACCAGGACCAGGACCAGGAATTTCATTGAAATTCGCAATTAAAACAATGTGAACGTGGACCGGGACCAGGAGTGGACCAGGATAGCCCATCACGATTTCTGGTTGCTGGCATTATGTGAGTACTAAGGCCGGCCCCCTGATTCTGTGGACCAGGACCAGGACCAGGAATTTCATTGAAATTCGCAATTTAAACCATGTGAACGTGGACCAGGACCAGGAGTGGACCAGGACTAGCCCATCGCGATTTCTGATTGCTGCCGATAGCCGTAAACAGCATCGACCAAACTTTTCATATGAATTTGTGACCCCCGATTTCTTTCACCTAATTTGACGCTTTTAATCAGCCCGGGTATAGTTGTGCGCATACACAGAACGACTACGCGTACAATGTCCGGTCAGCTGTGCGGTTGAATCTGATTGGCCGGCCGGGATCACGATAGGTAGGCGACTGTTCTATTTAGAGCAAGGGGGTGACACGGCGTTTGGGCTTAGTGGAAGGGACACGTACGGCGATTTATTGAGACCGTTTTTCATTTTCAGCAGACATTGTTTCTTGTCATTTTCTTGTCAAGGAAAATCTCATCGTACCTGACTGCGTGATTATTTACGAAAAATCAGTACAAATGTCGCCTCTTTTCTTCTTTTTCTAATTCATCTCGATACCGCAGTGATCCACAGAATTAAAAACCCTTGATTTCCCTGAGCAAGAATGGTACGACCCGTAGCCGGCCTGGCTCGCTATAGCCAAGTTCCCCAAATCATACGTAGGCATCAATTGGTTTGATCTTTTGAGTAAAAAATGACGGTTCCTTTTTTTTACATCCATAAGAATAATTTATAAATCAACATTTTCAGAATGAGCTGAATAACTTAAATCTTTTTCCGTTGGTGAAAAATAGCTCACTCCCGGCAAGAAACTTACTGATAAAGCCGGAAGCATTCAGTCAAAAAAGTTCAGTACCATAGAAACTTTGACAAAATTGATGAAATTCAAACAAAAATGACGGTACGCTGAAAGAGCAAAAAATCGTGATTTTATATCACCATAAACGAAGAAGAGTTACATTTTCTAATACTTTTTCGTTGGTGAACTAGGCCCATTGGGTC
Organism: Paracentrotus lividus; assembly: GCA_940671915.1. Taxonomy (NCBI): domain Eukaryota; kingdom Metazoa; phylum Echinodermata; class Echinoidea; order Camarodonta; family Echinidae; genus Paracentrotus; species Paracentrotus lividus. The sequence goes on from CALNVZ010000174.1 coordinate 57,444,018, forward strand.
AAAAGATATGGTTGAAACAAGAGGAAAATTGTACCGTTTTGCAGCTTTTTATAGCGGCGCGCAGTGTGTTAGAAGGGGTTGACGCTTAAGTGTTAAGCCCAGCGCACACATTCCGATGCGATTGCACTGCGATCCGATTGCAACAAAATCGCAGAGTGTGCGCCAACCTGCAACACGCTGCAACTGCGATGCAATGTGTTGCAGAAGAATCGCAGACCAAATTTCAGACATTTGACATGTCAAATCTCCCTGTGATTTTCCTGCGATTTTGATAATTTTAGCCAATCAGATTTGCTAGAGATAGAGGTTGTATTACTGCGCGCCTGCGCGTAATAGAGGGGTACCATAGTGATATGCAGCGCCTGTTGCAATGTGTGCGTTGGCCTGCGATGCGATTGCACTGCGATGCGATTGGCAATTTGTTGCAATCGGATCGCAGTGCAATCGCATCGCAATGTGTGCGCTGGGCTTTAGGGTAAAATCCATATGCATCGTTTGGAACTATTAGTCACACAATTTTTGACACACACACACACACACACACATGCACACTAACCCCACACAAGGGCTTATGCTAAAGTCTCGAGTCCGAAAAATGATAATCATTTCCAAAAATTTCACAAAAATCGATCCAGTATCTTTTCCTTTTGCGTAAGGAACGCTTTGAAGACACCTTGTTTTTTTTTTCGTCGATTATTTCCATTTTTTAACGCGCCGCGCCGCGCCACAACGCAACACTTTAGCATAAGCCCTATCCAGGACTAAATTTGCCCTCCTTCGGCAGACAAAAATGTCAAAACGAATTTCCCCAATACCAATCTGTATACCACCCACATATCTCCCTCCCCTGATACGCCAAGAAACTCATTGGCTAAGTTTTTGGCTAAGAACATGAATTTTCATATTTCTTTTACTTGTCCACTTGTGATATGGCCATAAATTTTCCACTGATAAAGATATGCCATGGAGTCAATTTGTTCAGGATGGCACGTTAAACTGATAATGCTTTTGTTTACAGTGTCGATTGGTACTTTGAACGAATTACCGTGATAAATCTGGGAATGGGTACATACAATCACCCAGGGTCACAAACATGTGATAACACAAGGCAATTCATGCATTGGTGGAATAATTATTTGCACAAAACAACTTCAAGGGAATTGAGACAACAATTAATGGTAATTAATCAAGGATAATCTTTGTTTCTACAAGCTTTATAAGTAATAAAGACACATTTTTTTAATTAAACATTACGTTAAGTATACTCTGGCCCTCCAAGCTTTTTTTTTTTTGTTTTTTTTTTTTGGTGCAGGTCCCAACAGACCGGGTCCCAATAACCCCTTACATATAGCATTGGTATCCATACAAGTGGGCATTTTTTCCCTTACAAACCTGTACAGCCCAGAAAAATGAGACCACTGGACAATAACATTGGGATCAAAAACACAAATTTAAAACAAGTGAAAAGGTTCACTCTTGACCTACTTTAAGGGTGACATTTTAGTGAATTTCAAAGTGAATTTGGAATGAAAATACATGTTTCCACATTTTCACTCATTTGGAAGTGAATATATTATGTGTATTTTCACTCTAAATTCACCCGAAATTGAAATTTTACTCTTCTTCTTTTACTCAAGCCTTCAAGAGTAAATATTCACTAGGTTTTTCTTGTTGTTGTTGGGTTTTTTTTTTTTAGAGAGTATGAGAAACAAAGATTCCTATAACTTCAAACGATTATCTCGGTATTTGTAATGAAATCTCAATAATACTGAACAGATTAAATTTTGCACAATTGGGATCAGAAAAACGGCCATGTTATAATGAAATTATGCTCGTTATATCAGGAATGGACTGTAATATAACACTTTTTATATTAACAGGTCTGGAGCTGACAGGAAGATCTGTGTTTTAATAAGTTTGCCATTATTTGGTCATTTTTCATTCTCTATCTCTTTGTATTTTTCAATCAGTGAAGTAGGCTATACAAGTCCGCATTATCATATTCTCCAAAAACCTGTACGTTTCCCTTCTCGTTATCATGTAAGTAAATGTGTACTCAGCCTCTTAAAGGTGTCCATCTTTTTCGGACAAAACAGAATAAATCCTCATAGTATGTAATTTCTCAGTAACCGTGGAGGCAAGTACCATAAACAAATAATACACAAGGCTGAACTGATTCAATACTCAGAAAAAGAGTACTGATTGAATCAACACTCGGGCAGAATCCTGCTCAAATACACACATAAACAAAACCTTTACAAATAATGGCAAGTATTTGACAAACAAGAAATTGAGTAGAACAACACTTTTTTGCAAGAAATTTCAGTAAGATTTAATATACCGGGTATCTCACATTGTCTAAATAAGTCATTTCAGCAATAGCATGATATTGATGACAAATGTCATGGATGAATTTAGTAAATTTATAAATCTTAGTTCTTTGAGTAATTTGATAATGAAATATGAAATAAGATTGAATGCAGCCAATATGACATAATTAGTATCAATTGATATTATACAAAGTAAAATAATACACATTTACCGAGAAAGTCAAAAGAAGAAAATTATATAATTTTCTTATAAATTCTGGAAGACATATTGCAGAGAAAAAACATATCATAAAAGAAATAAAATAACATTAAAAGAAATTCAAAAATTAAAAATTTAAAAAATCTAAAAATCTGAAAATGGTTGGAGATGTGGTTCACATGTACAGAATATTTCTATTCTGCCAAGAGCAAAATATTGTGCCTTGATTAAAAGCAATACATAAAGATATAAACACATATTGGTAACATCATACTGTAGTTAGCAAATGACAATTAATTCTGCTGACAAAAATTATGCCAAGACATAAATAAATTCTCTTGACATGCTACAAGTATGATCAAGAGGGTATTTCATTTCCTCTTATGTATCATACATACTATTGTGCCAAAATAATGTCAATAATAGACAAAAATTCATACTTCACTGGCAGTCTTATCATATCTACAAAAATGCATACTTGTTCATTTAAATTTCTTTTAATGAATTGTTCTAGGATGGAGCGATATTTGCAATGAATATTCTTCCTTAAATGATTCTTTAAAACCATGCGATAAAACATAGACAGAAGTATCCATAATATGGTACGAGATATTATGATATAAAAATTATATATCATCTTGCTACAGTCCAAAACGGTATCAACTTCTATACCCTAACATAGAGTCAACTCCATTTTGCTCTAAGCTTACTACAATATGCCAATATTCTCCAGTCAATTAAGTCACTGTATCAGATTATTTGGCATAGTAAAATCATTTTGGTCATTTTGTCTCTGGCAAAGATTCTGCTAGGATCGAAAGCTCTGCTCTTTTTGACTCTAGATTATTTGATACAATGTTTTCTGTGTCTTGTGACTGATCACTCAGTCTAATCAAGAAAAAGGCTTGAAGGCATAAAGGAAATGAGATGTATCACAATTCAATATCATAACTTTTTACGAGTCATCAAGTAATTCACGTAGGAAGAGCTGAAATACTGCTGGTACATTTATGTTTACAGAAATCTATGCTGTAAAATGCAGGACGAGTTTTCAATATATGAATTTCTTGAAATTTTCATAACAGAATATTTTTATCTCAAATTCAAATTCATACACATTCTATGAAGGAGAAAATATTAAATTAAAAATTTGAAATACAAGTACCTTATAAAAAAATATGAGTGATATGGTATTTCATTAGGCAGATGACAGAAATTCGTTCTACATTTAAATACATAGCAAGTACAGTTATGGCCTAGATGTACATGTAGTTAATATTAAACTCAAGATACTTTAACTTAAAATATACAAATGAAATCATTGTTCTTATTAATATCATTGAGATTGTGGAGAACAAAGTACACATTTATAAAATACAAACAAAACTATGGACATGCTTTTTCTTAAATATCAGTTTTTCAACTTGCCCCATAGTAAACAGAGATATTTATACAAATGATTATTCTTGAAAGGCAGTTTTGTATAATGATATAACTTAAAGATTAGTTGTGGTCTATATTTTACTTCCCCCCCCCCCAAAAAAAAAATAAATAAAAAAATAAAATAAAATAAAATAAATAAATAAATAAAATAAAATAAAAATAAAATGTGATGAGGAGTAAATTTTTTGCATAGGTCATGTTCATAAAGAATGAAAAGAATTAATAGGATATCATAATATAACAATAATTGGGAATGAAATAAATGCCCTGAAAAATTGAAATTCACTTTTTGGCATTCAGAAATCAGCCTTTTAATTTAAGACAATTGTGTGGCCTTGACCAAAAAAAAAAAAAAAAATATGCATTGGATTTTATTGATCTAGTGTACTCTACCAAAATATGAGGCACTAATATACTCTGTTATATTTTAGATACATGTATGCAGCATTTTACAGATGTATAGAATTAACAGAAAGTAAATTCGAATTAAAATTTTATTTGATGCAGCTTTATGTATGTTTTAATTTCATACCAAATCCCTAAATATGAATAGAAATCAAACTATGTCTTAATTAAATATTTAAAATATTTAATAAAATATAATGCTGTATTTATTCAAATAACTCAAGGCCTTTTTCTTAAGCTTTTGAGTAAATACACAATAGGTGGGCAGCATAAGCTTACATTGTACTTTCCTCTCATGATATACAAGACATATCTGTTAATATAGTAGTTATATTGTACACACACAATTAGTAGTTTTTCTGTTATATACAGAAATTAGTCATTTTGGTACACTATAAGCTTCATGTATAACATATTAATGTACAATGTATTCCACTCAGACACTTTTATATAACAAGAAACAGAAATATAATCAAACTTTTTCATTGTTAGAGAAATATTGCGAAGAAAGCTACATGAATTTTGATCATTGTCTCAGTGATAATGTAAGTATAGCTCAACGATATCTACAAACAGTAAAGTCTACTTGGATACTGACAATTTGATCAAAATTCTATACAAATTAAACTATAAAGAAACAAGTGAAATGATTGTCAGAAGTTCGTACTTGAGAAACTAACATCACAATTCATGATTTATGATATCTACGTATCAACCCTCTAATTTCAGAGGAATTAGGACCCACTGCATTTGTAGAAATTTTCTTCTAGTTTGGATTAAGGCAGCACATGTAGGCCTACATAAGAATGGAATATAGTTTTTAAAAGTAGTGACCCCATAGTGTAATCAAGTCTTGGGGATGATTTCCATCAAGTCAAACTTTCATAAGTTTTTAAAAGTGTAACTGTTGCACCAGGATTTACCCTACTTCCTTTACAGAAATCACTTTTTAGTGGCATTATTTCATTCTAAAACAACCCAGCTACATTTAACACTCTGGTTTGTTTGATGAAACCAATGTCATATTCAAATGGATGGCTGCAAAAATGTTAAGTAGCGATATTGCTACTTTCATCAAAGTAGGCTGTGTATTATATATCTAGGAAATGATATGTCTTTAATACTTCTCACAACATGATTCTTGCAGAAAAACCTCATGAGGTCATAAAATCATACTTGTTCAATGTAATTGCAATAATGGTTTTTCATATTACCTAATGTGATTGCATGTAGGCCTGGAGACAATAATCCTTCCATCACAATAAATATCAACAGAATTTTATAAAATCACTTCAGGGAATGAGGTTCATCAAATGCTGTTATAAGACTATAAAATGGAAATGTTTATAGGTCAAATAAGATATCATTTTCCTAGCTAGTTGAATTATAATCAGATCCACCCTTTATTCATGCCCCTGACATGATTATCTAAGCAAAAGATAACCATAAAGAAAACCAGACAAATTTAAGTTATCCTGGTAGTTGATTCGTTAATCAGCAGATGAATATTCATTGTAACAATTGATTGTTCAGTTTACTAGCAGATTAAAATCACAATTGATTGGTTCATTTATTAAATGACTGATTTATAACAAAACTGTAGGAATTTAATGCATCAGGCAGTCGATTGGTTATAGGGGGGTTTTCATGGGACATGCATGCACTTTGCAATTGATACTAATGTAGAATCCAACAGTCATTTCTATGGTTTTACTCATAACAACAGCTTTTGCCGCATTAAAACGACTGTTAGACTTCAACATTTTATCCTTTGCAAAATGTTTGTGTGTCCAATGAAAACCCCCCTTTACCTCATCTGACAGCCAAATTATTGTACTTATGAATATTCATCGCCCTAGCAGACCGGGTGATTGGTTAATCTACAGATGAATGCATCACCCAGGCAGTCCATTGGTTACCTTACATGACAGCAAAATCATTATATTCATGAATATTCATCATCCTGGTACATGATTGGTTAATTTGCAGATGAATGCATCATTCAGGGCAGTTGATTGGTTACCTCATCCTACAACCAGATCCTTGAGTTAAAGTAGCATATCTCCTCCCATGCTACCAATGGGACTGAAGAAAGACGATCCATAGTTCTTGGACATGTAGTCAGAGATGTTCACCTTTCTCATCTGGTTCTGTAAATCAGTTTTTAAAAAAAGAAAAAAAAAAGCAAACAAAAGAGAAAAGAAAACCATCAATGTTTTATCTGAAAGCTTTTAATTGTGAATACTCTCTCCCCAGGGAAACCTAGAGAACATATATTCATATCTTTGTTATGATTTTCTGCAAACCTTCACTGATATTTCTCTTTTACTTTTCTGCTTTTTTAGAAAATTCCAGGGCAAACTTCCCCTTCCAGGGATTCATGCTGATTCACTGCACCTCAGCTACATACATACATGTAGGTCCGGAATGTATTACGCGTCCAGGGTCTAGATTGGTGCATGGACCTAGACCTAATTTGACATGAACTTGAGGACTCATCACCAAATTTAATAAAGTGTGTCAAAATGATTTGGAGCTTGCATGAATGATTGACATACATTTTGCTGTAAATATTAACAGGATACACTCAGCACCCATGACAGATATCACAGATGAATCAAGGCATTTGGCTGATATCTTTGTTTCTTTACACCCTTGTGCCCCAAGTGCATCCCTCCCGCTCCAATTCAATTTCTGCATGCTTATCACATAGAAGCGAAATTTGCTTCCATGATCAATTTACTCCTGTTCCTGAAAATTTCCTTTACATTTTGTAATCACATGTAGGAGTTCATATTTTTTTTTTCTGTGAGAGCGTGCAAGCCAGTGGTAGATCTAGCTTTTTCCAAAGGGGGTTCGACCTTTGACCTGGAGCTGCAAAGACCGAGCTTCCCCCACCCACTAGTTACGGGCGTGATAATAATAATAATAATAATGTGATTTGTATTGCGTCAAATCCACTGTAGAGTGCTTATGATAACATATTTTTCTTCTTCCTCCTCCTCTAGGGTGGGGGGGGGGGGGGT
>CALNVZ010000174.1:57451432-57509209 GCA_940671915.1 Paracentrotus lividus
GGGGGGGGGGGGGGTTATCCCCTAACCACCCCCCCCCTGGATCCATCACAGCAAGCAATCACTTATATTTATTGAGGTTTTTTAGAACTGTAATGAGAGGAAAATGGGATAGCAAAATGAAATAACAGTTGGATAGGGAATTATATCAAAAACAGGAAAAACACTTGAGGTTTCACGTACAATGCACTTCCTGTGCATGTTCCAAACAATATTGAACACAAAACAGACCTTCATGTACCGGTACGTGGGCATGTAGGCCTACATGTACATTGTGTTCATTTCCTTCATGGCCAGCTCTATCATATTCAGTTCAATATAATTTGTATTGTTTGTAGACCAATAAGCCCGACTGTGCCATAATAAGAAAATATGATACATTTATGTTTTTTTCAGATATTTACATGTAATGCAGGCTTTATTTCTTTGACTGCTTTTCTTTTTCTTTTTACAATGCAGATATCACATATCTTTTAAAGAAACGTATTTCAAATGTGTGAGTGTATTCTAATTTCCCCTAAAATATGAAGTGTAATGATGAATATGATTCATATGATTTTGCTTGAGTGCCTAAAACTTGGCATTGTTTGATAACCAGGCTTGTTCAAGAGAATCTTTGACCCCGGTAAAATGATAACCACAAATCCAGAATATAAGAATACAAAAGAGATAATGGAAAAATACCATACCTCAAATAAATCTCAATGCACTATCACAGAAATGCAGTCATATTGCACGTACTCCTCTTATCAACACTGTTCACTGTACATGTACATGTATACTATGTACATAGAGCTACTTTGTACATAGCATCAATTTGTTTTGGTGTTACGACTTCTACATTCTTATAATGAGAAAGGGAAGAGCCATTCATTCTTTAAAAGTAGAGTATGGAAATGTACCGGTAGAGGTATTTGTAAGTACATGTACCAATATCTTCATGTACTTGTAATAACTTGTTTGTGGAAAGTAAACAATACCAAAATTATATAATTGGTGAATATAGATGATATGGACCTTTCCATAAACTTCCATCAAGCACAATTAGAGGAAATGATTTACTGTATAAGTGGTTATTTTTGTGGTGATTTAATTGATAAAATTTTACCCTTGTAAATTTCGCCAAATAATCTAAAATTGTGAAAATATGGGCAAACCAAATTACAATCATACTAAAGCATTAAAAAAAAGAAATTCTTCTGCAAAACTCATAAATTTAAGCAACTTCATTGTGCTAAAAACTCTTTCACTTTGATCTAAAATGTACATGTAGGCTATATATTTACAGTTCTACATTGTATTAATTCAAACTGATTTTTCATTACTTCAATAAACATTATACAATATGAAAAGGCCCCCTATTGCTAGCCTCCGAGGATTGCTGACACGGGCCTTGCTGCTAGTATCCATTAAAGAGCAAAGAACTACCAGCACCTACATGGAAATTATAAGTTGGCTTTACCAGTAAGTTTTCAAAAAAAAACTTACCGGTAATTAATATTTTCATGTCATAAAACCTGAACTTAAAGAACGTGACCTCCTAAGTGAGTTATTGGATAACATGTTCTTTGTAAAGGTTCCCATATAGTGAGTGAGTATGTACAATTGAAAGCTTTCTTGAAAAAAAAAGTTCTTTGATGTTTTACACTGATGATTGGCTTTTGGATAGAATTTATTAACTACTTTGCAACTTGCGGTATGATGTTAACGCAAATACGGACATTATCATATTGTTCTTCATGTACATAGTCATACATTGTACATGTAAGGCCAATTATTTAGAAAAATATTTTAAGAAATAAACGCGATGTTCCAGGCTTTTTAACCAGTGACTTTTGACCAGTGGAAGATTTTGACACTTTTTATGTACAAGTACATTGTACGTGTAGCTTTGGGAATACATGCATCATCAACCAAAAAAAAAAGATCAATCATTTTCTAGTTCACAACCAACATCAGCACATAAATCTTTCTTAGATACATTGGCTATATCCAGACAAGATTTATACGGTTATTGGGAACATGTAGGTGTAATTTTGTCCAGGGGCCATTTTCTATTTTGTCGGTGGGGGGGGGGGGGGGGGGAATTTCCTTGGGTAATTGTCCTGGGAATAAATATCTGGTGATTATCATAGAGGGTAATTGTCAAGGGGGTACATGTAGGTGTGTTTGGCCAATCTAATTTAAGTACACTTTTAATATCAGTGTACAGGCCTATTTGTTAAAATAGATGAATACTTGTACATAACTAGAAAATAATAAGATTGGGTAGTGTCTGAAAATCTTTTAATTACTGAAAAAAGACCCTCCTTTTTTACCCATATGCCTACAATCTTTTGAGTTTATGCAGGCATATTGACATTTGACATTGAGAGGCTACAGTAATTTCATAATGTATTCAAATGAATACAGATTTTTGTGACATGCCACAGGATAAACTAAATATTACATTCACCTGGATAATATTACATCATTATTTTAAGTATAATCTGAATACACTTGTTCTTACCAATTGGCACTTTCTCTTTTCATGCTTTACATTGACTTTGGGGCTCTTTGGGTTGAGACACTTCTTCTCTATCCACTCCCTGTACTTGCAGTCCCTTGGAGTCGGCTCGATGGTGTCTGGTGAGAACCTGACGCACCTCTTGAAGCTAGCCTCCAGACAGTCATGTGGTCCTGGGTACGTACTGGCCCTGCGACGGCCATGGTAGGTTACCTTTAAGATGGGCTTCAGACAGCATTTCTTATCACTTGGTGTCGTTTCTTCCTCGGTCGATGACGACTTCTCATCTACACAATTTTCTTTGGAGTCGTCCAGCGTGTCTTTCGTCTTTGACTCGTCATTGTCCTTTTCATTTTCATCAAGGTCACTCTGGTGCTTGTCGGAGTCGGCTTCGTCTTCTGGCTCCTCTGAAATTGAGATTTTGGTGAAGGAATCAGGTTGGTCTCCTGGAGTATCCTCAGGAGTATCGTCACACTCAACGCATTCATGGTACAACTCAACGTCATACATTTTGGAAGGCATGAAGGACTCGCTCGGTAGTGAATTACTGATGACGTCAGCACTGTGGCACACCCTCTCCAGGTCATGACTGTTCGGTCCTCGTTTCATGAACGGTATTTTGATGTGGAGCTTGGGAGCCTTCAATTTGAGGAGACGGCGTCTCGTGTTCGGACTTGGAACGCAGTCTCCTGCAGCGTTCTGCAAGCTTTGTACATCTGAATTTTCTGGCTTCTCCATTTCTAAGGGTTTAATAGAAATTAGTTTTAATTTAAATTTTAAAAAATGTTGCGGAAGTTATTAATGAAAACTGTTGTTGATCGTCAGTTGCATGCCGTGCGAGCTGTAACATCACCATACAATTGCAGAGAGCCAGAGTCTACATTCATTACAATATCAACGAAACCTGAACCAAAAATCGATGACCACATTTAATTATCCATATCAGTTAGTAGTTAAATCAAGACTAGAAATATACCCAGCCATGCAGAATCATACGGGCCGAATCATACCAATGTCATTCAACGTGTGCTTGTGCTTATAAGCAGTGAATGTTCTTCAGTCGACTGCTTTGCCTGAGTTGATTAATGATTTTGACACAGTTCTCACTCCTTTCCTCCAATCCTTGGTTCTCTACAAAGCAAATAATTTGAGTCCATTGAAAATTAGCTCCCTTAGCTTGTTGTCTTTGATAAGTGGGTCATCTCATGAAGCAGGTCCAGATGCCTCAGTCAGAGGTCATTTCTGATGTTACCAGATCAGAAAGTCCCTCAGTGTGTACGTGTAAGGCCTAATATAATGTACGGTATATGCACGCCAAGTGAAAACATATAGATCTACAATCATCGAATGCAACGCACGTACAACAGGAGCTCCACTGAAAAGGGGGAGGTGCTGTTTTGTTTATGGTCACCGATGAGTTATTCTAGTATTTCTAGCTGGAAGTTGTTACATCAAAAAATAAGAAAATTTTTAAAAATTTGTTTCATCAATTAATTATATCAGTGTACTTAAGAGAATATTTAAATATGGAAAAATACGTTTATATGGCTAAATACATGTGATAATTTCTAATTAAATGAGGATTATATGTTCCAATAAATTTTACTAACGCTATGCTGTCTTAATTTAGACTAATCCTACTACTACGCAAGCGCAAACCAATCTACATGTGAGTCCAAATTCACGTGAACACAGCCCTAGCTCGGTTTGTAAACAAAGGATAGAGGTGCACAGAAGTAGGTCAATAGTCCGCAGTAAATCAAAGAATTTAATGGAGCAAGCCATAGAAGCCTACCTTGCTGTATTCAGCTAAAAACAATCGCAGAAATAAGAGCAGATGCAAATTATAATAAAGTAACCCGTGGAGAGTTCAAATGTCATATCCATATTTCAAAAATATATATTACAACCATTGGTGGATCGGTGCCTATTATGAAGAGTTTCATTCCAAAAGGGACTAAATCCACTTTGAGATTTTTCAGTAACAGTAACAGTAAACTAACAGTAACACAATTTTCAGTAAATCACTGCTTTTTAATTGGTCCCTTTACGGTTTACATAATACAGTCCGTATAATTTTGATCCATGAATATTATAAGTCATCCAGTACGTTGAACATTAAAATCAATAAAACCTTTTATTGGAAATGGCAAAAATTGCAAGAATTGTAAATTTTTACTTTGCAATATTCACCATTTCCAGTAAAATATTTAACTAATTATTTTTCGATATTTATGATATGGTAATGCCATTGTCCTAGAACATTTTGATCACGATTAAAAAAAAACTAACTAAGGAGGCCCTACTGATTTTTGTTTTTAAATGAATTTTCAAAGTAACTTTTATATCGATTTAGTCCTTTCGGAAATCTCGTGAATTGTAAATCTCCCCCATATTAAATCATATTCTGGCGTAATAAATGGGACTCTTTGTGAGCATAAAATGTGTTTTTAATAAAATCCTACTGTAATGAAGCTTAGATAAAATAAAATAAAATCTCGATTTCTGAAGAATTTTTCCACCAAAATTGTGATTTTTATTTGGATACTTTTATTAAAAAAGAGACTTAATCCAATGAAATCAAAGAACGTTCACAATTTTCTTTAAAATTGTCTTCTTTTCCCCAAGTTTATTACAAGATCCTCGTATATCTGCAGCATATTGTGTGCAAAGTCATGATGATATGACATGAATATATTAACGCATCGGTCTAACTATACCAGATGATGACGACGACGACGATGATGATGATGGATATGATTAGATTATGTCTAGACTTTAGTTTATTAAGTTATTATATTATATCTATGTTTCTTTCCTGGCGACATAGTAACAAGGTATTCAAACAACCTGGAATGAACTACAAAGTCATGGAATCCAGTATGCATACATTAGTTGTTGCTATGTAGGGCAAACCTCTGGCAAGCTTTCAGGTTGTAAAGAGCAACCTTTCTTTAAACGGTATGCATAAAATTTGAATAGTAAACTAATCTATTAAAACATAGTATATGGAGAAATCAAGGATCGACTTTTCCAATTAATTTTGTAACTGTGACAAAGCGGGCGGGGTATTAGGGAAAATATCCAGATTCCTTAGTAAATAGAGGGATGTCCGATCTATTAATTATTATTATCCTTAGTAGTGTATGGTTTAGTCATATGCTCCATGAACAAGTATATACTATAATAAATATACATTCAATTACAACTATAAGTCAAAAGCGATCTGAATCATAATCGGGCTTTGTATGGGGGGCGCTAATGTTACCCCCACTGCATATTACCAAAATGTTCTGACTTTCACATGTACAGTCAATGAGTGGATATCAGAGAATGGGGACACACATCTTTTTTTTTTAATCATTTTAATTCCCACAAGTAAATTATGCAATATCATCATTTTGAATTAATATAAGCAAGCAAAATTTAAAGTTTTACCTTTATTTCCTAGCTCTTATTCAGAGGGCTCCTTAATCTGTAAAATAAATAACGAGCATCGATCTTTGTTGTTGTGAAATCCATTCTGAGCCCTTTCTCAGCAACCGCACCCATATTTTCGATGTAGTCAGGTAGGCGTATATAAGGTATGCATGATTAGTGGATAGAAGGTATGACATTTTTTTTTGGGGGGGGGGAGGGGGGCGCAGCCCAAACATTTTGAAAAAGGGGCGCCTCAGAAAGTTTTCTGATTTAATGCTTGTAGGCCTACAGTCAATAAGTGGTTCTAGTGCGCCCCGACTGGATCCGCCAATAATTACTTTGAGATGGAATGCACCAAACCCTATCTATTCGGACAGTACGGCCTATATATCATTTTATAAATACACTGTAGACATAGACATAATTTCACTCGAGGCAAAGGGGCAGGTCATCAAGCGCAACAACATCTCTAGGCCTAAATATCACATAAGGGGATGGCTTGACGCATTACAATCGATATTTAGTGCCCAATTGTCAATTTGATTTCATTTAGTAACTATATCTTTCATAAATTCGACTGTTTTTCTATTTATGCAATTAGAGGCCCCTTTTAAATCCTTTCCTTCTTTTGGCTAATAATGTGGACTTAGTATATCGTAAGTTCAAATTGAAGCCACTGAAACTAATTTTCAAATGCTTAAATGCCAAATATACATGACTATAATATAAACCAGCTTAGGTTCAGATAATGTTGGTCTGCTTTTTTTTTTTTTTTTTTTTTTTTTTTTTTTTTTTTTTTTTTGTGCTTTTGTGTTTTTGTTATTTTGTTATTCTCTTTTATTTATTGATTGATTGATTGATTGATTTATTTATTATCATTATTTTTTAAAGCTTTCTATTTTTTATTTTTTTATTTTTCTATTTATTTATTTATTTATTTATTTTTTTTTTTTGGGGGGGTTCGATTTTTTTAACTTTGGTAAATTTGGTGCCCCGCCTCAACGACACTTTAATAGAAGGGAGGGAAGAAGAATAATTTCAGCTATAGGCCTACTGTGTACAGGCATCTTTAATAGTGCAGCTTTAACTTGCCTAAAAATTCATCAATAATTATTGTAACAGAAATGATACCATAGCCACGCGTCCCTTGCGCATGCGCAAGCTCTATAAATATTTTCTCGAAACGCCCTCTGCTCTAAGAGAAATATTTTTGACGTTAACGATCTAAATTTCGCCGGTTTCTTTCTTTGAAATGTTCAGCTTGTGAGCAAAATAGCCAAGTACGACATGGCAAAACCTGATTTCCAGAGAGGTAACTTGTACTTAATTTTTTTTTGTAATAATGTAGACTCTACCATGCGATTATATTATTATAACGGTCGACGCGAGGATAATGTCAGGTCCCACATACTGATCATGATGTTTGTTATTAAATTATAAACTTTAATGCAATGATGATGTTGTGGTGCGTGGCGTATGTTATTCAATTTTGAATATTTGTGCCAGAAATATTAATTGCATTGTCTTCATGAAACTTTTGTCAGCCTAGTCCCACGCCAGCAGCAAAACCATGTCTACACTGATCTGACCACTCTGTGGCAAGATTAAAAATTTTAGTGTGACAATGGTCAATGTCATGAAAAAAATTGGAAGATTTTCAGAAATGAGAAAGTGCATGTAATTTTCATGATTTTTCATCACCAAATCATATTTTTTACTTGTCATTATTCATTAAGTGGGTGTTTGGATATCCCTTTTTACTAGTCTCTTATTGCTGTTTTGAATGTTATTTCTTTCTCCTAAGTAATTGTTAGGGTGTTTGTTTTAAAAGAAACTCATCTCTCTCTCTCTTGTCATCCCTCCGCTTGTAGTCGGAGATCGTCGGGGCTGACCCGCATCAAATCTCTTCACTACTTCTTCAGCAGAGACGGATAACAAACCGTCTTTCAGTCTTCCAGCATGCAATGGTAGATCACCTTGGCCTTGCCATACCGGTGCAATCTAGCCTGCACCAAACCCAATTGAAACTGCAGCTACAGCCTACAACGTACAAGTTTTCATTTATACCGCGTTCAATAACAAACTAGAACAATCTACCAAACGCAACTAGACGAAGTCAAAACTCAACAAAGAGAATTTCAAAAAAGCTGTCTAAAAGCACCAAAAACAAATACTAAGCAGCGCCTCTTCTCTCCATATTTATGACCAGCTGCGCACACTTACCCTGCCTGTTTAACCCCTTTTAGGGGAGTTGGGCAGTAGGCCTACATCAAAAGAAAGAAGAAAGAAAGAATATAGAGTTTTTCAAAAGAGGCCAATACAATTGATATTCAATCATATTAAGAATATAAGCCAGCTTTTTTAAAGTTAACTTTATAGTCAGTGAAACATAAAACAACATCTCTTGTTGGGTTTTTTTTTCTTCTAGACAGTTAGTTGGGATATTAGGAAGAGAGTTGACTTACAGATATTTGGTATGTAATTTAGGTGCAGTATATTTTTTACTGTAAATTTTATACCGTCAATCATGTACTGCATTTTTTTCACAATAAACCATTCATTGAATTGAATTTAATATGTAATTTATGCACAGTCTTTCTGTTCTTTTTTATTCATTTTAGCCACTCCAACACCAGCCATCCCACCAAGCCCAGTGTCTGTTAGAGGACTAGACAAAGGACAGCTGTCATTAAAAAGCAGTCGTAAGTATAGATTCTATTCTTTCTTTTTAAATGGATTTCTAGTAACATGGGGGACCTTTCAGTAGGATGGAACATGAGCAAAAATGTTTTAATACAATTTTTTGGGGGTTAAACACTTAGTGCACAATACTCACATTTCATACAGTAATGGATGAAGAAATGATTTCCATTAAATCCATAGAGACCTTGAGAACCCCATGCAATCCTTTCTCATCATCAGAACCACTCATCATGATTGGCTTTGAAATGAAAAGTCAATGACTGAAATATTGAATAAATCATGCACACAAATCTGATCGGTTTAGGTCAGTGAAATTTTGAGAAATGGAATGAAGAATAAGAAAGAAGATAACTACCTGGTATACAAATTCTATTTGCAAATTTTCATTTCCTTCATGAGCAGTTTCCCATTTGTTTTTGTCCAGAGAGTATATTGAAAAATAATTAGGAACACAAATTTTTGGCAAATGGTTATGCTTATTTTGAACAGGAGATCAAATAACATTTTCAATAATATATTTTACACAAATATATGAGAAAAAAAAACTGGAGAAATGTTTGTTTTTTTTTTTTTAAATGTTTGAAAAATTCTGTCCCTCTATATGCCAACCATATCTGTAAACGTCTTATTTTAGCAAGTGGTGCAAGGTTACATTTGTAGAGTAAGATGAGCGTAAACTTTAACCCTATTCTGACTGGGCTTTTCGAGAGGGATTTTGACCCCCCCCCCTATCAGAATAGGGTTAATGAAGATGATATTGATTATTTTTATTAATTCTTTCAGCATATTCGTCAAACAATAAGCGAGCAGTCAACCAGAATGATGTCATCAACAGTCTTAACGTCCACTACAAGAAGCTAGGGTCAGCAAAATGTAAGTGGCAATAGTTTATTGTTTCGGCAAAAGTATTCAATAATAATGAAAAATATAAGACCCTTTCTAAGTTAGTCCACTGGATTAAGCATGCCAGTGTCAATAATGTCTTCCCCCCCCCCCCCAAAAAAAAAATCCTACAATTGACCAACAAAATTAAAGCCACTATGACAATGATTCAGTATTTCAATTTTCATAGTTAAGCTTATTTGTTATTGATTACTTTTCAAAGGAATGACAGAAATCTTCATGTATACTTTGTACTGTTTTTGTTTTGCATACAGCTCGCATTGATTCTTCAGTGCCTAAAGCATGGACATCAAGTACAATCAGTAAGTAGACTAAAGTCTAGACTCTTTTATATCATTGTAAAAAAAATAATAAAATTTAAAAAAACGAGAGAAATATACTTGTATTTGCTACAAATTAATGTGGCATGTAGAGGATTAATTAATTGTCTCCAACTATCTCAAGTAAATTCTTGAAAATATCTTGGCAAGT
This sequence comes from Paracentrotus lividus, assembly GCA_940671915.1. Lineage (NCBI taxonomy): Eukaryota > Metazoa > Echinodermata > Echinoidea > Camarodonta > Echinidae > Paracentrotus > Paracentrotus lividus. The sequence goes on from CALNVZ010000174.1 coordinate 57,461,433, forward strand.
TTTTCTTTTAAAGGGGAAGTACACCCTGGGTTTAAATTGGTTTTAAAAAATGCAGAAAAATAAACGAAAAATATGAGTGATGGTTTGGAGAAAATCGACCAAAAAATGATGAAGTTATGAATATTCAAAGTTTCGATTCTGTGACGTCACATGCGAGCAGATCTCCTATGTGTTATGTAGTGTAAATTCCGTAAAATGTCATTGTTTCCAGAAGAAATTAATTATGTCACCTGTGCGGTTGATATACCATCAAACATGTTGATATACATGACTATATCAAATTGACCCATTCTTTTATCAAGAACCATGACAAAAGGACAAATTTATGGAATTTACATACACAACCAATGGGAGAGCTGCTCGCACGTGACGTCACAGAACCAAAACTTCAATTATTCATAACTTCGCTATTTTTTGGTCGATTTTCTTCAAACTTTCACTAATATTTTTTTATCATTTTTCTTCATTTTTTAAGACCAATAAAATTCCAGGGTGAACTTCCCCTTTAAGTGTATGTATTGGTATCAAAATATAGATGTATAGATTGTACTGAGATGGTCTTTACTAAGTTATTCTTGCTAGAGGGATATGGTGCAGAGATTCTTCTAACATACATGTACCCATTATATTTTGGTCTTAATAAAACATTGAGTCGATTCACAACTAGCAGATAAAGAGGTTTCCGCATTTTATTGGAAATAAAAAATGAAGGATCAAAGGATGAAAAATCTGTAACATTTTTTTTAACCTTCTCCCTCTCCTCTTCACCTTCTCTCATTCTAGAGCGAGACCAGTTGAAGCGACAAGCCTTGGAGAAGCAGAAGAAGAAGTTACAGGGTCAGAAGAAATCAATGTCAAGACCAGGTTCAAGAAACACTGTAGCAACAAATGACCTTGATCTAGTAAGTCTATCAGACACTTTTAATCCACATATTTCCAGGGGGTCGTATTATTGGAAGTGTCACAAATATAACATCACGCAAAAATATTGGGACTTCAGACATCGCATTCCTATTCTTGTAAATGCCTGAAGTAGATGCCAAAATTTTAGACATGTCAAAATTTGGGTACGCACTTCAAGCTTTGGCAAGAAGAGTTTGCGCACTTGCCCACATCCTCTAGCACGGGACAAGAACAGTTCAAGAATCGATTGCCCAGACTATCTGTAAACTATTTGGGCCCAAATGTATGCGAGTTTCATAAACCATGGACAAAGATTGGCCATTTTTAAACTTGTTGCTCTGTGGTAAACACTAACAGTGGAAAAGGTAATCCCAGGCCTAAGTTTCACCATGTTCGTGAATTCGGGTCTATTGGAATATAATTGGTTGAAAAATACTTAACATCTTTTCTTGTCATCCAAAGTACTAGCTGTGTTTCTGAATTCCTGCATCCTTCTCATTAAACTGAAAATATTACTTTAGTGAAATTTGATTTTTTTTTTTTTTAATTTTTTTTTTTAATGGCCATTATGCCACTTCTTTCAATATCCCTCAAGTAAAAGCAAAATACACCAAGAGGTATAGTATTACACATTAAATCATTATGTTTAGAGATTATAAGTGTTGCATGTAATTCATCCTGTATGTAAGAAATTAACGTTTCACACGATTCTAAGACATGTATTATGTATAAATATCTAATTATCTTTCATGAATAGTTTCCTCATAAGACATTTACCAAAATAAGATTTGGAGCAACAGTAATGATTCACAAGGTGAGATAAACTATTGTGTCTGACATGGTGTTTGCTTTCTTGGCAAGTATATTGGTTTGAGAGCAGGAGAGTGGTGAAAAACCACCTGCCTTGGAAGACCACTTTTTTGTGTTTGCCTCGAATGGTCTTAATGTATAGGTTTTACTCCACAGGTTTCTCAGGTTTCTTAGGTTTCTAGTGTGTGTGATGCTGTGGAAACGGGATAATATGGGACACAAGAATGTATTATTACAAAATTGACATAATACACTTTTTTTTAATTTTCTATGTCCAGCAAATTTTAGTTTAGTTCAATTGACAGTATACACACATGAGTAGGCCTATAATTTTACCCTTAACAGTTGGTGTGCTTTCTTGTGCCTTTGTCATAAGAATTTGCATTGTATGTTTTAAATGGTTAATCAGTGAAGAGCATATATAAAAAGGTATAACGGTATAATGTGTTTCATTTCTCTGGTAAAAGGAAGAAACTTGTTTAGTTTCTTGAAATATGGTTCTTCGAGGGGGCTCATGAAGTTGAAAGTGAGTTTTGTGAGTTCCTATTATACAGTCTGTGTCAAATAAAATGGTACAAGTGGAAAACATTTCTTCATAGTATGAAGATTAATCACAGCCTGCTATTGTTTGGTATCTTCATAAAGCAGGAAGATCAGACTTTCACCTGCAATTTTTTCATCAAATTTGGTGTTGTAATTTTTGAAATATGACTAGTTTTCTACAATCAAGAAAAATCCATTTTTCGCACGCCATCCCATGCCTTTGTGTATAGGTTTCGCATAATGGCCATGAAGTGCTCAATTTCGATTTGTTCCTCGTCGCACAAAATTTAGCATCTACTTTTGTTTTACGAAAGCAAATTATACAGAATAAAGCGCATCAGCAAGGAAAATCTTTTGCCTTTATTTTGGTACCACATACACACATCTGAAAATATTTCACACCTAAATAATTGTTTTCCGACTGTACCATTTTTTTTTACACAGATTGTAGTGAGCATTCATTCAACAGGATTTTTGGAGGAATTTATCCTGATTTAAAATATCCACATGTGTCTTACACTAGGGCGAAATTTTAGTTGATTGTATTGGTCTGAGCTCCTCTGCCCCTCTTTACAATGGGAGTGGAATGTATTTTGTTTAATGCATGATCAATTAACTTTTATTTATTTTGATGTACACAGGGTCTTCTGGAATTATGATAATGAAAAGTCCCTACTTATTCCACCCCCCCCCAAAAAAAAAAAAAAATTGATTCATCTAAGAATTTTCTTCTGAAGCTATGATTTTTTATTTTCATGTAATTATTTTTTTTTTACCATTTCAAATTTCAATCAGGACCTGGATGAAGATCTTGCCAAGTACGGAATCGCCGATCAGCGACCGCCTCGGAATGCTGCAATGACCCCACAGCCATACCGCCCTCACAGTGCATACTCAGACGCCAACCGACCACGCACGAGCCAATCACAGCCTTACATCACCAACCAATACAGAAACACTAAGAATGCTGATCTCCAAGGTACCATGACTATGGATTATAGGAGCAGAACGCCGAGGAAGGAGTCTGCGGACATTTTGGATAAGCGAGCCGAGAAGTTTACCGAGTCGAGGAAACCGTACACGCCAAGAACTTTAAAGACAACAGCGACGTCTAGACTTGCTCAGTCGAAGAACTATAATGCACCCAAGAGGAAAGCTAGCACTAAAGGACTTAATGATACAGGAAGGTCAGAGAGAGAACAGCAATGGAATGAAGACAATACAAGGTCAGAACCAAATGTGTCATAACATTGTATATATATCAAAGAACCTCCTGTAAGATTTTATTTAAATTATTGTGATAGGAATGTTTATAAAGTTGCTGTATACAGGGTTCCCACAGAAATTTGAAAACAGAATTCCATGACTTTTCCATGACTTTTCCATGACTAAATTGCTGCTTTCCATGACTTCCTTTCTGGCACGGTTTCCAAAATCAGACACGTTATGATCGCCTCCACCTCCCCTCACAGCCATCCGTTCCACCCACTATCTTACTCATGACATGTACATGTATTATCATTAGCTTATGGGCTGTTTCTGCCCAGGGTACCATTTTCGTTTCACCAACACCCAAAATTCAAAATTATCTTGAATCACAAACTCATGTAATTTTCTTGAACTGACAGATTTCCTTGAACTAAACACAACACAAAAAGAAAAATCCCCCTTTTTCAAATATCAATAAATTTTAAAATAGGAGGAGTTAAAAAAATCTAATTATATTTCCATGTAGGGAATTTAATTAGCTACCATGGGAGCGAATTTTAGGAAAATCATGGAGTCATGCTTCAGTGAGCAATGGTTGAATGCAAAAATGTCATTTTTTGAAGTTCACAAGCCTAAAATCACAACTTTGATTCAATGATATCGGACCAATTTTTAGATTTTAAACATTTCATGAATCAGAATGTACGCAAAACCTGCTTCCAAGCATACGGAAAGGATATTTGCGCAAAATTTTACAGTTGAGTGAGCATGCAGCATAAAATGCCTAAACAGCGATTTTTACTTTTTTTCCATTGTAAAATTGTTCAAATATGATGGGATTCATTTCTAGGAAGAGTGTTTTTAACTTTTGCAAAAAATTCAAATCAATTCACGGCTGAATGAACACCATAAAATACCATGTGAAAAACACCAGGTAATGATTCTTTCCATTTTGTACACTAAAAATCATGTGGATATCTGTTTTTGTATTATTTCTATGACAGGTGCATGTGTGTACATGATCATATTGCATTTATTTAAAAATCCATGCTTCAGTGAGCATGTGGCTCTGATAAAGCTATTACTATTTTTTTTTATGAGAGACCAAATTAAATTGCTTACTTTGCTTAACCATAACAATTCGTTTAAAAGTATTCATTTGATTTCATTTTCGCAAAAATCCCGAAATTTTTATGCTTCAGTGAACACATGATATGAGAAATTTATTTTAAAAAAAGGAAGAAAGTTTACGGCCCTGGCATGGCTTAATGGCACATCCGCTTCTTAATTTGACCTAAGTTCCTGTTAGTTAATGACTTTATAAAGATTTGTGCCAAGTTTCAAGAATTAACTCACAGTATAACAACCAAAAAAATTACAATGAAAATGGACAATACATGTATTTGACTTTTGTTCATTATTGATTTCCTCACATTGACTTAAATGTATAGAGTTTTTTTTTTTAAAGTGAACAAAAGTAAACTATTTTCCATTTTCATTGTCAATTTTTGTTTGTTATACTGTGAGTTAATTCTTGAAACTCTGCACATATCTTTAGCAAAGAAAGCAATTTAATTTGGGTCCCTAAATAAAAAAAACAGCTTTTCCAGTGCCACATGCTCACTGAAGCATGAATTTTATTCAACAGGATCATGTACACACATGCAATGGTCATAAAAATAATACAAAAACAGATATTCACATGATTTTTAGTGTACAAAATGGAAAGAATACTTACTTAGTGTTTTTCATATGGTATTTTATAGTGTTCATTCAACCGTGAATTGATTTAAATATTTTGCAAAAGTTAAAAACATTCTTCCTAGACATGAATCCCGTAATATTTGATCAATTTTACCATGGTAAAGAAGTAAAAATCGCAGTTTTGGCATTTTTGCTGCATGCTCACTCACTGTGAAATTTTACGCAAATGTCCTTTCCGTATGTTTGGAAGCACGTTTTGTGTACATTCTGATGCTTGAAATGTTTAAAATCTAAAAATAGTTCCGCTATCATTGAATTAAAGTTGTGATATTAGGCTTGTGAACTTCACAAATTGACATTTTTGCATTCGACCATTGCTCATTGAAGCACGACTTCATGATATTTCCTAAAATGCACTCCCATGGTAGATAATTAAATTCCCTACATGGACATATAATTAGATTTTTTAACTCCTCCTACTTTAACAATTATTGCTATTTGAAATAGCGGGAACTTTCTTTTTGTGTTGTATTTATTTCCAAATTTTCAGAACACAGCATGCAGATCTTGTCACAAAAGTGATCTATATAATATATGTAAATGTCAATTTTTTCCAGGCATAAGTTAGGATCCTGAATTCACAGTTGCTACAAAACTTCCACATAAAAGTCATGGAATTTTGTTTTCAAATTTCTGTGTGAACCCTGAATTATATGAAGACGAAACACTTTACATATGACACACATGAGCCAATCGTTACAAAAGAGTGAAATTTCAGTTTTACATTAAGGTGACATGAAAAAAAAAAAGCTTACAAAGACATCCTCATCCTAAATTCTCAACATAGTGCTGCATTTCACTCTACATTACAAAAAATGAGGGCATTTGTGATACAATTTGAGGACACCTGGACCCCGTTGCATAAAACTTCTAACCGGAGTTTTTTCCGGTTAAAATCTGAAAACTCTGGTTAAAGTCCGAAAACTCCGGTTACAATATTTTTCTGGATTTTGTACTGTTTTTTCCATTGCATAAAAACATACCAGAGTTTTCAAAAGTATTAATGCAATAAATTTTTAGGGAGTTTTAAAGCTCAGGTTGAATAACCTAAGAAATAGGTCTACATAAGGTGAGTTTTTAAACCTGAGAAAACTCGGGTTAGAAAAAAAGTTTTATGCAACACCACCCAGCTAAATTAAAAATCTGTATTTCCCTCTAGGGTCCAAAACTCATGAGGATATCTCGAAAATAGGACATTTGATGCCTATTTTGATATTTCATTAAACTTCCTTTTAAAAGTAACTTTTCAGGAGAGGACACATTAATTGACACCAAAACAGCAATTAAAACATTAACATCTTGTGTAACTAAGAGATTCAGAACCCTTTGGATGTATTATGTTCTGATAGTCATGTTGGTAGTGATTGATCAGTTGTGACTTGATATGCAACTAATTGCCATGAATGTTGAGTAAAATTGTACAAAACTTGAAATTTAAATTCTCTGAAAACAACTAAACAAGCAAAACTGGTGACAAAATGTGACATTAAAAATATATTGACTCATCAGCATCTTATATATCATTGCAAATAGATGAAATTTGCTGTAGTCTGGTTGTCCGAATTGAATGTCAGGAGTGATCAATTTATTCACCTCCATGAGTATTTTGAGTGATGAATGTGGATTGTGGCTGTGTTATATTCATAAAAACCTTTATTAAATGTTATTTCAACCTTACTAGTCCTAACACTAAGTACCCCAGGGAAGAAATCCTGATCAGAGCAGTAGGTACTGGCAACTAACACTGCAATTACAGTGAAAGTGTAAATCACAAAACTGGGAAAAATGGAAATCATGAACACCAATTATAATAGCAGAGTATGATCAAAGAGTATGAGAGTTGCGAGACACGAAAAACTGGAATGCTGCCATAGCCAAGAAGTAAATGCAATTCCATGACTTTTCCATGACCAAAATCCCCTTTCCATGACTTTTCACAAATTTTCAAAATTCCCTGACTTTTCCCTGACTTTCCATGACCACAAATTTTTCCAGGATTTTCCAGGATTTTCCATGACCGTGGGAACCCTGTGTATACTGATGTTTAAGATTGAAATATACTAATAACTGTGACATAGATTAATTGAATGACCTATTCGCAAAAGATGAAACTAACAGTAACATCTTTAATATACTGTATAAGTGGTTATTTTTGTGGTGGTTTTATTTCCACAAATTTCGCAAATCCATTTTTGTGAAAGTTTCCATTTCAACATCAGAAAATCGTGAAATTATCCACTCACGAATTACCCAAGCTAGTCCAAAATCTCAAAAATATCTGTACGCAAAAATATTGGCTTATATAATATATGATCAAATTAATGTATATCATCAGACACTGAAAAAAAATCTTTTAATTTATGTAAGATATAAGATATAATTGACTTAATCCTCAAAATTAAATTCTCTCTTTCAATTATAAATGAAACTTATACTATATACAAGAGACAAGAAAATGTTCAAATTTATCCTCGTTGATGGAACTTGCCGGAAAAGTCGTAAGTCACATAGGAGCAGAATTAGTTGGTGAAGAGTATATGGTGTAAATATTCATATTTCAAATGACTGTGTTGTAAAAACTACAAATATATATAGTTAGAATATCACTGTCCATGGTCAATCTGTATTCTTTTTAGAACTAAACCTCTTAAAATTTTACCATCCACCCATTATTCCTCCTAATTACTTAGAATCCTGCACTCTAGAGATCAGCTTGAGGAGTTAGAGGAGCGTGACCGAAGAGAGAACGCCCGTCTCCAGCGGGCTGAGGATCACCTGAGATGGGTAGAGGAACAGGCCATGAGGGTTCAATCTCTCGACATCGATGACAGACATCAGGAGGATGATGAGCTCAGGCCAATGACGTCCAGTATCAAGCCGACTAGGAAGGGTGGGGCAAGAACCCCTCTAGGAGGGACCAAGGATTTGAATGTCAGCTATGGCAATCAGTCGCTCAGGTAAGCATTTTAAAGCAGGAGCGAACTGACCAAAACTGTGATTAACTTGGTGTTCTGTTTCCTATTGAGATATCTAATAATAATACACTGAATAAATTACATATTATTTTATTTGTATTTAAGGGAAAAAAAATGATTTGATGAGAAAAGTATTTGTTTTGCTACTTGGTTTGAATGAATTGTGTAGTGAATTAGTGTGTTATCATTCAAGTGGGCCTATATTATAAGGCTACACTGCTCAGAATGTTGCATTATGGGTTAGGAACCAGTCCAGATTTGAGTAGTTGAGGACTTGAGGTGGAGCTATACAAGGCTGTTGGTTTGTAATCTCACCTAAACAAAGTGCCCTGTGGTAAAACTCATTTTTATTTCTCAAAACATAAACAAACAAACGATTTTTTGATTTTAACTAAACTTGATATGACAGATGGTTGTACATTACCTTGGTGAATTTGAGAACTGACAGATTTCAAAGGCTTAAGCATTGCAAGGCCGTTGCTTTGCCAACCAGCAAAGAGTTGTTGAAATGGTGTACCCATCTTAAAAGCATTTGTCCCCAATAAGGACTACATTTTATAATGTGATGATGAAATAAGAATGTAGATTCTAGTATTTTATGTTTATCATTAGTGGATTAAATACTGTATTTTCTGTTATTTTCGCACGATTAATTTTAAAACTTGTTTGGTGGTTCTTAAATTTGCACTGCCAGAACGTGAGCATGCAATTGAACACCTTCAAAACATGCATAAGAAAGCCTGTTTATATATTCGCGTGTTTTTAAATTCGCGCCTGCCACTAAAATTAATGTACCGCAAATATTTCCACAAATACAGTAGATCTTTTTTAAAACTTTACAATTGCAGATCTGAGCTTGCATCCATGACATACCGAACTCCAGAACAAGTATCAAGGAGAATGCAAGAAGAGTAAGTTACAAGATTTATGAGAAATATTCAATTTTTCTCAGTGTAATTTTCATATCACATATCAAATCCCAAACTTGTTGATTGTTCATATTTACATTATTTCTGTAATCATTGTTTGCTATTACCCCTCAAATTTCACTGCAATACCCCAGCTCTTATAATGATTTATCTTATTGGTGTCACTGTTGGTATTTTTGTTTTTTCTTTTCAATAATTTCTTCCATAGCTTTATATATTTCAAGTAATAAGACATGTTCTTGAAATTGCATACATAGCTTATCATGGTATAAAATTGGTGGTGTTCAGAAATTTTTTAAAGGATTTTAAAATTTGTTCCTTCTCTCCTCAGTAATCCCTAAATTTACTCCAGAGCCTTGTGTAGAATGCTGCAAATATACATTAAAAAAAAAAATTAGATGTCTTATGTGTCAATGAATTCACTGATTTTTGGAAGAAAATAATTGAATAAGCTACCCATAAAACTGGAAGAAAAAGGACAAAATCAGGATAATGTTGATATATTTCCCTCTTACTTTAAATTTATGTGGAAAGTTGTTCTGTTTTAATTATTTGATTATAAATGACATAAATGCAAAAAGCCTGTATCGTTCTTTAGATAATAAAAAAAAAAAAAAAACTTTTTTCCAAATTAAGTTCCAGCCATTCATCCTTTCCTGTGAAACATACCAGAAAATAAATTGTGTATGTTCTTTGGTAAATATCCACTTGGTCTAAGAACGGTTGGTCCTATTTCTCTACTATTACTAACAGTTTAGTCTAATACAAACTTGGTCTGATAGCCAAATTGTCAAATTGCATTTTTGTCTAATTCCCAAATAAATATTTGGTCTATCACTAGTCTGTTATAGGATTTGACTATGTGTTGTTAGACCATTTGGACATTTAAAGAAACGGACATAGACCAAATGGAAATTATATGAAATGGTAAATGGGTGAAGTGGCATTTAGACCAAAAGGTAATTAGACATACTGGTTGTAGACTAAGGCCCGTATTCACAAAGGTGTCCTAAAGGTAAGCCTTGCTTAAATCTGTAGTTTAACTATGGGTAGCAAAATGTGACACAATCTGGAACAGAAGATTTTTGATTTATCAGATTTTTTAGTACCGAAACCTCTTAGAATGTGCCTGGGAATTTATTTATCTATTTATTTATTTCTGATCTTTACACAGGGTGGCACATTATCACCAATATAGGTGGTCTTCCACGAGGCCCTGTTGCAATAACACAGAAAACATAGAAAATCAATAATACAAAGTAATCAATATATACACATGCATATACAAACTCATTGGTATTCTTAAAAATAACGTCATCCATTTCATGGAAATTACTTCGATTTTAAATTTGAAAAAATTCAGATCATGAATAATTTAAAATGTCGAGAGAAGTTGGCCTATATGTTTTGGAAGATTATAAATACCAATTGGCTTATGAAAGAATAAACATTTGTGATCCAAAAAAATTATTATATACATATTTACAAAGAGAATAAATGATAAGTAAAAAAGCTTTCCTAACCATTAAAGTACGATTCCAGAACCCAGTGAGCATTTAAGAACATTAACAACGTTGACGGATTGTGTCACATTTTGCTACTCATAATTAAATCACAGATTTAATCTAGTCTCAAATTATGGACACCTTTGTGAATAGGGACCGAGATGTATGTGGGATGAGGCCAAACTGGCTCAAAGTGGGTTAAGACGAAATGGCATTTTACCTGTTCTTTTGCAGAGAGGAAGAGCTGAGATACTTGGAGTTTGTGACGGATGTAACCAATGATGTTCTTAACAGAGGTATCTTCACCAACACAGTCCTCAAGCAAGTCTTTGAATCTCATATAGACAAGAATAAAGGCAGATTGGACGAGGTTAGTATAAATGGTATTGATAGTAATAGTAGTACCAAGTCTTTGAATCTCATATGGATGAGGTTTAATATAAAGTATAGTATTGGTAGTATTTAATAGTAGTGTTGGATGTTTAAAAGAGATGACACTCTTGTTAGGTAGTAATTAAAAAAAAAATTGTTGTTGTAAACTTCAAGAAAATTATTTTAAAGAAAATTTTCATGGCATTCTATCAAATGGAAATTGTTGAAATAATGATCTGAATTTTTGTTTAGGTATTAACTTTTTGACGAATCGGGTTAATTAGAGCTGTGTGTATATTCAGAACACAGGAATTTAATATTGTTGCTATATCGTGGTAAATTCCCCCCACCTTGGGAACCGACAAGTGTAATAAATATGTCAATGCATAACTTTAACTTGACAAAAGGCTATGGTCCTCCGAAATCACCCTTTTAAAGGAATTAAGTAACTTCTCAAAACAAGTGAAAAGGGGAATAAAATGAGTAAAATCCTATTGCTGTGACTGTAAGGACAAACTACTGAAAGTTTTTGAGCCAAGTCATTTACTATTAAAACATTGAAAACAAACCAGGCAAGGAATGGGCTTCTGAATTTCAAGGGATTCCATAGATATGTTTAGGATAATGTTGACAAATTGAGCTTTATCAATAAATTACTTTTTGACTTCTCATTCATTGTTAATCCCTTAAATGGGAAAGTGCCAAGTCATTTCACTTAGTATTTTTTTTAATCAAGGGTAGACAGACTCCTGCCAAGAACCCTGCACCTGTTAACCTTTTTTTAAAATATGAATATAATTTTTTTGTCATTTTGGATTTATAGGGAAGGATGAGGCACCTTATGACGCAGCTGAAAGATGACCTTGCGATTCCACCGGCCGATGACATGGGTGATAGAACGTGACCCTTCACCTTTGACCTGGGATCGTTCTCAGAGCATGCTTGCAATATTATCCACTTAAGAGTTCCTATCTGTCGAGTTGATGGAATTCATGGAATATTTACAGAGAAAATTATTTTTTCAGTATACATGTCAGTTCAATGTTCAGCATTTGTATAGTCTTTTGAAGAATTATATCTGAGACCTAGTGTTAGGTTTCCTCAATGGTTTCTTCAATGATGATTTATTCAGACTAAAGAGGGGATAAATTAATATTCATTGATATTGTACCAATAAAGCACAATTTGGATCAACTGGTATATAATACTGTTATTTAAGTCTGTTTACGATGAAGTTGATGATGATTGTGAGAAATGCAAATGATATTCACAATGTTTAAGGTATACAGATAGCATTCATATACATTCCAACACTGAAATATGCGGAATGAAAAGAAAAAGAAACCTTTTGTAATGATTGAGGATAAAAATGTTTATGTAAGTATATTTTTATGACGTACCACTTGTGCAAACAAACATGATTATTTGTGCCTACCAATTAAGCATTGGTTGTCTTTCAATTTTAATAGTAAGATTTATATGAAAGGAATATTGTATCGAGTACTTGTGTGAGAGAGTATCTTAGGAAAAGAGAGAAGATAGAATTCAAGTAAAATGAATGTATCAGGTTGAATGTTTTATAGGTTTAGTTTGTTAATTATACTTCTGTCCCCCCCCCCCCAGTCATTACCAGCACAGTAACAAGAAGATATTGTTATAACTAGACAATGCTCTCAGTCCCAATTAAAAGAATGTGTGTCTTTAGTTTACTGTATTTGCTGTTATTTTGGCGCGATTATTTTTTCCGTGCTGAGTGGCCTAAAAAGATATTCACAGGTTCTTTAAATCGTGCAATTGAAACTATCCAAAACCATGCATAAGAAAGCATGCCCATATTTGTATGCTTTTAAATTTGCACCTGCTGATCGTCACACGAAATCCGCGAAAATTAATGTACCCCATATTTCCACACATACAGTAACAGGATTCAGTTATATAAAAAATAATAAAGAAACACAAAATCGATACATTTGTATATATTTTTGTGAACAAGGACAATTTTTTAAAAACTTATGATTAAATACAAACATTTGGTAATACAATTAGCACAGTTAGCACTATCCAAGACTATATATTACTGGCCTACGCTGCTATTGAAATCAATGTGCATGTTGTGACGCAATATTGTAAACTCCGTCCTGTGTTATTGCAATAGGTACATGTAGAATAACACTGCAGAGGAATCTCTAACTCATTTCTTCTTGCTTGTGTATGTCAGAGAAAAACTTATCATGTTATTGTTTGTGATTTGCTCAATTTGTGTATATAAACTGCTATATATGTGTGAATATATATAGCCTTTATTTAGAGCATATGTCTGTGATTTTTCTCAAAATATATCTTTCTTGGGGTCATCCATTCTTCTTTTCACATGTTCCAAACAAAATTGTAGCCTTTGCTGAAATCATAACAAGTTCTAAAGAATTGTTTGCAATAGCCCCCTCTACAGTTCAAATTTTATACAAGCTTCCAAAGCAAAGTGTGACTGATATTTTAGTAAGGAAGCTGTGTTGAAGCTTCAAATTCAAATGTGAATCAATTTCATTTTACAGTGGATAAACAATAAACGAACCTTCAGTAGATCTATCAAAAGATAATATAGATAATTCAGAGTAGAAAAAACATGTAAATGTATGAATACCAACATTATAGAGTCTTACTGAATTTAGTATTTTGTTTTGAAATTTTAGACAGGTATGTGAGGTTTCATACAAAATACTTATTTCACAAGTTTCAATTCATGTGTCTTTTTTTCTGTTGTATTAATTTGAAAATACATATACATGTACTGTTAAATCTTCTGGTGAAAATTGGATGCTTGGGGTAAAAGTATATAAGTGTGTGACTTATTGTTTTATTTTGTGAGTATAAGTACATATGTATACATCCTTCTTTGCAGGGGCTTCTTGTAATTTTTGTCACTAGCTAAAACACCTTGATTCATTGATGTGATTTTGTATCTGTATTGATTTTTTAACAATGTTGTAAATTTAAATTTAAACAATGTCAGTACATTGACTTAATAATTTCCATTTTATGAAAATGTAGAACTAAGATTTTTACAACCATAAAAGCATTTGGAAATATATATTCTGCATCTGATGAAGATAGTGATGTATAGTAATATTCTTCTTCTAGCTTATTTTCATTGAGTATATTTTCAAAAAATATTTAGCAACTTATGGTGGATATTACTTCAATTGTCAAATTGTCAAATATTTGCATACACTAATATGAATATACTTGATGACCCTGCCTGTATTTTGCATTATTTCAAATTTCTCGCTTTGGAGAACCTGTCGTCAAGCTTCTTCCATACCTCTGTTGAGATTCTTGTCGTTTCTCCCGCAAGATTGCATGGAATTACAGTCACATTTGTAGGTTTAGGCTTGACAATCACTCCATACTCTCTGCTTTAATCTGTTTTAGCCTATCTGAGACTCATTTTAGTGAATATTTTGGTAAATTTTATGATTGAAGGCCTTACATTAATGTAGTTCTGAGTTTCAGGATTAGATTTTAAGAGAGTACTACATGTTTCACCACAACACTTTACAAGCAGTTGGATGAGCCTTTTGATAAACAAATTTATCAGGAAGTATTAAATATAAATGAAGGGAGTCCACCCTTTGTACCTTTATGCATTGGCTAGTTACACTATCTTGAAGATACCAAGGAGGGGGGGGGGGAGGGGAGAAGGGAAAAGTCCCTTTGACTAATATCATGATTCCAATTTAAAACACAAGCTAAATTGATATTTCATTCTGATATTTGTATAAAAGTTATATGTATTTTTGACATTCACAAAAGGGTCTCAGACGACAAATAGAAGCAACAGATTAGTAAATGATAATCCTGGCCCGAAACTGTATGTGCTTTAAAAAAAATAAAATAGTTTAATGCACAATTCACTCATATTGGCTTCAACATTTTGTATCTTTCACTTCAGTTTTTCTCCTTTCTTTGATCCTCAACATAAACCTTAAACCAATGTCCCATGCTTCACGAGGATCTTAATTAATCTTTATGATATAACAAATCCTTCAAAATTAAATCAAATATACTTTTCATTGATTGTCCTTGAGAAGTTAAAGTGAGCTATTTGTCAATCAAAAGTCCTTAAATTGCGCGGAATGACTCAGGTTGCTTGTAACCGAGCTTCAATTCCCGGCCCCTATGAAGAGATAACAATTTGTCCAATCTCTTTCCCTCACCCGATCCCTCTTCTGACAACCCCGTACTTTGTGGGACATTTGTTCGGCACGAGTCGTCCTGCGATATAAATAAAATTTTCTGCAAATTTACGAAGAGTGACAGCAGTTTAATGCAAGCTGGAATGAGGACAATTGGATGAAAGAATGGGAAAGCTTGGCCAAAACTGACATTTGGTTTTGGTTACAAGCATGCGATAGAGCAGTTATCGACCACAACCTTTGTTTTTGTGGTTAAAAGTTCAGGGGAAAATAGGAGTTTATGACTATTATTAGGAATATTCTCATTTGAGGATATTATTATTTGATTTTCTGTTGCTAATACTAAGAAGTTAAAAGTAGACAATGAAAATCTTCAAATGATAAAGTATGAGTTTAATATTTAATGTTTTAAAATCAGATAAAGGTGATGAAGAGAACGGCTGAGATGTGTAAAACTGTTAAATATATTTAAATGGATCTATAAAATGTGAGAGGTAACAATATATATATATGGGCGTAAGTTCTTCAGTAGACCACTTAAAATTATGTTAAATGATGCAATAAACTGAATATCATCCTAAATTTCAAAATATTGTGAAGTTTATTCCTTTTTACTGGAAAGCTGATTATCATATATTTTAAATATGGAAACCCTTTTCAACTTTTGAAAAGAAATTCTTTGTAAGATTTGTACTGCAAAATGTAAGACTTAAGGACTGTAATGGTTCTGAATGGTTTAGATAAAAGATCATTGACGATTTTCCCTCTCTCTTCAAGAAATTCCATATTCTACAGGATCACAATCACTTGTTTAACCCAGATCAGCAGTTGAGAGTTAAAACGATAGTAACTGTATGAGATAACACCGTTCTGGCGCTCAGGTACCATAGCTATGTCCCAATTCTACATTGCCCTGAATACCTCAAAAAATTGTGATGTGTCATGAAAGCTGCGTTGTTTTTCCCCCTACTGTGTATGCCGTTTTCACATGGAAATGTTATTCTCCTTAATGGGTTAATTTAATAAAAACTAAA
Organism: Paracentrotus lividus; assembly: GCA_940671915.1. Lineage (NCBI taxonomy): Eukaryota > Metazoa > Echinodermata > Echinoidea > Camarodonta > Echinidae > Paracentrotus > Paracentrotus lividus. Next base: position 57,477,670 of record CALNVZ010000174.1, read on the forward strand.
CATTGCGACATCACCTGTCACGGACATGGGAAACACTTAAGGGTGATGACCTTTTACAAATTAAAGGCCGTCTGCGATTGGATGAAAACACATCTTTTTGTCAATAGTGCTATACTACATGCATTTGGATACCTATAGTATTCAAGGGTTATAAAAGGAATCACAGAGAAAATTTTATCCCTGGAAAATTGTAAACTTTCCAAAATGGATTTTACTTTTGAATCTTCTGACCAATATTCTGTCATGAATTCGGAAATGAAAGGAGATATAAATTTTGATATTTTGATGGAGATAAAACATAAAATTCAAATTATCATTATTTACTTATAAAGATAATAAAAGTATATATAAATATATTCATTAATCCCTTTGGGTTATTAAGATAACACAACTTCACTTCAGCAGTGTAATTGCTGGCATCTTCCTACTTATCTGACAAATAAATGTTTCGGGTAAACTGATCAAAACTATTCATCTTTCAAGACATAGGAGGGTGATAACTGCAATTCAAAATGTAATTTAATGTCTTTCTTGCCCTGACCATGTGGATTACAAACAATTAACTAGATGTCTTTCACATCTTTATGATGCTGACAGAGTATTACAGATTGTCAAAAATCATTAGAAATCTATTTATCAAGCTTTGTGTGAAATAATTAAGTTCGCCTATTTATCATGCCCGCAGAACAGCTTCCTAAGTTACCTTGCTTTGATTCCATTCGCAGCCTTTGATGTGTCAATTGTCCCGCTCTGTTTCATTCTCTTTAATGAAAGTGGGTCAACCAAATTTAGTCTGGAATTGGAAGCAATTGACCCATTTTAGGTTTGGCAAGCTGGGCTGATTGTGATTGAGATGTGGAAATTGGGGAAGGGTAAAGGATTATCAATCTTCTGTAGTGACACTTTATCTGTACCTATACTGTTTGGTTTATTCTGATCAAATCAGTTTCAATTTTATAGCATGAGATTTTGTTTTATTGTCATAGAAGTTCTGTCCCAGGTTGTTTTATCTTACTCGACTGCTAAAAGTCAAAAGTCATTACACCTTCAAACAAACTGGTAACCCTTTCACTTTTGAATTCTCTCTTTCCCCTAGACTTAATACCAGAAACTGCTGGTCATGTAGACCACGGGTTCATATCCTTTTTAATCTCAGGAGATGATTATCAGGGTAGCTATCAAGTGGGTATTTGATACACGCAAACTGTGCACACTCTCCTCTCCCTTGTGAGTATTCCTATGATGATACATGTAGCTCATTTGGTAGAGCGATGTGGTAGGTTTATATCCACTTGGTCTAACAGCAATTGATCCAATTTTTTAATTGTCTATATCACATGAGCTAAAGCCATTTGGACTACTAACAGTTTAGTCTAATTTCCCCTTGGTCTAATTTCTACTCTATCTAATAGCCAAAATAATTTATCATTTTCATCTGATTGCCAGATAGATATTTGGTCTGTTACCAGTTTGATACCCCAATTGACTGTGTGGTGTTAGACCACGTTGACATAAAATAAAATGGGAATTAAACAAAATGGTAAATAGGTGAAGTTGCAGTTAGACCAAAAAGTTATTAGATGAGCTGGATGTAGAAATTAATTCCCCCATCGCCTCTCCTGGGTAAAGCATAGCAAATGATGTTCTTGCTGTGGTAGGGTCCTTTGTGATTAAGAATCCAGCAACATTTTTGTTGGCTCCATTTACCAAATGCATATTTATATTGAATTCTGTTTATGTATATTTTTGCAATATTGGTAGTAAATAAATACAATACAATACATCCAATACACCACGTAACATATAGCTTGGGGAATTTTTTAAACCAATCTCTTTTTCGTATTACAAGGGTTTTCTTCTCTCTTGTCAATGCAGCCACTTCTTGTTTCAAGTATTCAAATAGTTCTCACTTGTTGACCGTCTTGTGTTCCTGCATCCTGTCTTTGATTTCATTCCAAATATTCAAAACACTAAAACCCTTACAAAAAGGAGCTTGGTCTAATAATTTTGACCAAGCTGTATATGAAGCAACATAAATTCTGCAAAATGCCTGTTCTTTTACAGCTCCACTTGCTCCTCCCACATGCCTACTGGTATATTATCCCTGCTGATGCCAGCATCTTAAACTTTGGAGGAATTCTTCTAGATTTCTAAATATTCTTGGACAGTTATGGGCCCTTAATGTGACATCCATCATTATTGTTAGGGCCCTAATCAGGGGCTGATTAGGTAGACTCCAGTAGGTAGGTCCTGGCTAATTTCTTGAGATGCGGAAGATGAGGGGAGGATGCTAAGATGCGGGGAGAATGACCTCTGGAAGACTCCTCCCGCATCATAATAAGCATTTCATTAAGGGGCGGAGGACAAATAGATGGGTGTATTAGATGGAAGGTAATTGACTGATACGGGGATGAATGGAGGAGAGAGTGGAGAGAAGATGGCAAGAGAGAGAGAGAGAGAGAGTGAGAGAAAGGAGAGAGGTAGAGGGAGGAATCAGATGATAACAGATGATGTTGTGACTGGGGGAGGAGATAAAGAATACAAGAGAAAATGGGAAAGAAATAGATAAAGAAAGGGAAGAAAAGAGAGAGATGTAGATATAAGGGGAGAATAGAGCCAGGGAAGGAAGAATGAATGGAGGATACACTTGTGAAGAGATTTTTGAAGAAAAAGAAGATGGTATAATTTGAGAGCAAAGAGAAAGACAATATTGTAGAAAGAGAGAGCAAGAGAAATAGAGTGGGAGAGATGTATACAGATATAAAAAACAAAACAAAAATAAAAACAAAAGTGTATACAGAAGAAAAAAACAGCAAAATATAAAATAATCACATGGTTGAAGGGAACACTCTAAGAAAAATGAAGTGAAAAACAGGAGTAGAGAGGCATGGTCAAAAAGAGGAATATTATGAGACCGACAGAAAAACTGTTTGGCAACCGAGACAGATCATTAGAACGGGATGTTGTAAAAAAAAAAGGTCTAAATTGAAAGAAAACTATCAAAAGCCAAATAGATAATTGTTATAACAGAGTAAGAGTGATATGTTACCAAATATACCAGTAGAAAAGAGGAGAAATCCTAGACAGGAATTCACTGATATGAACTTAATTGACAGATTGTCCGAACTTCGAAGACGTCACGGGAGAGGATGAGACTGGAACCGCACAGGAAACGAGCCCAAAATGAACAGGTCTATACGCAACATTCAAATATATACATTACGACTGTAGAACCTGATGGATGGATGCATTGGCGAGACGGTAACCGCCCATGAAAAGATCGTAAATGGACGGGGATAAGTGAAAGTATGCAAGATCATTTGTCAATTAAACGTCAGATTATTTGGATGGATGCGAGATCCAAGAAATAAAGACTTTATTTCAAGTGTCTTTGCGAGACTTATCTTGAAACAGTAAAACTCACAGTATAACATGGGTAATCTGTTGTATGAATGAACGAATGATTGGTTTATGTTACCCTACTGCTCAAGAAGCTATAAAATGCTTTTATTTGGGTGACCAGGGGAACATATGGCTTTAAGTCCTATCCTAGGGACTTGATATAGGGGATTAATGCCTTACCAAAGGGCAACAAAAAGGTACATCAAATTTTTTTCACGTCACGCCGGGCGAGCAAAAAGGTACATTAAAAAAATTTCACGTCACGTTGGCCGCGCGATAAGCGGGGGGAGGGGGGGGAAGGTAGGTGTTCAAAAATTTCTGCTCGGTCATCGAGAACAGTACCAATATTAGCTATAGGTTAGGCCTAAGTTCGATCTTTACTTGATTTTTCCTCTTTTTTTTTTTTTTTGTTTGTTTGTTTTTTTTTTTTTTTTGTTTTTTGCAAAGCGGACCTTTGCTCGCCAGCAGGGGGTTCTGAACCCCCCCCCCTAGTTACGGGCCTGCTTCAAAACAGAGTAATAACCCTATAGAACATAAACAGAACATAAACCATGATTTTATTTTCTATTGTTCATCATTCTGTCTGCATCAACAACTAGGTTTTAAAAACTGCTTTTGAAAGTTTGTCAAAATTTCAAATGTTCTACAAGTTCCATCTCCTCAGTAACTTAAAAAAAAAAAATCATATTGGATCACTTTCTTTCATCTCTCTTTCGTCAACATATTCCCAATATTTCTGCTTTGTTCACTTTAAATATACCATCATATACATCCACACAATGTTCATAAACCACCCAGTGATTTAAATCATGCATAAAATAAACAGCAGTTACATCACTGACTCTCTCTCTCTCTCTGCCTAACTTTACTCGACTTCAATGCAAAGACAACTCAATTCCAATAGCACATCATCTTTTTTTTTTGTCTGTGGAATAATTTATTCCGTTACTTTTTGACACAAAACTAATCTCCACATGCTTAACATGCAGATCAATACAGATAAGGACCCAGTCCAATTCAAGAAGATTTGAAAAACAAAACTCAAGGAAATAAAATAATGAAACATAGATTACAGCTTATAATTCAATATTTACTTAGCAATTTTTTAAAATCATCTATTCTCCATCATTCACCTTTACACTTTAATTGTGAACAAAAAGTTTTTTTCAATTTTTTTTTTTACTCTTTATTATTTTGACAAAAAATCTGTACAATCATTTAACAACACTGCTCATTTTAGTGTGTGATTATTTCACAATTACTCACATTTATCTCTGTACATATATCTCTTCAAATCAAAAGAGAGACAAAAATCATACTATAATGACAACCCACAATAATAATAATACAAGATTGCTATTTTCAAACAGCAGTCCTTCTCACGTCACATAATAGGTGGTTTGATGTTACTCACAATCTCTGGAAAAGAAAGACAAAATTATATGTTCTGAAGCCCCCAATTACATCTGATGAAATAAAAGGAACACATTAAAAATGAAAGATTTGTCTTGCTATACATCACAAATTTCAAAATAATTGAACAAAAAAAGGAGTGACAGAATATCCATTTGCAGCAGAAAGGGCGTTTGTGAACTTATTTTGGCTTGAAGGCCAAAAGGGAATTAATGTAATCATACCGTAACACATCTTGAATGTCGTTTTGGCTCTGAATATTTGTTGTACAATGCCCTTATTATATGACACAAAACTGCCATAGAATACAGTTGGAGAGAGGGGAGTAGATCAGCACATTCAGTTTCCCCAAAAGACAATAAAAATACCCCTCTCTCAAAATATGTGACACAAATATTGAAAGAAAAAAAAATGAAATTCCCTATTGTCTCATAAGTGACATATCTATTTCGAATTTCTGATTTTACCCTTTTTCAAATTTGTGATATGAATATTAATAAATGAAAGCAGAATTGCATTTGAAATTGTATTCATGGAACAAGTTCATTTTGTCATGTTTCACTCACATATATCTCTTTTTAATCACATATTAATTTACAAAAATTAGTAGAATCTCCCAACCACAACGATCATTAATAGTTGCTATGTTCAGAAGATACACATTGAGGTTCTGTCATTGAACAGAATTTGCTTTCTTCATCATAATAATCATGATAATAATTATGATATAATCATAAAAATAATCATCGGAAAGCAATAATACAAAGACGGTGGTACACATTCACAGTGGCACATATCATTTTCTAAACCCCTCCATTCTCGCTTCAGCATAACTTCAGTATTAGTTGGAATTTACCAATTCATTCAACCGGTTTCAAAGAAAGAGCTTTTTATTCTTATTTATTCCAATGAAAATATCCTTAAGAATGAATCACCATTTCCTGATGCTTGTGTTGCTTTTATTTCTCAAATATAAATCTTTCGAACATAGCACAGGTGTTGCCTGGGGCTACGTTAAGCTTTGGCAAAATAGTTATACAACATAAATACATAACAAACTCACACAACACAAATTCCTAATACATGTATAATGTTCCTATGTGATAATAAAAAGATTAACATACAACCCACCTCTTGGTAGTTACATTTAATCTGTAACTTATCTTTTTCTAAAAGACAAAATCTAATTTAATAGCATTAGCTTTATCATCAGTGGACGGTACATCATTTTCCTCTATCCTAAATAAAGGACTGAATTTTTACTTCATCCTACACTAATATCAATTTCTCTGCGGATTTATTTGATTAATTTCCTTTTTCATCATTATCTGTGTTCTCGTACAACTCTCACACACAAATAAAGGCAAAGAAAAAATGTTATAAGACATTCATATATTACATACATACATAAAGACGGACGCAGAAGCAATATTTTCCTTAAAATCACAGAGACACATCATACACACATGCAATAGAAAAAGAAACTGTTCTTTCATTTCTAAAATGAGAGATCATTTAAACATACGACTGTATTACACTCGCAACACAGAAAGGAAAAAGACATGGAGTTTCAAAACGTATCTTCTTTACTTTTCTTGTTCTTAAACAAGTGATTTCTTTTTCTGGTGGCTACAAGATATTTCATTAACAATCTAATACATCAGACTATTAAGATAGCAGTAACTGCGATTGTTGGAATAAATAGAAAATTCAAACTTTGTACAAGAACAGGCCTATCCTACGAACAGAACATCATCGAGAAAGAAAAGGTTCCCAAAGACAAGGACATATAATGAATGAAGCAAAATGAAAGTCATTTGGCAAGAACAGTCGAGGGATGAAAGATGAGAAACTAACCTACCCTATTCTAGATCACAGTTTTCTAACTGTGGTTGGAATGACAAATCTAAGATTGCGCAGCTCCAAAAGACAAATTTTTATCGTTTTGATTGCCTCAAGTGTAACAGAGAGAGTAAGAGAGAGAGAAACATGTAATGTGTACACATTGATATTGCTAACCACCTCTTAAATTACTATCTGTATTCTGAAGTACATATATTTACCTAATATAATACCACAAGGAACTTTGATTTAAAAAAAAATAGGCCTAACTCTAGGGGGAAATTTCATTTATTCTTGCGTAGCCCTACACCATATATTCATAGAAAATGGTTCAATGTTAGTCTGCATCTAATTTATATTGAAAGTTACAGAAAGACAGGAGAATCCCCGCATTATGCAGAAAAAACTATTCATGAACACATAATGATCAGATTAAAAATCTGGCTTTAAAAGGTTTAAAACCTACAAACATCATAAACTAACTACAGGGCTAAAAAAAAGAGAGAGATTTGATCTAAAACTGGCAAGAAAAAAGGGCATGCTTTAAAAGACATGACTGCAGGGCTCTGTTTTGTGTAAATTTGTTTTGAAGAATTATACTGCTACAAATCTATGTTGATATATCATCTTAACAACATATCAGATGTAACAGATGTAATGACATCATTATTGGTAAAATAATTGTAACTTGTTACAGCAAGTGCACAATCTTCATTTCGACTTGAAGCAGCAATAAAATGGAAAAAGGAGATTTACGAAACAGGGCCCTAGTGCGATTGACGTGTGTATTAAAGACATGGCAGAGAAAGTAAAGCACCAGTATTATTCTAAAATGGAAGGATATAAAAGAAATAAGTTGAAAACCTCAATACAATACTAAAATTTCAAATATATAAGCCATAAAAAAACTTTACGAGCAGAAAATAAATATACTTAAAGTGCTAAGCACACAAGTGATGAGGAAAAGAACCTAAAATAAATAAACAAAATTTGCTTAATGGTCTGTTTTACTCTGAGTGTTTTAAGTTCAGCCTTTGTTTTTTTTTTCAAGAAATGCCTTCATACAAAAGGGAACTTAAATGCGTACAAAAATAATATAAATTCATGAAGATATTTGTGGATCATCATGAAGCATCTTTGAAAGAAGGAGGCAAGTTCAAAGAAATTTGAACAAAACAAAATAGAACTAGAGACCTGTCTGATATTATCACTGGCCATTTAAAAGAAACTTTAAAAAATATATATTAAAAAATAAGAGAGTCAGAACTAAAGATACAACTGGTGTTCTGTATAGATTGCATACCATCATGAATGGACAAATTGTGAACTTGTGAAGGGAAAATCAAGACTACTCAATCTCGGTAAAAACTAACTATTCTCAAAAGAAAATTATCACTGTGACAGAACATCATGAAAGGTAGCACAAAGTATTTGGAATTCATTTCAATACTTGACAGAATAATTGTACATTATTCCAATCGTAACACGAGCTGTCCCTTGTGAATTCCCAATGAATTACAAAAAAAAAATACCACAACAGATTTATCTCAAGCTGGCACTGAGGAAATCACATACAGAGACGAACATATGCAGCACATTGTAAAAAGCAAAATCAAAGGATTTCTTGAAAATATTCCAAAGAATGACAAAACAGTGAGTGTTGATTATTTCAAGACACTTTGAGACAAAAGATGACAAATGTTGAACATTCTCCTATTGAAGTCTACCAAGGAACAAACCTTGTCTTCAAAATGGTATCCATGTATCACTATACAACAAGTCTATGTCTAATAATCACAGCTAGTGGCAGTATGATCTATGTCGTTTTCTGATATTCTCCGTCTTGAGATTTTGATACTAATTCACAGATTTCACAAATATATAGTTTTGGTATGTTTTGCATTCCACAAGTATTTGGCACAGTGATTTCATTTTCAAACCCTTCTTCCATACTTTATCGGCTGTCGATGATCATGCTTTTAGAGGTCTAAATTCAACTCTCTCCAGTCTAATTTATCTATGTACAATACAACTGAAGGATTTATAGTGCAGATCAAATCATGTTGTCTCACCATTTCTTAGTAAATTTTCTCTTAATTTACTTAACTAATTCTAAACTTTCACATAAATACACATACACACAAGAGTCATATAGTGAGCATTTTATGCTGCTGGAAAATTGATGGTGTTTTAACATTAACTGAGTGCCAATTGTAACAGAGAAGTGAGGTGAATAGTAAAGGGCGGGTATACCAACTATGAGGTATTGATATCATATTTAGAAGGTCTAAAACATATCTTTACAGATGGAAGGGATTGTATTATTTATCCTTCACAACCTGTGTGATAAATTTGGAATACATAGGTGAAGCATGTGTTCAGAGGAGTCCTTGAAGAATTTAGAACTCCTCTGGAGTCTGGAATAAGGACATCTGTCTTCAACAGGCCATATCTTGAACAGGGTTTTGTTCCTTTGAACTGAGGGATGACTGGCTTTGAGGTAAACCAGCGGACCACTCCAATAGGCTCTCCTATGGACCATATCATGGAGGTTCCCCAACAGAAACACCAGTATGTCCCTGCCATGGATTGCTCAAGTCTATCATGTGCACCACTGCTCTCTTGATCCAGACAGAAGTTGTCCAACCGCTGACGATATCTTTTGCAGCTCTCGCTCATCTCTTGAGTTCTTAGTCTAAGCACAAAAGATTGTCGGCTCAATTTGCACTACCTGAAGCGCCTTTCAGACGAGAGTACAGCTATGAAGTGCTCAGTTCCTGATGGTTGTTTGCTGGTGTGAATTTTTTATCATTTAGGGGAGGTTGTCCTCTGGAGCACAAGGATGCTGTCCTTTGACGATGTCATCAAGATCTAGAAGCTGTCCAGGTTAATGATTCTTGATCACTGTGCAGAAGAAGTAGAGCGGTGGGGGATATAATATGCAGTAGAGAGGTAGAGTTGAAATGAAGTGCAGCTCAGCAAATCAGTGAAGGCCATCTAAATCACATGATGACCCTCTCCGTCCAATCAAAGAGAGCTGCTGGTTTTTATACTCTGTAAGAAGTGAAACAAAAATACAGAAAGAAAAGATTGTGAAGCAGTGTGTAGAAAACAATATAGGAGAATGAGTTAAATTGACATGTAAGCATGCATATAAGATCTATCAATATGAATAAAGTTATGCCAAAATCATCCAGTAAGCAAACCAAAGCGTATACATGAACAGCTTCCTCTAAATGTGACTTGGATCTGGAGTAAACGCGAAACCTCCTTTTTCAAAGCATTTCAACTTCATCAATTATTGCAAAGTCATACAAACTTAGATTATAGACAAATTGCCAGGCATAACATAGAGGTCGGGTTAAGCCACTATGAATGACCCCCGATCGATGGGCAGGAAATGGGCAGTAGAGGCCAATTTTCATCAAGAAAACCCACTACATTTATCTCATTTGCCCTGTAACAAACCCATCCTTAGGAAAGGCTTGACAAGTCCTAACAGCCAGAGCTCAAGTCATGTAAACAAAAATGGGACCTCGCTGCCAAAGAGATACAGCCAACAACCAGCGACCGCAGACACGCTCATACCTAACATCATACAGGAAACACCAATGTGTGGGACTACACGTTGGCTCCCTCTAGAGCACAAGGGACATACCAACAGGAAATGCCAGTATGTGGGACTGGGGATAACCTTGACATTGGGCTGACAGGTGGGTGGCTGTAGTATGAATGGATACTGTGTGCAGTCAATCAGGCTTGAGATGGATCACTGCTGGGAAAGCTTCCGAGTCTGTGAGATTATCTGACTAGCATTGCCTAGATCTACCTGCAACACAACTATTTTGTCCCAACTTTTCTTTCAGGTCATATATTATTGTCATAGACCTGCTAAAGAAAATCTTGAATCATTTCAGACCTTTTAGTAGTCATCTCCTGAAAATATGGAAAGACAATGAAAGAAAATACATTCATGTATTCAAATGTTCAAAATACCCTGTAAGCCAATCCAAGTTAGTCGGTAACAATAATGTTGGTTTAATGGTTTGATTGTTAGGTTTTAATGCCAGTATTGTTCATTCAATTATTCTACTACATATCATGTACTAGGTTAAATCAACTTTGCTGGGTTCCTATTAATTTGTGATGAAAGACTCCCAGGCTAAATTTACACCTATCTATATACACTAAATGACAACTTTCAGCTTCAGAGCTTTTTAAAGACATGAATTCAGTTGAACCAATCATTTTGTGCAACAACGTACTGATGGTATTGAGAGGTGACACATCCTTAGATCTTTGTGAAACAGCCCCTGGACCCATCCCACCGCTGACACCATTTTAAAGTGGTTGAAACCTGTTTTGTTTCAGCAATGCTTGTCAAATAGTTATGGCACTTATTATGACTTCTTAGCATTCTCTGTGTGCCCAAGAATAAATGTTCCAGATACATGGTGCAATGCATGATGAATTATGATATAATAGAAGTGAATAATGACACTTACCATAGCTATGAGGCGTGTGCACCATCTATCTCTATCTACAATCTACTCAATAAAGATGCCTGGGGTCGCAGTCATTTGACCCTGGAGGTCGAAGGTGATGGTGCATGGGGGGTCCTGGTTGACCATCCATCATAAAGCCACCCATTGGTTGACCATCAGGACTGTACGCCATTCCTCCTGACATACCTGGAACTGCAGAGAAATGAAAAGAAGATTTAAAAATCAATTATTATCATGGTTGAAATGTATTGAAGGGTAAGGCGATGTAAATTGGGAAGGGAGGTATGTGATCTAGAGAAAAAATATAAGAGAATGAAAAAAAACAAAACAAGATGAATCCTCGACCGCGCGCGGTCTAAATATATGCCTCCGTCATTGCCAGATCAGAAATATACAGCACATTCATCTATTCATTTTTCTTTATACAAAGACATCTTTGACCTTGACCTTTGACCTTGTGACCCCAAACATTATTAGATCATAGTCCCTCCTAAATTTTCTACCTACACACTCCAAAATATAATAAGATCGTCTTCATATGGTGATAACTAACACAATACATGAAATTTCACAATTTGAAGTCTGTGACCCTTGACCTTTGACCTACATACCATCCCCAAGTTTGAAGTTGATATCTCAAATGGTTCTTGAGATATCGCGATAATGAGCTCAATACATGGAATTTCACAATTTGACCTCCTAGACACTTGACCTCTGACCTACATACTCCAAAATCTAATCAGATCATCTTCCTATGGTGATACAAACCATACCCAAGTTTGAAGTTGATATCTCAAGTAGTTCTTGAAATATCGCGATAACGAGTAAACGGGACGGACGGACGGACAACCCGAAAACATGATGCCTCCGGCACCACCTTCAGTGGCGGAGGCATAAAAAGAGTCTTCAAAGGTATTTGCTAAACTCTGTAAAGATATTGAGAGATTGAACAAGTGTACATTCAAGATTTTCTTGAGACTTTGACTCTCTTAATGATTTAAACAGTGCCATCTAGTGACCAACATATGCCAGTTCTGCTCACTTCATTTTCAAGTTTGTGATGTCTTGAAAAAATTAAACTTTCTGTCTTCCATAACTATGAAAACAAGGGTGAATGTCAGAGAGTGAGAGAAGAGGGGGGGGGGGGTAGAAAGAGAGAGAGACAAAAGAATCATACGATACAGCTGGTATGGAAATATCCCATATTTAATGGACCAACTATATCTCGAATTTTTCTCTTGGAGAGAGATATTTGGTCTCTAAGTAAACAACTCTCAAATTTCATTTTCAACCAAACATAATCCAGACGCCCTTGGATCAGGGTAGAATGGGCAACAGAATAAAATGGGGGTGAGGTAAACGAGCATGCTGAAGTTCATCTGAAACATTGTTGAATATAGTCCAGGATGGTCATGACCATATTCTATCCCCATTTCAGGTGACCTCTACTGACCTCAAGCAATTACCTTTATTACCCAGGGTGGAAAAAGTTCCCTGTATGAAATAGGTAGAGCATAAACCCAACTTCCTAAACAATGATGTATTTGGAGGTTTCCACAGGACATAATTACTGTATACAAAATTAGTCTTAAATTCTTATTAAAATTGTCATCTAAATTTGAGAAAATTTGATGATTCCATCTCATGCCTTACTTAAAGAATTGGAAAGAGAGAGAGAGATAGATAAATTGAAGGAATGAACAAGAGAAAACATATGGGAGGTAGAGAAAGGAATGAAGGGGGTGAGAGAAAGAGAAAGAAGAGGATACAAAAGAGGAAGAAGACAGATAGAGAGATACAGAGAGAGAGAGAGAGAGAGAGAGAGAGAGAGAGAGAAGAGAAGAGAAATATGTTTATACCCCAAGGGGATTATCCAAATATTTCAGCATTGCCTTAAAAAATAATCAGAGCACCCATTTCTGCACAGAAAGCTACTATCTCATGACCTTTTGACATGACCCTGGATGACCCCAGGTGACCTGAGATGACCTTTCCAAACAATATCAATGTTTGGGATAGCTGTCTCCTTTCTACAAGAGATTTCTGATATGAATCCTACAAAATAACCATGGTAGCTATGAATAACTTTAAACCATAAACAAGCTTTTTTCCCCTTTTTGTAGGGGCTAGGATTTTCTTTTGGGACCTATATTCATCACACAAAAAGAATGGTGTAAAGTTCTCATTGCTAGTTACGAATATATCTATATTGAACATTATAACATTTTGAAATCATTTTACATTCATTATTCTATATACTAAATGGTTTCAAATTAGCTGAAAAGGTTTGAGATTTATTTTTTATTTCTTAATTATTTATGAGAGCTCAGGATATGCGAAAAGCCTCCCATTTTCTGGAACTCAGTTACTTATATATCTATTTCTAGAGTAATATAAAACACTTACTCCATTTATTTCAGTTTCAATCATTTTCAGGAATCCCCCCCCCCCAAAAAAAAAAAAAAAAAACAACAACACAACTTCTACTTAATACTCACTACACATTACTAGCTATTACTTTTTAGGTTTATAATGGGTGGTCCTTTCGTTGGCATAACTTCCATCTTTGATAAAGACACACGCTCACACTCAACCTTTCCCTCCCCCAATACAAGATGTTATCAAACATCTTCCCCTTCCTCTCTCTGCCTATTTGGGCGGGGTTGTTCAGGGACAGTGCTCCTAGTGAACCTGTACTGTATACTATCGGACAATATTAGCGTGAGCGCAAGTTTGACGTAGTTTCCAGGTCTCGGGTTTCGGTGGGGGTAGCCTTACCGAGTGTGACAGTGGGTCGGTCAGGGATGTGGTAATAAGATGAGTGTTCTCCGTCCATTCTTAATTACTCATCTAATTAGAACATCCATCGGAAACAAGTTTGGATTAGAGGATGCAGGATTTTGTGGGTTTTAGTTTTCGTTTAGCTTTTGCAGGGATTTGTTGTTTTTGTTTTTTGTTTTTGCAGGAAGGCTTTTTCTTTTTTCGTTTTGGTTTTTGGAGATTTAATTAAAAAAAAAGATATAATGATTGGAATAGTTTCTTGGCGTAGAAGAGCTATTGAGTTTTTAATTTCTTTTTTTTAACCATCTTTAGCTCTTGTCCTTGCTTTATACATTGCATCTTTTCTTTATATCTTGAATATACATATTGTTCTATAAGACTGGTTTTAAAGAGCTTTGTTGCATCTTCTATGATTCATATATCTAATGTCACCTCTATAAAAACTAATTCCCTTGTATACCATATTTCTCTTTAATATCTTCTTGACAAATTACATGTATTTCCATCAATCGTACACGTCTTCCCTGTTTGTGCTTGCTCTCTAGTTTTGTAGTTTTGCATGAACATGTTTACCAACTACTGTAATGAAATATATGACGAATGAAATACTTAGGTTAACTACCTCTGGTCAACAATTCAAAAAATGCTATCCACCCTTAATTTGCATACCTATATGATTTCCCTTTCTTAATTTATCTCCCCCCCCCTCTCCCCTCTCACAAACGGGATATTTTTATTTGGCCAAGTTGATTGATTTTTTGTCTCATTTAGTGAACCTAATAGGCACCCTACCCTACATATTGCCCATCCCAAAAAAGGCTAACACATTTATAGCTATTTTCATCCTCTGAAGCAAGCCATAACCTACGCAATCACACCATCTTAACCCCACCCAATTTCCCATTTCATCCCGTATCCGATCATAGTTTCATCAATTTTTATATGAACCAAATGCATAATTATTGGTAATTTGTGACGCATCATCTACAGTTTACACAGTAGATTAATACTACCGGTACATGAAAGCTTGCCATCTCAGCTTATATTGGAAACATGTGTACCCATATTACATGTCCTTTTGAACCTAGACTCCCTGTCTGACGATCCCCCTAGACGTATTGCCTCCATTCTAAATACCTCAATTAAGTCTTGATTTGATTAATGCTTGTACGCAATTCTGTAACATATTCCATTTTCCCCCTCCTTTTTCAAAACAAACATCTAACCAGTTTCATTCAGCCCTGGAACAGCCCATTAGCAATAGAATCATCTGCCAGAACTTAATCTAGGGAAAGTTGTGGTCATTATTCTATAACATAGGTAATAAAAATGCATGACTATGCAATTTTTGCATTGTTTTATGAAAATGAGATTCTCCACTTGTATTTGAGAATGCATATTTTATCTATTTTAATTTCTTTGGATTGTAAATTTTCAAAAAAGAGGAGGAAATATTTTGAAAAACATACAGAAAAAATAAAGAAAAATGCAAATGACTAAACTTTTGATAAAAATACATTGAAAAAAAAAAACACTGAGAAAAAATATCTTCCAACAAAAAAAATTACATTTTTACAAATAAATCAGTTTGTCTATTTAAATGCTAACAATTTTTTTTTTTAAATACATAATTTGTCATAGAACAGGTCAAAACCATGCACTATGTGGTTATTCTTACTCAGAAGCGGTGACTTCTTTTTCAATTTCCATTGCTTAAAAAAGTTAACAGCTGAAGTCAGATTGTCTAAATTGCTAGAAGGTCTGTTTCTATTTCTAAGGGAAAACAATTAATCCATATACTCACTCATGTGATTGAATAAAAGTGATACGAATAAGAATAAAAAGCAAGAAATATTGCAGGATGGGGGAGGGGGCTGTATTTTTTTTTCAGAGAATATGAAGAAAATATGTTTTGCTTGTAGCCAGTCATCTACAGCTGACAAACATGAGAAGGGGATTGGCTTAACGAAGAAAAGACATAGTTTTGTAATGAAATAGGCAGGCAAAGATTTGATTGATGGTTTTCATCATATAAGTGAGAATTTTGCCTCCAGATTGGGCTGAAGTGGCGCTCCATACTGACCCCCTGACATTCCCCCATCCGTTACGCCATTCACCAAAAGTGACAGCTTCGTCATAATTGGCGCTAAAGTCCGCTCTCTCTACGATTGTTAGCGGTACTTCTGCATGCGTAATTCTATTCTTGTTTACGGCCGGGCTTGTTTCTTCTGTTATGCATGCACTGGTTTGAATATATCGGTTTGATTTCCGGCTCGGCATTGATACTTGCGTAAATTGAAAGTCAGATGAAATTTCATTTGGAATTCTTGCTTTTATTTGAGAACAAATAAATGGAAAGAGAGGCAAGCATAGAATGATTGGTACATGTAGGAATATGAGAAAAGTTTAAAACCAATCTCTAGTTATTGGAATTTGAATTATAAATCATTTCTTCCATTAACTTTAATTGAGAATTAGCAAATTCTAATTATTGGAAGCTATGCATGAACCAAATAATTAATCAAAAAACATTTAACTATATATTATAAATATATGTTGAGAACCAGAAGGGTAATAACACATTATCGCCCTTCTGACGTTCAACAAATCATACCATTGACATTCATATTGTCTCGAGCAGCATGCATGTCATCATCATCATCATCATCATCATGACTGTTGCCATGGGCACCATCCAAAATGCTGATGTGCATTTCAGCTGATGCAAGTTTTGGGTATAATTTAGTGGTTCAGGCCAGCCAGCAAATGTTGAATTTAGGGAAATTGGTGGAGGGTATTCAACATACAGTTTTTGGTAAAACTTATTGTTTGGAATATGATTCCGTTTCATTTGCTTTAATCAAAATTATCAAATCAAAATTTTGGGAAAAGGTCTGCATTTTCGCTGATGCAAGTTTTGGGAGAGGAAAGGCCATTTCGGGACACATATTCGAGACATTCCAAAAAGAGGGGGTCAAAACAATGAGTATGGATTGGGAAGGGAGGTGGAATTTGGAGGTTCCATACAGAAGGGTGTCATTAATTGGTCAGAAATATTTGGGATAATGGTATGAGTCTGAGAATATTCATTGAAATCAATGGCAACTTTTGTTACTTTAGTAATCATTGACAAGTTGCTTTCAAGAAAATGTACATAAAATAAATTCACAGGATTCACTTACTCTTGAATTAAAAAAGAGCAAGAAAATTAAGAGATAAAATTCCCTTTTGTCAGGAGTTTGTAAAACTTTGCTTTGGTGTGGAAATCATCATACATTTTTTTGGAGGGATAACAGAAGAGAATTATACGAAAGAGAGTAGTTCATACAGTATAAGGAGCCAGGGGCAAGAAATTTTGGAATTTGGTTTCACAAAGGGGTAGGGCCTGTATCCCAAATCCACAATTATTGAAAATATTGGTTGGAAGGGGCAGAGGGGGGGGGGGCTTGGGTCGGTTTGGATTTCTTTTTGGTTCTTTTGTTGAGTTGCTGGCTGCAGACCATGGCCTGGTGGTCGAGGCCCAAACATACCAGGAGAACAGCCTTGAGAGAGACTAGGTGATGACTTACGGCGCCGAGACTTGAATACAGTATTACTACGGCAGATTTACCTGCTCGATTTGACTGGTCAATCATGGGCTGCACTATCCGCCTCCTCGCATTGATAAACCTGCAAGTGGAAGAACAAATAAAATGAAAGAAATTATCAATAAAGTTTAAATACAAAATTTATCAAATGTTGATTGGGATTGGGGGGGGGGCAATGGTTGCATCATTTAAAAGCCATTAACATTAGTGATATTCTTCATATTTGGTGTCATGTTGTTTGAATCTTAACTGAAAATAAGATTTTAAGGTTTTTTTACATATATTCGGACACTGTCACACATGACATTTTTCAAGAACCAGTTTTTCCCTCCTTTTTGCGTTGCAGTCCAGGTAGAATTAAACATAGTTTGATGACAAGTACACATAAAAATACATGCACATTTAAACTTCTACATGTCTTCTCCTTCCATTTTCTCCCTCCCTGCCTCCTTCTCTTCACCTCACCCTCACCCCCTTGGCATTTCAACCTCAGCAGGGCAAGACTACCAGGGAGCAGGGGGGCACAGGGGGAGCAGGGGGGTCAGCAGGTCCGCCTCCAACTCACAGCGAGTCTGCCCGACGATTATTGGGCTTCTATGCGTGCAACCGCGATACAGTGATCGAAACGGGGGACTCTGCGGGAAATTAATCAGGAGTAATTCGGGATGGGGGTTTGGTTCGTCCGAGGTGGAGCGGTAATGACTGGCTTGGATGCGCGACAGGCATCCTTCGTTGGTTTGGTTTGAGAAACTTATTTTTAATATTGCATCATTTTTCTATGAAGTTAACTGGCTTGAGTTAATGAAAGAATAATTGAATTTGGATAAACAATCTCATTCTACAATCATAAATGTAGATAATAATGATATTCCATTACACACAAGTATACCTGTTCAATTCTGATATACCAATGCTTGTTCAATTTTGATATACCGTCAACCTAACCTAATTCAAAGGTCTTTTAAAGTCATCTTCTCTTTTATATTCTATCAACCATTCAAAAGTCAAATATTTTCAAATTCAAAGCTATTATTTCAGTCCAAACAGATTCAACTTAAATAAGGTTGACCGTTCATCTTATCAATGCAATTTAATTGCAAAGTTTAATTGAAATAATTACCTAAGGAGTAAAATAACTTTTACTGGAGGAAAGATACCATAACTCATTAATTACCCATGCCCCTCAAGAAAACAAAAAAAGATTAAAAAGAATACCCCCCCACAAAAAAAAAAAAATAAATAAATAAATAAAAAATATAATCTGTAACTTTAAAAGCAAGTTTTAACAAAGAATTCACAAAGAATATTCACATCTCACAACCAACTCAAAGGTCAGGGCTTGCTCCCAGATAACCTTATTCATGACACATAGTTTTGCAGATATGGCCACATTCTATTTTTCTCTTCTTCGGGCAATCATCTCAGAATAGATCTTGCATATTTCTAAGAATTCCTAAGTGATCATGTCACAAATTTGACAAAAAACTCAAAGTGATTTTCAGCTGCAGAAAATATTGCTCCCAAGAGCGTCTTGAACAGTCTTATACCTCTAGGTAGTTGATCTTTCAAGAGGCAAAGATTTTTGAAATCTTCTAAAAGCAAAAATGAAAATATGAAAAATTAAACAGTCTATAAATTAATTTAACAATGGTTGTATGAGTTAACTGCAATAAATTACAACAAATATGCATGGCCTGTTAAGGATATATGCCTATAACTCCAATACATATCAAAAAGTTCACTTCATTTTAAAACTGAGTGATATCAAAACCTTGTTTAGTTCATGATTTATATCATATATTATCCTTCTTGTTGAAGCTGGAAATCACTCCCCCACCTCATAAAATAGCACTTTTATCTTTAAAAATAACGAATTAGCATCAAAGTGACTGAAAGAAGGTTATGCACAGCCATAATACACACCACCCTGTGCTAATCTAGGAGAACGGTTGGATGCCGGAAAATTTTCATTTATCTGGATTTCGAAAAAGTCATGCTTGACCCTGAATTCAAATAATCCCCAGGGTGAAAGGAGAAGGATATACGTATGGCCAAAGTGTTCACAGTTAAATAAAATGAATTTTACTTGGGTAAGAATTAAAACAAGTAGGTAATAAAGCCTTTATTGCAGTTTTAAAAAAAAGTATGACATTAGTTATGTTCACACGGGACCATCGGGGTTTTAGTCCTCGAGAACAGTATCCTTAAGAATTTAAACACCGACGGCTTGTTCCCGAGTTACGTTCACACGGGGTGCTTGTCCTCGAGAACAGTGTCCTCGAGGACAAGCGAGCGGCTCGATGACCGGAAGTATAAGTTGTAGGTAGCGCGCGCAATTCATTTCCCCCTACGTCGCTCCTGTGGGGCCGGAAGTTTAACCTATGCAAGGGGTCACTCTTGTCCTCGAGAACACTAACTCTAAGCTGAAATCCCGTCCACACGGTCAAACGCGCGATCAGGGACCACCCACCGCTTGGAGTTAACTTGGAGTTAAGAGTCTTAACCCTAAGATCTGTCGAGAACATAAACACCAAGTTGTCCTCGAGAACATAAACACCAAGATCGTTCACACGGGCCTTAACTCTAAGTTAACTCCAAGTTATCCTTAAGGACTATGTTCTTAAGGATAACTTGGAGTTAACTTGGAGTTAAGGCCTACCGTGTGAACGCTACTAGAGATTCACAAGTTGTATGCTGAAAGCTGAAAGGATTTTAACACACTTAAAAAGTACAGTATTTCAAAGTAATTAATGTTTTGTAGATAAAAAACTGCATGAGAAGCTCTCCAAAACAAACTCCTTGTGGAATTGACAATTGCTTGGCCACTCCCTTTTCCGTCTCGAATCCTAATGGCTGTACAATTTAAAGTAAACTATTGAGTTACAGACAGGGATTTACGAATGAAGGTTTGTCATGATCTCGGGACGGTATACCAAAAGTCAGGTATTCAAATTCTTCTTTCCTCTTATCCATTTCAATCTTTCAATCTTTCCCAATCTAGGTCTCTTTTCACTTTCATTTCTATTCCATCATGTATTTTTACTTCACGATAGATGCAATGATCACTAAGACAGTAATGAATGCTGCCTGATTTCAACATTTTTAGAGGTGTTAAATCAAATTTCAGAACAAGAACTAGATCTACACATATTAACCGAATTTGCTATCTTAATGATAATCCGTAGGTCAGTGTGGTTTTGGGTGGTGTAAATGGATTTTCTATGACCTACATCTGTCTATCTGAGTTATTCTTAATCTTTGCTGTTCTAAATCGAGAGGAAAAGAGAAATTGTGATAAATGGGTAAAATAAAGATATCTTTACATTTTCCAAATAGGGTAAGAAATGGTCTAAAGATTCACCTGTAATTAACCAATCCTACATACAGTATGCAAAAAGAAATATATAGGCCTATCAACCTTATTTAGGACTATCAACCTTATTTAGGATTCGGAGTGTCTTTCAAATTTCAGAAGGCAAGGATCTTGTCACGTCTTGCTAAGAATTTCTCATGAATAAAAGAAAGTTGAAAGTGTGTGTGTGTTGTCGAAATGCAAATGACTCCTGCTTTCGCTATCCCCCCCCCCGCCACATTTCATCCCTTCGTCTCCAAGAGAAGGTCTAAACTTGAACTTGAACTTGATCAACCTATAGTTTCCTGCACCCTGACATCTGGGGCTTTTTGAACTGTTATTGCTTCATTTCCCCCTCTGCATTTCTCCCTGAAACCTTTCTCCCCCAACCATCCTCCTGAGGCCCTCATTCAGCCTCCCGGCAAGCTTCCCGTCAATCCAGAAATCTAGCCCAAACCATGAATATGCAACGCTTCCTCATTTGCATGAACAAGCGATAACACAGGGTGTAATTCAAGTTCTGTGTTTGCAATGCGACACAGGGCTCGCCTTAGCTCCAAAGACCTTCGAAAATACTGAATTACGTGGCGGCAGTAACTCCATAATTCCGCCATGAATAAAGCATGGCAGTTTCCGACCGTCCAACGTCGCAACCGCTTGACAGTTCTCTGCAACCTTTGTGTTTTTGGACTCAGAGTTCAGATCAAGCTTCTTTTCGGGGGGAGTGGAGGTGAGATAAGTGATTCTTCTTCTCAGTAACCTTTCAGTTGCGTACTCAAATCCATTCCTAAACATGAATTTCTAAAGTTTTGATTGCTGAGACATTGGCAAATCTTCAGGGTGTATGGTGACTTTCCAGTGATGGTTGGATTACCACTACGGCTCAGAGACGAGGTGTTAGGAACCCTAGGAATAGCATTAGATGTCATGACGTCTAGGAGTATTCCCATGCTCTCTGCTCAACTCTTTCCAACCTCTGATATATAATGTTACCCATCTTCTCCCCCTTTTCCAGAGATAAACCCTAGAATCTTGATAATGAATTTTGCTTTCTTCGTTTCAATCTTACATTCTTCTTTATCTGTTTTCCCCTTCATATCATGCATTTCTTTTATGATCCCTTTCTCAACATTCACACATCTACCAGTAGCCTCCCTCCCATTCCGCTATTAAAATGATTTCTCAATGTTCATTCTTCAACATTCTTTCTTCTGATCTATGCAAGTTCCTTGCTATCAAGACCCCAGACACACTACACCAATAGATAGATGACAAGGTATGTACAATGCTTGTTTAGTCTCTATCTTCTGGTGTTAGCCAGGACAGTGTGACTTGGGTTGTAAAGGTTGTATCACAAGTCGCGGTCAAAGAGGAAAAAAAACCTCCGAGGTGTCTCCACAACGGAAAAAAAACCTCAGAAATATCAGCATATTCGATTTTTAAGCGACTCATGAGACTTCATGAAGACTCAAGAAAGTCGTTTCCAAGACTAGCCTCAAACCTGACTCCAACCCATCTCAAACTAGTGTAAAACCCTGTCTCATGACAAGTGAGATACCACCATATGACACTGAAGTCAACTGGGTCATGGCTAAGGGAAGGTCAAATAGAAGCACCCTTTGACCTTGTACTCCACATTTATAATACACAGGAATTTCATGGTTTGATCGTCTTCAAAACATTACCAAGTGTGGGGCCTGCATAGTTAAATAAGAATTTTTGCAAATGAAGTATGATTTTTTTTAATTGATTACATTTTCTACAGTCTGTCATACAATTATCTTATAGGCCTAAATAAGAATAAGACAACAAGAATAAATAAACAAGTCCTAACACTTCAAAAGATAAATGCCCCCTTCCCCCCAAAAAAATAAAAATAAATAAATACATAAAAAAAATAAAAAAATAATAAAAAAATAAATAAAGCAGAAATACTCAAGGTCATTCTTGATAACAATTAATAAATGCATAATAATCTGATTTGCATTTCATTATAACGTATAATTTGAATAGCCATCTTACTAGAATGATTGCAAGCAGAAGTTCATAATGTTAGTAATTATTCAAACTGAAATAATTCTATTTGACATCAAGTAAATTGTCTCGTAATTTATACTCTAAAAGTTAAGACATTTCTGAATTACATGTCATCAAGTACTAGAAAATAGATACGTTGGAAATCTGACAAAAGGTTTGTTACAAAATTACACAGCTTATTATTTAAAAATGGCAAAATAAACACCAAAGTTATATAGTTTAAACAAAAAAGAGAAACAGAGATAAAAGAAAAGACATAAACAAAAGATGATAATGGAAAGAAAAAGGAAAAAGAAATGCAGGAATTCTTGAAGTAAACATTAGACATTAATATAGAAAATATAATAAGAGCAGGGGAAGAACAGGAAAAGGAGTGATGGGGTTACGTTAGTGACTGGAATGAAGAAAGAGAAATAAAAATGGGTGTGGTCAATCAAAATATCAACAAACGATGGAGAAAAACAAACAAAATGTCTCACAACATGGGAAAGATGGAATGATAAGCAACAAAATAATACCGTGACATGGCATAATTTAAATTATGCCATAAACAGAGTTGTTATTTCATATTGCTGATTTAAAACAATTTGTTCAAGAGCAGTGTTCCTTGTTATTATTTTTCAAGGGGGAGGGGGCACGGGGCGAAGGAGAAGGGGTGTGGGGAGAGGGTACATGGGGGTAACACAGCCTGGTGAAAGATCGAGAGATGATTAATGGGGGCAAAATGCTTGGTAGGCGCCACTCATCCCAAACTATGCTAATGATTGTTATGCCCCTCACCGAGTGGAGCTGGCATATGGCTGGCAGCAGTCAAGGTGCGTTCACATCTACAGAGTAAGGCCTTTCTTAACCTCGCTCATTATAGCTTAACTTTATTTTGCTCTTAATATATAAATAGAAAACAAGCTACATGTATGTTATCATCACCATCTCATGAATATCATGAATTAAAAAGGAATAAATGGGCTTGGCTTGGCTCTTGCCTTTGACTTTCCATTGTTTTGGTGGATCCATAAGCTATGACACAAAAATGTTATATTCAAACACTGTTACTGCATTACATTTCATTTTTTCTCTGATTTTTAAATAATTACAATGGAATGCTAACAAAGGGGGTTACAAATTAGATTGTATCCATTGCACAATATTAATGCTTCAAGTTTTTCATGGTAGGATAATGGGTATGAGATGTGTAACCATAGAAATGACTGCTAGACTCTTTATGATCGTTTAAGATCACAGGAGACATGGTTTTATTTTGCGAGTATGAACACGGGTTGATCTAATGCCTCGTTATAAAGAGGTCCTGTTGTTGAAATAGACCGAACTGGACCGGGGATCGGGTTTTAGTTTTTGGATACCAATGGCTCAAGCAACTCGTTCAAGCAGCAGAGATGATTATCCGACATCGATACCCTCGCTGACGTCTTCTCATCAACATCCCATCTCTTGGCACATCATTGATTTAGACTTTGTTATCTTCATCTCTTGTTTTCATCATGAATATCGCATTTGTTATCTCCGTCTGCCATCATCCCCAATGTCTCCTTCCACATTCTTGTTTTGCTTTGGGTTCAATCAAGGCTTATCAGCGGTAGAGGAGTATCATATTTAATCGTAATTAGCATCACAGTCAATATTTTAAGATTTAATAATATTAATTGATTATATTTCCAATTCTCATGATCCCCATATCTCAGTTTACAGTATTCAATATCACCATCATCATCTGCCTTATCCTTTTTTGTTGTTTACTACCTGTACCTGACTTAACCTCCATAATACTTAGCTTTATCAATACTGCTGATAATATCAATACAAATAATTATAAAGATAAATTAAAAGACATAAATGATGATGCTTACATGTACATTCATTAATGGTTAAATGGTAAATACTCCTGACGAAGAAGGAGGTCCGTCGAAAATTTGAGAAGAAATGAATAAATAAATAAATTGGCGTAAATGCATTAACTTGAGTATTTGTTTTCATTAATGGTTATGATATAAGATAATGATGATGATGATGATGATGATGATGATGATGATGATGATGATGATGATGATGACGATGATGGTTATAATTGATGGTGAGGATGATGATGATAGTAGTGGTGGTGGTGGTGGTGGTGGTGGTGGTGGTGGTGGTGGTGGTGATGGTGGTATTGGTGTTGTTGTTGTTGTTGTTGATGATGATGATGATGATGAGAGGAAGAGGAATGAAGAAAAACAAGAAATGAGAATGACATGAAGAGATGGAGGAGGACAACTTTAGTCACCTCTCAAGATGTAGCAAAAAATATTAACCAACTAGGTTGCAACACCTTCGAACAATACCCTGAAGAGAGCCATAACAGTGTTTGAATATATACAAGACTATTTAAAAGATGGTTTTTATCTTTTTCTCCTCAGGTTAAATCCAAACTTTTCATTATACTCATTCCCCCATATATCATATCTTCTGAAATTGCGTCACAAACACAAGCTTTACTCTCTACTCATAGATTATAAAGTATAAGAGTCATGCTGAAAGTTAAAAAATATTTGATAATTCACCCTAATCTCCATTGCAAACAACGCACAGGTTCAATGAACTAGAAAATCTATCTGCTTTGCAAA
The DNA here is from genome assembly GCA_940671915.1 of Paracentrotus lividus. NCBI lineage: Eukaryota > Metazoa > Echinodermata > Echinoidea > Camarodonta > Echinidae > Paracentrotus > Paracentrotus lividus. The sequence goes on from CALNVZ010000174.1 coordinate 57,503,207, forward strand.
ACAAAATGATTTTTTCCTGTGATAATATCAAAATATTCAGAAACATCGAAATATGATTTCTTGTCTACAACTCACAGTTGTCTTTGAGTAGGGGTGTGATGGCAGAGATCGAGTGCTTTATGGCCTAAATCTTCTCGATTATGAGAGATTTCCGAGGTAATAATTCCCCACTTCCTACGATTCTTATGAACATTAGATACCAAAATAACTTGATCCCAATAATTCGGATTAATCATGAAGTGTGGCACGTCTTAAACTCACTGATCATGTGCTCTACTAACTCACTAGCATGAAAAGAGAACAAATCCACTAGGTGCAAACAGAAATATGTGTTGGATGAGTTAAGATAGGAGAATAAGATGACTAAAAGCCTTTTTAATTCAGATTGTTTCAAATATTCACTTGATTTATCTTTCAAATTATAGAGGGAAATAGTTTAATCCCCAGTGATGTTTTTGCTGCATGCTCTTTCAAAGCGTATCTAAGTCATTTTTTAAAAATCATCCAATTATCTTTCTGTTGAAATCAGAGTTAAACAACAAAACTCCAACAGAACAACTAAATGATACTAGATATATTATATGTCCTGAATTTATAACAAATCTGTAATTATATCCGAAACTGGAAATTTATATTCTTAAAATATCCCAAGTGCCCTAAAATTATTGGGGAAAAATACTGCTCCATGTATAACTGCATCAATTAAAACAGTAACCCCCCCCCCCAAAAAAAAAGAAGAAATGTTTAAAGAAAACTGCTCCATGAATAATTGAATCAATTCCCCCCCCCCCAAAAAAAAGGAAGAAATGTTAAGCAAACACACAGAATACATTGCATGGTTTAGGCCTGATATTATCTGTTATCTACAACAAAACTGCTTTATGTATATAAAATTGCATTCATAAAAATTGAGCCCCCCCCAAAAAAAAAGAAAGAAAAAAAAAAGAAAAGAAAAGTGTAACCAAACTGAGAGAACACATTGCATGGTTTAATTGTTAATGTGTTTAGGAGGGGTAAGCTTGCCCAGGCTCTGGTGCAGAATGACTCAAACATATCTGAATATTTCATATTTCCCCCTTGCAAGATTCAGCGAGGCAGATGGTTGCTAGAATTATGGATGAGAGCCTACTATAAAATGGCTACACTACAGTAGCCATACAATATTTGCTCCTACTATACCTCACTCTGCAGACATATCATTACCGTTCTATGATAATTGTCTTCTCTTTATGATTAATATCCTTCCTATTATTTTTAAAGATAATTCTAATAATGAGAGCAGGTATGAACAAATGTATAGTGCAACTGCCAAAGAGAGAAATAAAATTTTAACCTATGCAAAAGACAATGATGAAAGTCCACTTGGGTCGGATATTGAGTTGCATGTGAAAGAATCAAATAGCACCCCACCCCAAGGGCTCTCTTTAGGGGTGCTAAAACATTAAGAGGAGTAACTAAGAAACCAGCAGAATCCAGCTCCTTTATCTTTCTTATTTTCTTTGTTTGTTTGTTTCTCTCAAATGCCCTTCATTTAAGGAAGCTCTCATATTCCCTACGCAATCAATAACCATTTTTCTTTAAAAAAAAAATTTATCTAACCTGAACAAATAAATGTGAGAAATTGATCATCTGATCTTCAACTTTAATAAGAATTAATCATTAATTTGGGAAAAGCGGTTTCTTGAAAGAAATTCATGAAACAAACATTGAACTGTAGCAATGGAGATATGGTCCCAAAATATATTTAATTTGTTTCTTCCATGAAGAAAAAATACAATATTTCTGTCATTGTTATCAATGACTCGTGGCTGTAAAATGATAGATTTGAATGAAGAGAGGGATTACAGCTAAACATGAATGACAGAACTAGAACCAGCAAGTGAATTTGAGGATTTTTATAGTTGAACTTTAAAAGTTGGTGTATCAAACGCAAGAAGACCTATTTCTTAAGACCATAATGCGTCACTCATAAACATCACTTTAAAAAAATGCATGCTTTTGATACACAAGGGAATGGGGGAAATACTCTGGACTGGAGTAAAGAAAGAGAAAAGGGATTCGGCTTGGAGATGACAGCGGTAGAAATATTGATGGAAAAGTTTGAAGAATAGAAAGAATCATTTAAGCCCTGGAGCTTGTATGATATCCTATCCCATGGAGCCCCTCTCCCCTGACATAAAGGCCAACCCTGCCCGGGTCTGTGTCACGTTACGAGCAGCTTGTTACCCACGGCGATCCATCCATGCCTCTTCCAACATTATCCTCCTCCTCCTACTACTGCACCGCATCTTCTCATTGACTGAGCCGGCCAATTTGGAGCCGTGGTATTGTGGCTTGCTCATCTGGCTCCGTGACACAGCTGTATGCCTGACTGCCTGGCCTGGCTGACTAGCTGGATGATGCTGAGGCTTGCTGGGTTACTAGCCAAGAAGCATTACAAGATGAAGGTAATCGAGGAGGAGGAATATATACACCATAGCTGATGTATCAAAGCAAGAATATATTGGATGAATTGTTGGGGAGCATAGCTAGAACTCTGCTTTGGCCAAGGGTAGGGGAGCATCAAGAGAGAGAGAGAGAGAGAGAGAGTGTGTGAGAGAGAGTTTAATTAAGTAGGGGTATCCTATTAACCCACCTCCTACTTTCTTTGGGGTATCCTTTTGCATGTGTCGTCGTGGCGATGCATCCTCTCACATCCCGTATGTTTTGTGTCACAATAATTGTTCAGAATTGGGCTAATTCTTTGTATTGTACTTCTAATGTTTCTTTTTCAACTCCTTTCCCCAGGATCGGCAAGTGAAAAAAAAAATTACGCCTTTGGTGAAATAAAGCTGAACATTGGTGGTGGGGAGGGTGAGTAGGATAATAGGTGCTGGGGTAGTCTTTCTCCCCCATAGGCATATTTGCTATGCCTCCACACCAGGGGAAATAAAAAACCACAGAAATGGTTCTGAGAAATAAAAAACATTTGCCCGGGGCAAAATCTTCTATTCTTTGAACAGTGGCAATGGACGGGAGACACCAATAAAGACGAAGCAAATCTGTCATTGAATTGGTGGCTGGCAATGATCTATTTCAGTTTTCTTATCGGACAGATGACAACGCGCTATCTGTTCTGAGTTTATCCACCTTACCGCTCCCTTTTGTATTGGACAATGAATTTCAATAATGGATCTTAACAAAATAGGCCTACCTGCAAATCAAACTTTTGGGTCACTGCAGATTATTATTTGTCGCTGACCCTGAAAGTTTGTTGTACAAGAGAAGAGAATTGAAACACATACCAGTTATTGACTTGGAGGATTGTTAGGCCGGTATCTTGAGCAAGCTGTTTCTTCTGTTCCTCCGAAGGGTATGGATGCTACAAAGAGGCAAAGTAAAAGAGAATAAAAAAATATAAATGTTGTGACATTATTCTGAAAAAAGTCAGAAAAATGATACTTTTTTAATAGTTTTTTAATGCATTTAATTTGCAGAGCTGAAGTATACACACTTATCCAGATAGACTGAGATTTGTGATACCACAACAGATCCTTAAAACATGGCCTTCAACTGAATAAAACATTATCTTTAAAATGGGTAGGGTTATTCACATTAAGAAAATATAACCCAATTGTATCTTTGGGTTGCTTATTGAATCCAAGACCTAGGAACTGCTACTAATAAATGCTTTGGCTCAAAGGATGTTAACCCATAAAAGTTAAAGACTGTCTTAGGCTTTTAATACAAACAGTATTCAAAATATATTTGTAAAATATCCCCATTCTAATGAAAACTGAGGTTTTAACTTAAAGTATAAACAAAGACGTAAATCAAATATCAATGTTTAATCAACGTCATATCTTTAAAAAAAAATCATTTTGTTTATCCATGCCATAATGAGATAATGGAATGGTCATAAAGAGGGACGTTCTCTTTTTCAATCTTGCATATTATGTGCTTTTATCTACTATGGGTTAATAGCTTGTATATATATTTTTTTTACAAAACAGTTCATATTTTCAACAAACAATATGTGATGCATCACATCAAAATGAGAGACAACTCGCCAGAAAAGAGTCAAAGATATTGGCAAATCAATCCCTTTTTTATTACTTTCACTTTATACTTTTTGCTTGATTTTTTTTTACAGAGCACACATGAAACATTGAAGATTCAGAAAATAAAAAAAATACTTTTCCCAAAATTAGACATTTATTATTATTTTACCGATTTCCTTGACCCTTTGCTGAATTTGCTCTGCGACTTGTCTCTCATTTTAATGTGAGGCATCACATATGTAAAAAGTGAGACTCTGATTTCAATACCACATTTTTTTTGCATAAAATGGAACATGAAATAGGACAGGAAATTAGTTAAGCTACACTACCTGTCTCCAAGCTATCAGCCTCAAGATATTTACATTTTTTTCATTTGTTTTTGTAATGTATTCATCCTCTGTTGGGACTCCATAAAAATATGGCACAATAAGACTGGAAACATAAAGCAGGAACGATTATCATCTTGACGTAAGTGACGGAGGAAATAAAATTCCGAACAGTTCAGGTGACATTTCAATAAGACACTTAAATGGGGAATGAACCATTTGCAGGAAAGCCACTTTCTTTGGAAGCAGAATAATATTCCTAAAAACTGCATGTTGAGAAAAATTGAATAAAGACAAAGAAAGTTATAAAAATTTGAAGTTGTGATCACTTATGATATGAAAAATCTCGCGTTGGCAAGGCAATCACTTCATCTGTGACTTGGGGAAATCTCTCAGATTGTAAAAACATATTTGGTAAAAATAAATGATACATTAACACGTCTTCTCCCAAAATAGAATTTCTAGTCTACCATTTGAACATCACATAGCCTGGTTGCAATTGCCAATAGGAAGAGCATAATTTCTTTAACGATCTCAACATTTTTGAAATGTAAAAAAAAAATTATCATTGTCTGAGTTTTGATTAAAATTTTGCTAATTATGTTTTTTCCTATTTTTCCATTTATTTTTCTAAACCAAATTCCTGCAAATAGTTCATATAGTTGTAAAAAAGGGGGTTTCTTGAATTCAAAGCTGAAAATGATTAAGATCTCAATGAAAGTGGTTAAAAATAAAACACCTCAGAGGAGATGAACTTTCTGTCAACTCCATTATTTTTGTGGAAGTCTTGTGGTCGCAGTCTATTTCTCGAGGATAAGTTCGCAAGACGTAAAGAGGTTCCGAGAGCAAGGCAAGACATGGGTTTGGCGGAAGCATCAGAAATTGCAGGGATAAGAAGAAGGAGGTCACTCATGAAAATAGGTGCGCTATCACACAGAGGCATGCCCTGATATGAATGTATGTAAGAGAGGAAGAGAGACAGATAGAGGCAAGGTAGAGAGACAATGACATAAAGAGACATGAAAATACGGGGTAAAAACATTTAAAAAGCACTGATGGAAGAGGATAAGTAAAGAGACTAACACAGACCCAAGAGAGAGAGAGAGATACAGATAAAAAAAAAAGAGTTGGATATACAAATAGATGGCAACGAAGTGATAGATAAAAATATGAAAAATCTAAAAAGGCTAGGATAAAGAGAGGGGATAAGGACTGTGAGAGGGACATAAATAAAAGAAAGTGAGAAAGAAAAGATGTGGAAAATTCCATCACAGTTTATACAAAGAAACTAGATGACATTATAGTGAAATATAAAATTTGATAAGTCAACCAGAATTGGAAGAGAGAGAGAGAGAATAACATAATATTCATAAAGGTTGGGGAGAATAAAAATTATTGCAGGGGGAAATGTTTTCTGGTAACAATCCAACAAAAATAAATGTGCTTGACCTTTGGATACCTGGGAATTGAGATATCTTTGCAGCGTTTCCTTCATATTTCAGCATTTTTCCTGTGTTATGGATCTGGCATCCCTTGGAAAATTGCAAATCCTTATTCTCAAAGTAATATTTGCCTTTTGTCAGGGAGCCTTTTTTATTTACTTATTTTAGTTTCTATTTGAAAAAAAAAAAAAAAAA
>CALNVZ010000174.1:57509233-57593252 GCA_940671915.1 Paracentrotus lividus
AAAAAAAAAAAAAAAAAGTGTGCTAGTAAAAGATTCCTTTTTTGTTTTAACGTGATCTGATTCAAGTCAATTTTACAACCAATTCTAACTTTAGTTACAGGGTTATCATGAACGTTATGATTAATATGATCACAAAATTGATTGTATCTTATATATTTTGTATCTTTAGCGCTAAACAGAACTCACATTTGAATTTTCTTCGTAAGAAATAATTTAAATATAAATGCCTGAAGCTGATTTTGTATTTGTTCACTTTCGGAGAGAATTAGAGATATAAAGAGAGAGAAAGATAAAGGAAAAAACCCACAATTTGATCCTTTGCCGATTGAAACCAGTAAATAATACCACTCTATTGTATTCACACACAAATCATGAACTTCTCAGGGAATGCTTCATTGTTTTGATCAACGACGTGATTATTTGTGGAAAATATGGTTCAGTCTCGTGACCTGAAATCGCCCTATGATTTGCTGTGTCAGAACCCTGTCAAAGAGACGCATGCGGATACATCAAAATCCCACACCTCCCAGCCCAAAAACAATCACCTACACAATGCCTGTTAATAGACTCGCGGGGCAAGACCAGGACATCGTATGCGCATTAATTTCGACGGGGAATGCATTCACACGAGGGAAGACGTGGACGGGAGGAACCGCTCGGTGCAGAGTCACGGTAAGATGCTTTCGAGATCCCGTATTCACGACTCATCGACAGGAGGAAGGGGGAGGGAGAAGAGGAAAAGATGATGGTCATAGGAGATGGGGAAAGGAGGGGAAAGACGAAAAAACAGAAAGGATCCCATGAAAACAAATGAGCGTGTGCTTTTGCAGAGCCTGCCACGGCTGGTGCCTCCATGTCTGATCCTATTGGACGTACCATTTCACTGTGTTTACCCTACCTGCCAACCGACCCAGCGTTTCAATTATTACCGACGGGATGATTTATGGGTTGCGAATCCAGTCGATAGCAACAAACTCAAAAGAGAAAGGGGTTGGCTGGCTGGGACTGAGTACAGCCGGAGCATGCACATGATAAACAACAATGCAGACGAATGGAGAATGAACAGCCCTTAGTTAACTATTCCTTTTCAATTCATCATCAGATTCCTAATGCTAATGTGTTGCATGGTTACCAACGCTAGAGCCTGAAAGCTCTTTATGATCAACACAAACCTTCAAATGGGGAAGTTCATGAGTAGGAGAAAGAAAGAATGCTGTTCTATCAAACTACACTATTATGCACATATGAACTGTTGCAAGGACAATGTCATATTTTATACCCCTCTGAATAACCAAAACTGGGTCAAAGAATTTTGAGAATGGGACCAGAAATACTGCTTCTGTTTCTTAAAAAATATTAAAATTGTGACAAGTATACAATGGCAAGTTGCAAAATGCAACTCCACTCGATTGCAAAAACTGAAGAAAAATAATTTTAAATGTTTTTCTTTAGTGTTTTTAAACAGTTCTGCTCATTTTGCGGGACACTACCAGCATACCTTTTAGCTAGAAAAAAAAACAGGGAAAAGGTTCACTCTTGACAGAGTTTATACCAGAAAGAGTAAAATTCAAGTGAATTTTGTTTTTCACTCTAAATTCACTTGAAATTTACTCAAATTGCACTCTAAACTCTTTTCTGTATTCACTACTTGAAGAGTGAACTTTTTCACTCTTTTCGCTCTTTTTTTTCCCCTTCTTTTCTTAGGTAGGCCTATATTCTTTCTCCCCTCCCAAGCACAGTTGGCACCTAAACTTTCACAATGAATAACAAGATGGTGCTTCCCTGACATAGCAACAGTACAATACACCAGTTATACTCACTGTGAGATGCTGGAATAGCCACGCCCTCATGATGTTGGTAGCTGATTTGGGAAAGATACCTCTCTTCTTCTGTCTCTTAGCTAGTCTGTCATCATCATCTTCCTCCCCTGTGCCGTCTCCTGAACCAAGACTGTTTTCTAATCCTCCATCTAAAGCAACAAAGAAAACATCCATAATAATAATAATAATTTACATTCATATAGCCCATTACACAAACATTTCAATGGTAGAAGCTTTACATGATAGAAGTTATAAAAAAAGAAAATAATATAACTACATAATCAATCATTATACTCATTGTTATTCAATATAGCAGTGTTGGCCCTACTTCTATATATTTCAACATTATTCCTTTATTAAAAATATGCTTTCTCATCCTCGATCTATAACAGCTTATAAAGTGAAAATGGAAGAATAATTTGTTTCAAAAGATGATATTGCATAGAAAGGGTACAAACAAAGTAATTTCTTAACTATGGTTAACATTGCTATCTCTCAAACCAAGACCCTTTTTTATTCCCCATTCACAGCAAGAAATAAAAAGAAATAAAAGAAATAGTTGGTTATAAAAATAGATCATTTTCTAATCCTACATGTACATCTGTAGAAACACATAAAATGAGAAATAATTCAAACAAAACTACTTCATCAGAATACAATTTCCTCATTTTAATATTTGAATGAATCCACAATCATCAATAGAAAAGTTTTGCTCGGGTGTTATTGATAATAAAGGGGGTGAGGAAGAAACTGTGCTAATAAAGAGTGATTTGTATTGTCCGATAAAACAAACTTACATTTCATCTAATCACACATGACTTCCATACACAAAGAAACCCTCCCATCTACATAGTGAAGAGGACTGCTTTGATCAAACATAAAACAAGGAATATGGACTTGTCCTCTACAAACAGTGATTTCCCTAGCTGCCCTCCTACGTTCAGTGGAGTAAAGAGCTAAGAAAATAGATGTTAGAAGCAATTTGGGGGCTGCTCCATAATGTGACATGCCAGGGTTCCCAGCATTTCAAGAAAAAAAATTCCCTGATTTTTCCTTGATGAAATCTAAAAATTCCCTGATAATTTTTTAAACCCATTTATAGTTTCGCGTATTTTCTTTGTTGTCACCATTAACTATTTGCAGTATAAAACACTAATCTGACTGACTAACGAACTTTCGATTTTTGGGCCGATCAAAATTCCCTGACTTTTCCCCGATTTTGAAGTATTATTATCAAATTCCCTGATTTCCCTGATGGTTTGGGAACCCGGCATGCCTGACACACTTACCCTAATCCTTAAACTAAAACTATTCCTTACCCTACACTTGAAGAGAAATTATTGTTCTGGTCATCAGAAAAAGAGGAAATCTTACAACCATTTAAAGGAAATACTCTGGATTCATTAAAAATTACACTTATTTTTAGCTGAAAGACAAGATATTCAAGATGATGATTGTCATATACTGTTTCTAAAAGAGCATTGAGTGATGAAAATTAAAAATATGTTGTATACCCAGCAGAAGGTGGCAATAATTCATATTATTCCTTTGTCAATATACTGTAACACTTCCCTTTGAGATGAATATTCCATTCCCCTGTCATTTTATCAAAAAAATTTTGTTTTTGTTTTAACTTGACCAAATATGTAACCTATTTTTGCCCTTTTGCTGGGTACACACTCTAATGTCCTTTCGACTCCCAACACCAAATATGTGAAAAGAAACATTAACACATCCTTCCGGAGAAGCTTCTAAATAACAAAATAAAACTTTGAATAAACAAATATATGATTTCATATGGGAGCACATCGCCTCATGAAATACAAGCATGTTACTTAGGTGAACAACCGCTCTGTAGTAATTGAACTTATCATCAACGGCCCAAATATCTGGGTTACGGTCGCGGAAAATAGAATAACAACAACGATGGAAATGAAATCAAATACAGCCAAGTTTAAAAGTCCTATTAAAAATGCAGAGAAGTCAAATATTGAAGTGGAGGGAGAGACTAAAAAAAAATTACAACCAGAAATTTTTCCTCACAATGCCCGAAGAATAGGGAGAAGAAAACAACCTCTTTAGGTATCAAATTCAGGAATTTCTTCTTTCGTTTGAAGGAGAAAAGTGACCTGCGTGTTTACTGCGCATTAGCTGGGACCTTAGTCTGACCTCAGCAAATCTTTGGAGACAGCCAAAAACAAATCAACAGCCATTCCCAAGGAGGACTTTATCCCCTGTATGATATATCGCCATATGAAACGTCCCAACTCTGACAGACAAATATTCCATGGACTTTATTATCATTTCAGCTCCTTGAATGTAACATTGAGAAGAGCTGGTCTTGGTTCCTGTATGTTCAAGGAAACATATGTATTTCTTTATGATTACAGTCATATTAGGTATTTAGGCATAATGATATTAACTGGTATTGGTAGTGGAAGAAGTAGTAGTAGAAGAAGTAGTAGCAGTAGTAGTCGTAGTAGTAGTAGTAGTAGTAGTAGTAGAAATAGTAGTAATATTAATAGTAGTAGTAGTAGTAGTAGTAATAGTAGCAGTAGTAGTAGTAGTACTGGTAGTAGTAGTAGTAGTAGTAGTAGTAGTAGTAGTAGTACTGGTAGTAGTAGTAGTAGTAGTAGTAGTAGTAGTAGTAGTAGTAGTAGTAGTAGTAGTAGTAGTAGTAGTAGTAGTAGCAGTAGCAGCTGCAGCAGCAGCAGCAGTAGTAGTAGCAGAAGCAGTAGCAGTAGCAGTAGCAGTAGTATTCCAAAGTATATTGTGAGTTGGGCCTCCAGACAAGAGACAGGGAGAGATAGAGATAGAGGTGGAAAAATGAAGATGAATCTTGCAATGGCTTTTTAGGGATGTGTAATGGACACTTCACTCAATGGAGGAGTAATAGGGGTCACTTGCATGATGTGATGTCAATAAAAACAATGAAAGATGGATTTGTCCAGTTCCTGATATACCGCGTTTACATTGAGACTCGGCTCTCGTGTCGAATCCACGGGAAGGGTTCGACACTGCAAAGAGTGAACCTGTGATCGTGTTTATACACAACAAAAAAGGCGAGTTCAACACGGCTCCCAGATCATGACCGGAAGTAAGGGATGTCATTAATGTGTGTTGCGATGTATAGCCAAATTCCATATCTGACCTCAAGGTCATCGACTTCGACACGGCTTTCTGTTTACACACATAAAAATTGCCGTGTCGAACCCGCTTCCCGGATCGAAACCTACGATTTTGGCGGAGCAGAAAAGGCGTGTCGAACCCGGGTCACGGATCACACTGATCCCGTTTACATGGCATAAAATTGCCGTGTCAAGCACGATTGCCGTGTCGAACCCGCGACCCGAGTCACAGTGTAAACGAGGTAACAGTGAATCAAAAGAAATCATTCTGATTTCCTGTCAGTCCATCCACTAATGTTTCCATAACATGATACCCTAACCCCAATTCTAATTTTAAGTTTTTGAGGTTATGGAAGTAACAGTTTATTCCACATCACATACTGGAGAAAAACCTTGATATATCGTCTGTTGAGAGCCGGAAGGGCGTTATTGCATCGTAAAGATGTTCCGTTGAAAACCAGAAGGGCGCTATTGCTGTACGAAGTCAATGGTAATAGCGCCCTTCTGGCTCTCAACGGAACATCTTTGATCTGTAATAGTGCCCTTCTGGTTCTCAGCCGACGATATAAAACATCAGCTAAGGGTAATGTTTAAAAACAAACAAAACTTTGATATTCCTCCCATTATTATCCACAGCATCTACTTCTTTTTATTTCATTTACCACCTTATGGGCAGCCAAACGGGCCAATTTTAATAATGGCATGAATCGGCTAACAAAGGCAAAATAAACGTAAATACAAAACAAAAAGTGTAAACATTACATTTTTACATAATATTGATGTATATTTCTGACTTTTGGTTTATTCGTGTATTAATATTAGCTGATTTATTATATCATTAATATTGACCTCTTTGGCTGCCCATATGCAAGCGATAAATGAATAGCGAATTCCTGCGCAACCTCGTTTTGTGTCCGTCCCATAAGCGGGCATTGCTCATTGAAGCATGCATCATTTTTTTAACTTCTTAGTGTCAAATAATAGTTGAGGATATGAGCTTTATCTACATATAAATCTTTCCACCCATGAACCATATATTTCTTATTTGGTAGCCATTTCAAAAGTGTATAGTTCTTTCTGGGACACACTGTAGAGCTTGGTAATGCAGAGTTCAAATTTGTTGGCACCAGCTTATGTTCAGTCCTGCATAATGAATGTTCTGCTCTATATATTTCAGTTACTGTCATTTCATACCCTTCAAACAAGACTTCATACCTGGTGAGAAAGCTTTCTAGACAATATATGAAAACATTTAATTTTCCCCTTTATTTCTATGTCTAACCAAAACATGAGAAACTGAGCACCCCTCCGCCTGGAAAGAAATCCCCAGATGATGTCTCTAGGAAATGGTCATGGGTTCAACGCCCTGTCACGAATCCCTCAGCAGCAGAATAAAAGATAGCTAACAATAAGAGAAGGGGTCTAGGACAATGGATAATAGTTTACTCATTCATCTTTCTTTATTTTTAATGGAATGTTTTTTCCCCTGTTATATGATACGTAATAAAAATGTCTTTTCAGGTTGTTCAACTTTATAATGTAAGACAGATAAGCTACTGTAGTAGTCTGAAAACTCAGATGCTTATTTTGAGGGTGTTTAGATTTTTAAAGTTATTTTGTGTCTGGAGAAAAGCCCAAATAAGCACTTCCATTCCCACACAGCTTTATAATGAAATAGAGAAAATTCAAAGGAGGGTGATGGATTTTGGCACGGAATTTGTCTGAACCCATCTCTATTAACCTTAACCAATTTTACATGCACACCTAGTAATATCACTCCTACCTGTTATCAGCCAATGTTATTAAATACCGTCTAAATATATCAAATTACTAGCGGGAATATTCTATTCCTGATAGTCAATCCTTTCATATTTTTGTTGAATTTTATCTTTCTACAAGCACATCAAGGTCATTGGCTGGCTGATGTTCACTTTGTTACTCATCATAGAGAGGAAATTAGGAGCTCAAGCATTAGATGACAGGCTAGCATGTCAGCCAGAGAGAAGGAGCGTGAATCACCACGTCGAACGCCTTGTCCCCGGAGATTTGCCCCCCTCCCTCAACCCATACAGGTGATACGGCCCAGTGACACTGCGTAAAGCCAAACCCAGCAGCGCTTCGTTAGACGGTAGCTGCAGTAGCAGCAGAAGCGGTAGTAGTCAAATAATGGCTGGGCAGAGCGTTTACGAGAAGAACCACAACTGAAGCTATCATAGTAATCTGTGTCATAACATTCATCACCAATCTACATTTCCTTCCCTGTACTCCATGTAAACATTGTGTATAGGACACACGCCTCCAAATCCTTAAGTCCTGGACGTCTGGAAGCAATGTCCGGGTGAACCTCCAGGAATCTCCTCCTTGCAGAAGCTCAGGTTATCAGTCCCTACTTGACCAACCCTACCCTAGACGGCAAAATTGACATAATTTTATCCCGAAGAAACATATGCTTCTCCTTCTAGATTTGCATCACCATGGATACAAGAGGAAATTGTTCAATGAAAAAAAAACCTTGTTTCAAGTCTGACAACTCTACCATTGATGAAAGACCTTCCTATATATCATCAAGATGGATATATTTAATGCATCTTCCCTGCTTGTCGACCCCACCCCTCCCCCCCATCATTTGCACCCCACCCTTACCTCCTCCACAGGGGAAAGGGGGAGGAGCAGGAGATATGGGAGGACCCCTACCCCCTCCCAATCCATCCTAGCTGATATCCCATGGCTTTCCTATGCCACACACCCCTCTAAGATGACTCAATCCCCTACATGCACTCATTATCCACTTTCCTGGTACAGACCACTGTGACCAGTAATTACCAGTTCTACCCCCTAACAGAACACAATAGCAATGCTTGATTAAGTTAATATGCATTGTAATGTTCAGGGTATCTGACCTCAAGGATGTCCTCAAAAGGCAGTTCAACCCTACATCCTCCTGAAATCAAGCAACATAGTTTTTTTTTAAAGAAACCAAGATAAAAAATTAACATCATTTTATGTTAAATCTACAAGAACAAAATATTTGGATTCAGGTAAGCATGTTTATAAACAAATAAAAAAGATTGACAATTTGTACGCAACAGGATATTGACAAGATACATGAGTGGCAGATCCAGGGGGTGCAACAGGCATGCATCCTGTCTTTTGTTAACCACTATAAACTGACCTTCCATCTTAATATAAGAACAGTTATGGCTGCCCCCTCGTCCCCCACCCCACCACTCTTTTCAAAGCATGAATCGTCAGATCCATAACAGTTGAACATGTTAAGACCTAAATAGATTGTGTATTGATCATTATGAAACAAAATGGCAAAACCCTTTTTAATTCCTTCCTTCATATTTTGGCCTCTTTTTGAGATCACCCTTGATGACCTTGGTGATCCAGAAGCTCTCTGACTGTATGCCAGCATTTTACTCTCTATCCTTGTGAGTGCCAGAGGGGCCTTAACCCTCTGTTAACCCTGTGTAAAACGATACCTGTTAACTCCCTTCTGGCGTGGAATCAGAAGATGATGTATCTGTATCTCAAATATGCAAGTTCAACTCCAGCCCCTAAGGGAAGCCAAATCAGTGGACCGATCAATGTAATATGATCTCACAGCCCCCTTTTTTCCTTCTTTTGACCTTTTCCTCCTCCCATTCATGGCTGATATCTCATCGGATGAGAGCCAGAAGGACTTCAGTGCTGTATTATGCGTATAGGAGCTAACGTTCTTATGTCGCTCATTGGATGATTATGGTCCATGAGTCAAGTGCGTGCAGTTTGAGGAAGATGTTTATTAAAGTAAATGATTAAAAAATTGTATTTATAGGGGAGAAAAACATAAAGAAGAAACAAGAAAGCTAATAATAATGATTTAGTGCCATTTAATGTACAGCACATCACCAATTTTCCAATTCAGAATTTCACCACATTAAAAGCTCAAAATAGTTATGTATTTAAATAAGATAAATGAGTTAATATTTAGATATTTCATAGACATCTTGGGACCACTTGACCAAAATATTCTAAGAGCTCTGATTTCGACTTCAAAATATGCTTTTTTGATATTCTTCGATCATCAAAATAATTACGTATTTAAATAAGATGAATAATTAATATTTAGATATTCCAAAGACAGCCTGGGACCATTTAACCCAAATATCCTGGAAGCTCTGACTCTGCCTTCAAAATATGCTTTCTGGATGTTCCTCTATCATCAAAAGGGTTTAACTGGGTGAATTTTCAAAACAAAAAACTTCCAATTTTGTTGATGATATGGTTTATGCCTTACTCAGGGGGTGACAGTGAGAGATTATTAATAGCCTTTGTTGAAAGCCCTCACTTGCTTCAAGAGTGCTACTCGACAAATAAATACAGGGGATCTTTTGGCCGCTGCGGGCATGATTAATAGGTCGAAAGGAAACAATGGAAGATACCATTGTGACATGGTACAATCCTGTTAGGCCATGTCCTGGGACCATGTCAACCCAGATCAAATCAAATTGCTGACCTATTTCAGTTTCTCCCCCTCCACTTTCCCCCTCTCTCGCACTTTCCCTGTCTCTAAATATATCAACATTTTCCCCCTTCTCTCTCTCTGTGTAGCTTTTGCTCTATTTCTATATGTTTCTCCCCACCCTCCCTCCCTCTCTCAAACACTATCTCTCTCTTCCTTTCTGTCTCTCTCGTCTTCAGACCCCCAGCCATCAGGGTCAGCGCCGGGGGAGGGGGAAGCATCTCTGGTCCTGTAGGACTGACTAGGAAAACCATAGATGTATTGATTAGGGAGCTTGGCCATCTTTAGGTCTCAATGATTTGGGTGATGACAGGTATTTTAATGAGAAGCAATGTCGTTACAGAAGAAACCCACCCCACGAGGGCAGAATTACGTTCACCGGTTAAGCTGACAAAATGGAACGGGACATGTATGAAGAATATTTACCATGACTCATTAAGATTTTTAGTTTTCTTGGGAGTGTGGGTGAAAAAGGAGCAGAGCAAACTGAAGACGTAAACCACCGATGTATCGCTTTCAATCAAATGTTAAGAGGTGAAACTTTTGAGACAGTCTCACAAGCATGGATGATGCCAAAGATTGATTCGTGATTTGATTCTAGAATTTCGCACATTTCAACATCTACCAAAGTAATAATTAGATTAATTTGTCAGCATCCTTTACTGTAAATTTGTTGCCATGCTGACATAAATGTTTCTAATCACGACAAGATTGCCCACTGCATCCTCACTGAATAATCACAACATCTGAGTTAAAGAAATAAAGGCTGGATCATAATATTATGTTGAACATATTTTTACGTTGCTCCTTTAATTAGAAAAATGTAGGAGTCATTTATTCACATCATCAGGTTAAAAAGATTGACTTTTTATAAAGCAAGTGAGTCATGTCTGCATCACTAGTAGGCGACAAAGGGAAGGAAGAAGAAAAGCAGAAGCGAATGAGGTGCAAACAATGTCATCAAGCCTCAAAGACAATATTTGTGTTGGGATACCCGGCTTAGACAATATTTTCTTTGCTTTAATTTTAAATGATGACTTCTCTTTAAAAAATTGCCGAGTTATGAAGGTGATAAGAATCGGCTACGACTACAGGTGGAAATTAAGGCTGTCAAGACAATGAGTCCCCAGCACACATGCACCCTGACTGAAAGGAGAGGATTCTTAGACGTTGAGCCCCGTCAATGAGTTATACCCCCTTCTCCACACCTCACTGTCTCGTTATTACCCCCTTTACTGCGGTAGGGTTAACCAGGACCAGGAGAAGCGATGCTGGCTGGTGAACAGCTGAGGGATTTTAAAACCAGGCAAATGTTTTGGTGAAAATGAACATATCCAGCCATGGTAGGCACTCGAGAGATAAGCCCCAGTTAAGATGCTCTCCCCGCCTTTCTTTTACTCTATGACAAACAAACGCATGTGATGTGATATCATCGGCCCACAATACGAGAGATTCCTTGCGAACAAACGATCACAGCCAGCGAAGAGTCACGGGCAAGCCTGTCATTGGCTCAAGATGCCCTACTTAGTCAGAAGTGGACTAAAGCCTGTCCAGAGCTTACCCATGCTATTCAGGCAATGCACATCGGCCAGTGCCAAGGCTGCTGACAGAAGGGATCAGCCAAAATGCATAGAATGCGCCAGCCTGGTGATGCAGAAGTGGGACAGCATCATCACACACCCCTACAACTCACAAAGCCAAGATCCCTGTGTTTCTTCAGATAATCCCATATAGTTCTGTCATTGTCTTCTCCCCCCACGCCCCCTCTAAAAGGCAATGGCAAGTACGGGGGCAATTCTAGCGGACGATGAGAGACCCAGTGACAGAGTAGCTTCATATTGTCACAACACGTGCCGAGGATAAACTAACAACACACCATGCAGTTACAAATCAAGAAAACCTGCCTCGCACCTCGATCCTTACCACATTAAAAGTACATGCACTTCCAGCTTCTCTGTAAACAGTTAGAATTCTCCAATTAGATAGAAGGCTGTCTGGTGCCCATATAAGATGTAGATTTATATTTAAATCTTTCTAGTACTAGAAAACATTTTTAACAAATCAAATAATAACAATTAAAAATATCAAAAACACAATATCATCGTTACATTAAGGGGAGAATTTCCCAACATCTCTTACTATTCAAAGCTGGTTATCCTACCGACTGTTTCTCTATATCTTAGCAGATCTTGACATAGCGGAGATGAAAAACGATTCTTGATTTAATCAAAGTCATCACTAAATTCTTCCTTAGCGTTGTTCCCCTGGATTCAAGAAGCAATTACCTCCACTGATATGCCCCATTGGAGACAAGATGGATTGGTTGTTATTACTCAGGCTACGACAAGCCTTTATGATCAACACCACAATGCTAAAAATTGATCAAATCTCAAGACAATTTGTGGGATGTTATTGATAGAATTGCATTCCTTTTGGCATACCGCGCCGGGCATTTACTGTTCATTTCGATCTTGTTTCCGATATCAGTCGATGTTACTGGTGGAGGATTGCTCCTCAGAAGCTAGCTTTGATCCAAGGCAAGTCGCTAATCAGGGACGGGAAGGCTTAATTCTTGCCCAAGTCAATGAATCTATGAAACACACGAATCTATTCCTGAAACAAAGATTAATTTGATTTGTTCGAGAGAATTTAGTTTCCTGTTCGGGTTAATCGGTAGTCAAATGTGAAGGATGTTGGAAGCTGCAAGTAAGAATATATTGCTTGGTGAAGCGCTGACACTGACTTGATAAAATGGGCGAGTTCATTCTCAAGTCCTTTAAAAGTAATAAGATGAATCGAAGGGTGTTCCAAAAAAATTACATAATTTGTTACAAGCCCTTGATTCAAAGTAGTGCATTATCAGTTGGTGAACATATTTATATTACTGATTTTGGAAATATTGATAAAGCTTGGTTTTTATCATTCATCTCTCACATAGGTAAAGCCAGTAACGATTTTACGTCATTATACAGAAATATAGGGGCCATTAGAATTATTAAAGCATTTGTAAAAACTTGTTTAATTGTCTTAAAAGCCACTTATAATGTAAATTCCTTTAAAACATAGGAAACATAATGAGCCACAATAGGAGGTAAGCAGGTAATGATCATGATCAAGTGTGCTTGTAATGCTATGATAGATCACATGGATCATTAGAATGAGACAATACAATACAAATTATGCTTGGTTTGAGACAAGGGATTACAGAATAGGGAGGTGGGATTATTAGGGGAGTGGATTAGCAAGTCTAAGCACCCCTTTCCTGTCTCCTACAGGGGGATCGATGAGATGAGTGTACCTTTAATCCCTCAGGTGACATTATAATGTGTCACTAGTACATCTAATAGGAACAATGATCGGAGTGGTAATACTGGATTATTGTTCCATTAATTGGTGATAAAACAGTTGATGACATGGAAGGGAAAGATGAGAGATATGGATTGAAAGAAGAGAGTTTGAATCAATGATAACGATGAATTGTGATAATACCAGATTAATATTCCATCCGATAGCGATTAAACATGTAACGATATAGAGGGTAATGCCATAGGATGAAACAAAAATGACAATGAGATATTCTATCCTCCTAGCTGGTATTCATAAGTTGAAGAAAGAGAGGTGTTATTAAAAAAATACTTATTGTAATACACTTACAAATTTTAGGAACAAAATCAATAAAATCCTTACAATATGTATTTAAGGTAACTAGAACCAAATTTGGAGATGTACTTTTAACTTTTTATTAAAAGAAGAAGAGAGTAGCCATTTGATTTATTTAGAAAGAATTTCTTTTATTTGAATAAAGATTTAATTACACTCTCCTTACAATGCACGAATGGCTACATTATTAAATTCTTAATTTGGGGACATTCCGTATAGCTGGCATTCACTCGTCATCTGATGAAGAAGATGAGGGCTTGGAACAAAATGCATATTTTGCGTTGTCGTCGTCGATGGAGGAGACATGTGTTTAAGACATCAGTCTGATACAGCAATTAGATTGCAAGAGAGCTCATCAATAAGTCATCATTAATTAATTCATCCTGAAGTTCAGAAGTGAGCTTGAAGCCATAAGCTTTCTCTAATACGCTTTAAAGGGAATCAATTTAATTCACGTGGTTGTTTTTCCCGATAATTTTGACACAAATTTTCAGGCAAATTGAATCAAGGTAATAGTTAAGGAAAAGCTATGAAGTTCCTACACCTTCTTTGTTAACCCATTGAGGACTAAAAAATATAGTGAGTAGGGACATATTATTGTCAAAATACTTGCATTACTTATACAGATTGAATAATGTTCTATCATTTTATACCACTACTAATTATGGTTTACGTCTAAATTTGGAATGAACATCAATGATCTTTGATAGCAATGTTACATGTATTTGCATGCTGATGGAACACAAGCCAAACATAGATCTTTGAGTCCTATTCAAAGTACTTGGTAAATGAGATATCCTAATGACTTGGTTTTGAACCTTGGACCTGAATATGAGAACACAGAGCTCTATACCACTAAGCCAGCATAAAATTACAGGCAATCTTTCAAAACTTCAAATAATATAGAAACATAAGGCTAGCATTTTAGAACAGTAGAAGTAGTAGAATTGTCTCTAGACTCTATTACAGATATGTTGTGAAGGTGCTCACCCACTGCAACATAATCATCTATTCCAATTGCCAAATATTTGAAATTCGACATATGATAATGTCTTTCAAATTTTGTTAGCTCAAAGATGCCTATTTTTCCCCCAGAATGTCTACATGTGTGATATTTGGCATAGGTCGGTTGTAGTTATTTCACTATTCTCATCATTTTAGTATTTACTTTAGATCTTAACTAGATCCATTATGCTAGATGCAAATCCCTGTGCAATGAGAATTACTGTAAATAGGAATTGTTTAGAATACATTCTGAAATAAACAAACTATACATTTATCAAGTTCATGCAGCATCTATTTTACTTTTCTTTAATGCAATAATCTGAATCTAGCCAGCTTCATATTTCTCTTCCCGGCCTGTCATTTTCCTTTCTCGATGATGTTTTAATCGCTCAACTTCCCCCAGTTTTCTATCAGGCCGGTAAAGGGGGTTACTCTAAATTAGATTCCAGGACTCCGCCTTCCGGTAACACTAAACCTAAGTGTTATCTGCACTTTTTGTGCTAATTAGTTTTTCATAACTCAATTTATGGGTGGTTTTCTGGCTTTCTGCACCAAGTAATGATGAAATTTATTTAACTAGCCCGGTTTTGGCAGACTTTTTCGTGGCCTTCCGGCACCTGGCAAAATGCTTAATAGGTTTCGAGGTGCATAAATGTCATCAGACCTGTGCAGAGAGTGACGTGCGTACCGTGGATGGTGCTACAAAACACACATGTCCGTCCGTGTGAGTTTCACATTTCGAACAAGACAAATTATCTAACAGCCTTTAATTCCTTTCTGTGATGTTTTGTTTTATCTGTCAGGATCTTGAAGCAGCAACTTAAAAAGGAACCCAGAAGAACGTGGTCCTAGTTTTAATTATAATTAACCATGCTTTTTCAATTTGCAAAACATAATTTGTTGGAGTTTGCAAACTAGTCTCCTAGCAAGACACTTGCACCTCTATTTGAAGCGTATCTGAACTTACAAGATGTGTTTCAACTTAAATCTGCAAAATGTATGTTAGGGAAGTAATATTGATGCTCATATTCAGTCTAAAAGTACAAATATATATAACAAAGCATTTGGGGGCAATACTCTGGTCTGGAGCAGAAATAATTAGAGCATAGATTTTCTGATACTGAATCATCCCTACCTAGTACTACCTACCTACAAAGAAATCAAACTTCTAACCAATCCTATACCGATTCATAAATAATGAATTCAATAGAGATATGATATGAGCAATCTACTATGAGTCTTTCTGGCTTCTGTAACGATAGCGGAAACTATTCATCGAATTTAGGGGAAGTCTCAGTACTTTTGGGTCCCTGTAACCCGCAACAGAGAGAGAGAGAGAGAGAGAGGGGGTTCAAATCGGCATAAATAACATTATTTTGGAAAATTTTATGTCTGTGTGTCACGCAACCCAAACTTCCCCTTACCCCCAATGCAAGCGACGAATCGTCTGCACTCAAAATTTTACTGCAAGCGGAAATGTCCCTAACTCCGGCCATGTGTACGGAATACCTCACTCTCGCTCCATTTTTTTTCTAAATTCATTTCTTTTTGTTACTCATGAATATGTGCGCTGCTTGAGAAATTGAATGGAATGGTTATGATAAGAGGCAGGGGCAATAAAGGAAGTATGTTTCATTTTTTTCTAAATTTGGGGAGTGTTCCTTTTTTTGGATTCTATTGGAAAGGGATAATCTCTAGATAATGAAGTCGTTTAGCAGGATATTAATGACAGGGACACACGTCATGCAAACTTGGGAGAAACACAGACAGTGAGTAAAATAAACAGACAAGCTTTCCTTGATTTGCGATCAAAGGGCGTAGAGACATAATCTCTGCATATTGTTGGCCATGATGTATCCATAAATATTTTTCATAAATTGTGACAAAAGAATTTAAGATATGAGTAAATAGTTAAGAATGACCATAGAATGCTTGCTAAATTGCTGCAGATGCTGAATAATTTTTTTTTCCTGTATACATTTGCTATTGAGAGCAAAGCAACATTTCAGCTCTAGATGTAACAAAATGACTTACTGTAATCGTGAAAATATTCGCGTTACATTAATTTTCGCGGATTTTGCACGAAGATCGGCAGGCGCGAATTTAAAAACATGTGAATATATGAGCATGCTTTTTTATGCATGTATTGGGTGCATTCAATTGCGTGCTTACTAAAATGCAGTGAGAATTTAAGAACCTGTGAACATTCTTTGAGGCCTCTCAGCGCGAAAAATTAATCGCGAGAAAATAACAGCGAATACAGTAATGCCTAAAAAATATGAATATCAGGTTGCATCTCAACAAGTTTTTCTAAACAAAAAGACATGTAGATCTACTTTTTGTAAGAATGGTGATTTATTCATCCTCCCCGTTATTAAGACAAGAAAGTATCTATGCGGTTTGGAGATTTGACATTACATATAATCCCAATATCTACAGGTAGACTGTAACAATGTAAAGGCGGTAAAGTTGTTCTTGGAATATTTATGACTGGGGAAATTACTCCGAACTTCAAAGGGCTTAAGAAATAAATCTACCATGATCAATCCAACAAAAATGGGGGAATCTCTCGTGTCTCTTGAATATTCACAAAATAAAGGCATATGGCTTCTATTAATCATACACCTTTACCTTCCTCCCACCCATTCCTGATCAACCTTCCCCTTCATATTTCCTTTCAATTCAGCATGGAAAGTCCATTCTATTTCTAATACAGTGCAACAGCAGTGTTTTAGAAGGGACTCTAGTGTAGTAGGAAGCAGGTGTGGAAAAGATGAAGAAAATTATTGTAAGCTTTCCTGTTATTTTTATGCTATTTAGGAAGAGTATCATAATAAAAAGCTCCACCATTAAAGATTGCTCTTTAATTGCCCCAATTGCCCAAAATATGCCCAAACGGCCAATGTGTTTGGGTCCCGAACATGTTGTGTTGCCCCATACATGCATTTCTGTGTAAGTCCATGTGACTCAAAGCTGAATTAGGTTACTTTCTTATCATTTTGGCGATTCCAATACCTCACAGCACAAAATAATGATTAGGTGAACTGTTATCAACCTTTCCAAATCACTTTTAGACAGTATCTTCCACATTTCCACATTTCACTTCTTTAGTTGCGTGTTCATTTATTCTTATATTATGTATCACCATCCTCTCCATGTAAGTTTTTCCTCTCCAGCGCTTGGAGCACATGATTAATGTGGAGACAGCGCTTAAGAAATACTCTATATTATTATTATTTATTATTATGACCAGAACAATAATTTCACTATAAATACAACACCACAGATGTTAATTTAACACCTGCCCAGCTTATATAGATAACCACACCTGCGGCATGGTGTTAACAATAGTTTTGGTGCTAAAATACATCACTTGATACTGCTAGCTGTTATTTTAACACATCCTTTTTTAATTTGACAATTTGCATGGTGTTTATTTCCCATCTGATACCACTGGCAATGATTTGATTCTATTGGTGTAAATTCAACACAAGAGGGTGGGGTCCTCAACTGAAGCTCAGTCAATGTTAATATAACATCTGCTTTAGTGTTAAAAAATATAAATGAATACATAATATAAAGCAGAATTTGTTGCGCTTTGTAACTTATGATATCTATAGTTCAAATGTTTGATATATTACTTTCATCTGCAAAAATTGGTGAAAGATATATTTTATAAATACTAATCTAACATCACAAGTTTACCACCAGCTCGGTGTTTGATATTTAACACCAGCATTTTTACAGTGTACATTTCCTTTATATCAGGACCTGAACTTCAGACAAAATGCTTCCCCAAAGAAACAACTATACTGCCCTCTATAAGGTGTCATGTTACAATCAGATGCACTGCTGCCGTGTAATAACACCCATGTCAGAGAGAAATCCATGCAAACTCTTCTAGTTGAGATGGTGATTTTTCTAAAATACTATTTTATTATTCTTTACAGAGCCCCTCTCTGCGACAAAATTTGTGAGCAAATTTCATTAAATGATAGCAGGCTTAGATTTCATGGAAAATGAGAAATAATAAAGATTTTCTTCTCTCTTTTTATTTTTAATTGCTTTCTGCTTTGTTTCAGAAGATCCTTTGAAGTGTGTCCTGTACAATTGTCTATTACATTTCAAACAGCATTTCATATATATCAATTATTCTTTATCAAGTTTTTCTAACCTGTTTAATCTAATTCAATGTTTTAACATTTTTCTTCAATAAATAAAACAATTTACTATCTACTGAAGATAGCACATGATCATTACACAATAACTAATAGTACTTAAGTGATACAATGTATGATCACTAGAGTCATCATTTAGAATAGAATTTTGAGCAATTCTAATAATAAATAAATTTATGAAATTAACATTCTGAAATAAACATGTTTGTTAATATTATAATGAATTCTAAGATTGATACCAATGAAGAATAAAATGCCATAATTGAATTCAAATGTGATAACTGGGTGGGTGAATACTCAAATTTGAACCTGTTTTTCCCTTTTAAAGGTATATGATCTCTACAGCATAGAGCAAATAGTTTGTTTAGCTTGTCAATAATACATACAACAATCCACAATTTGGCTAAAAGAAATTAGTGGCTTCTTATGCTCAGCGTCTTCCACACGATTCACTTATTCATAAGGTTATGTACTCAAGCATAGATCAATTGCACGTCAAAGCACACATATTTCATAGCCACAATACATGGAATTATGAAAGACTACTTTAGATTATTAAAAGCTTTCACAGGAGAAAACTGATTACTCGTCCCCTGCACCCCTAAGAGGCTTTTTATCGCACGGACCTGGTTTCACAAGGCACAGTGCAGTTCCCACTGAATAGCTTTGATTTGGATTGGAGGAAAGATGTGGCTGTAAGATGGTCCATGGAAATTCCATTGTATGGACAACAATAGTATGTATAGCTTTGTATTTTTAAAATAAGATTCATTTTTACTTTGTATGTAACATGTTCATAAAACAAGTTTGATTAGACATTATAACAAATACAAATATAATATAGGAGGGCATTTTATGGCCGTTTAATCTTGATTTGTATCTTTCTTTTATTTTGTTTTTTGTGTTGACTTAATTCAAGATCAGAATAAGATGTATTAGCATCTTTCACCACTTGTACCGTTTTGTATTCCAAATCAATAAAACATCAAATGTTTCCACTTGAAAAGAATTTATATTGACAATTACAACATATATCGTAATATCAAGAAGATTCAGATATAGGTTAATTCAGCATACAGAATTGTCAATACTATGTTTTAAAGCCAACACCAAATAAGCACACCCAGTCAAGCCAATACCTTACAAATGAAAACACTGTACTGTTGTCCACTGAAAGCAAGGAGGGTGTAACATACACCCATTTAATCCAAATTAACACCTTTATTAATCTCAGTGAGCCTCAATAAGTATAATAACTGTATAAGCCAATATTTTTGCATAAAGATATTTTTGCGATATTGGACTATATTGGGAAATTTAATGATTTTTGTAAAATTCTTATTACTAAATGCAGACCTGCCAACAAAAAATTGTATTCCGTACTTTTTCTATCCTCTTTCGCTTCTTAAGGGGGTACTAAGATCTATAGATGTCTATGAATGCACATCACCATCATGCCATACTACATCGCACCTGTCTTCATAGAAAACATTTAATTGTTCAATGAATTGTCTATGTCCCTCATTTACCAGAACGAATGCCTTTGGTGCAGGGATGACACACTTGTCAAAATGTTTGGCATATTTACCTTGTTTTCTATTGAAAATAATTGAATAATAAAAGGTTTTCAGGTCGACAGGTGGATGGGGATTGACATTTTTATGATCTGAATAATTATTGACATTTAATGAGTTTGGTACCCCTTATCCAAATGAAAAAGACAAAAATACGATTTTAGGTTGGCAGTACTGTAAATGGCTTTATGTTAAAGTGGAAATTTTCGCCAAGATGGTATCATAAAACCGCTGGAAAAATAACCACTTACACAGTATATGATGATCATCGCACCTTTGGTTCCTTTCATCTTTTGTGCAAACAGTGCCTCTCTTCCCAACACACCAAGCCTGAAACAGAGTGGATGACTTGGAAAATAATGGTGGGGGAAATGGCCCAATTGATTCTCTTCTTGGTGTCTTGGAGACATTAAAATCAAATTTGAATATGGGGGGAATCTCTTAAATTGCAATTAATCCTAGAGGGACTGCTAAAATCCTGTTACTGGCTGGCCATCTGCAATCGCATTTTCTCTTCTTCAGGGGCAACGCAGCAAAACGCAATAAGCCCTGTGTTTCAGGGTGAGATGAGCGTTGCTTGTCATCTATAGACAGACATCGTTTATGGGCCAAGGGGTATGGCACGGGTTTGAGAAAAATTAATATGTGGATGATGGTTTTAGAGGGAGAGATTAAGTGTGAAAACAGAAGATATTTTATGTTTTTCTTTTTGTCAAATTTCTTGATATAATACACTTACTGATTTAGATAAAAACATATACAGAGTGTGGCACGAGAAGACATATTGTTTGTCTCTATGTCGAGGCTTAATTGATTCCACTTGAATGACCTGAGGGCAGCCTTTGATTTTGGTTTAGTTCAGGAAATTTAATAATGTCATTATTCTCAAAAGATATAGGCAATTCTATACTACTTTGATGAACATAGGAAAGTGTTGTGATTAATAAGTTAAGATATACAGCTTAGTATTAAGTTGTACGTGTATTATGTATGATATCAATTAAATTAAAACTCTGTTTCCTACATGACTATCAGAACAAGGATCTGCTAAGGGTATTCCTTTAACCTCACGAGTTGAATTCTCAGAAGCATGAACTACAGTCAATTAATCTAATCTGTTATGACATAATGATCTTCTGCTTTCTAAATTATGTGAGTCCAGATCTATTCCATATTCTTGCTTTCATACCATTTATCATCATCATCATAAAAAAATTCCAGTCTTTTACTTGAAGTGTTAATATAGGATACTTGTGGCTAACATAAATTTTGTTGAGAGCTACATAGGCGATATATGTGAAGGTAGGAAATGGCATTCACTGTTTCTATATAGTTTCATTTTCTATTGTAAATATTATTGTCTTCACCTAGTCACGCTTTATCTCTAAGCAATGAGAAGCATTAATACAGAAATATAATTGCATGAATATATATGCAGTTTTGAGACACATGAACGAGATCTTTCAGAATCTACTTTAGGTATACCTCTACCGGTGTTTATTATTTGTGTAAAAACAAAAATAGCGTTAAGATCAACACAATGTTCTATCCTAAATCCTATCTTTGACCTATTTTGTGCCAGGGCAGCAAACTATTACAATGAATAACGATATTCTACTCGACATTCAAATACAATTTATTTTTTTCGCCCTAAAGAGGTAAGATAAATGTATATTTTGCAGCAGTTTCCTACACAAGACACATGTACCTATAAAAGCCAAATTTAACAATAAATGAAAGATTGAAGACTACAAAATTTAACTGCAAATTTCCTGGTGGGATGTCAAGAGTTAAGATTGAAACCAGGTAACCCAGCGACTATCACTCAAACAAACTTGCTAACTGCACCCATTCCAAAACATAAGGGTTTAACTGTTTTTTTTCTATGACTTGCTTGTATCGTTCTTGACACGATTCTCGCTTGCATAAGTTAACCCCTCTACCGACGAACCACCGAACGAACGCCAGAAGCCCAGCACCACTTAATATGCTCACTCTACGACATTAAGGGATACACGAGCATTAAGATTTGATTGATGGGTTCATTGTAAATGTGTTGAATAAATTACCATTCTATTGAGAACGACTAACACACTGTGCAAAAAAATGGGGGGAAATGCTAATCAGACGGTTGACACATGGTATAGGCACTCCAAAATGGTATATTGTGCAGAAATGGAATAAAAATGAATGAATATATGAATAATAGAGCTTTTTGCAAGTCATGATAATTACAATGCTAATTGTAAAGCTGCATAAAAGGGTCATTAATATTGGAATTAGGAATTTATAGAATAGTTTAATACCTTGCAAAATGGCTGAATAAAATGCTGGAGTCATGGATCACAACGGCCATATTGGGGATAGACGCAATTTGGGCGAAATCAATCATCATATTCGTTGACACACACTACAACACATTGCATAGAATGGCAATCAAAATTAAAATTATAAAGTTTACAAGCTACCACTTTTGCATACGAAGCTTCGATGTCAAATACTGAATTTAACATATATCATCTATAGTGTATCTGCATGAATGTGAGTCTGACAAAAAGATGTCAAACATACATTACCCATCCTATGATAACACAATTCAATTCTTTAATAACCTGTTAACAATTCTATTACAGAAAATGTTGAAAAATAGCCATGTAATCTGCATACTGTATATATTTCTTAATTTTTACAATAACATAAGAGGCCAATATTATATTTCCAAAATCGATAATCCACAAACGTTCCCATTTCTATCATATCTTCTCATATTACCATAGAATAAAGTTATAAATTAGCTCGCATCCATAAAATTTTCATAAAACTACATCTACAGGCCTATCAATAGTCTATTTCTCACAAAACCAAAAGACCCATAGAAAACATTCTCTTATTTCTTAACATGAGATCTAAAGTTGCAACACGCATTAACATCTGCCCATGTTTTTTATGCCCGTGTAGTAGTAAATACGTGTCACCCCCATGTAATATCAGCACTGCTCCACTTACAAACCATCGAAAACAAGGATGCAAGAAATGTCGGGCAGATGTTTTGGGCATCACCGCAGCCGAAGCCGAGGAGTAGAGGGGGAAAAAAGAGAAGAAGATTAAGAATTGGGTCGCTGAAAGGTCAGTCTTGTGGCGTTTTCTCCCTCGGTTATGCTTCATTTTTCGCCGGTGGTGTTTCTTGTGTCAGGTTACTTTTAAGACATCCTTTTTTTTGGTAGTAAATACTTTTTAAAAAGTACTTAGACCTATTTAATTGAAGCACTTGATGGAGGATCCTAAATGAAAAAATACTCATAAAAAATAAGCATCTAGTATAAGCAAGAGAAGTCAAGATTTATGAAATTTCTGACATAAAAACCCATAAATCCTTTATAAAAACCTGGAAAATTTCTTTAAGGAAATCATTTAAAGCATTACTTGGGACTTTTTTTCTTCTTCCGGTATAGTGCTGCTTCATGTCAGTCCAAAGATTAATCATTAAATGAAGCCTCAATACAGATCCCTATAAACATGAACTTGTAGCGAAAAAGTGTATTAAACATAAGACAGCTTAATTTTAGCCATATTGTGAAGGGGGAGGCAGGTGTCTACTTATAAATATTTAGACACTTTTCACAGGATACATTTTCTGACTTTCGTTATCACGAACCATCTTCAGCGTCCTAGACCTATCATTTTCCGCCATCTTGGATGCTGCACACACATGCCCTGCGATGAAGTTATTGCAGAAGACCAAATCAGACATAAGCAGTAACCGTGACAACGCTTAATTAGAGGGTGATCCCGCCACCAAGCGCAATCCAGCGAGTCCCACACACACATAATCAGGTATGGGAAAGGAAGGAAGGCCAATCAAAGTTGCATGAACTACTCGTCCAGTCACCCCCGCTCAGCTGTTGGGAGCTCTCGCTTGCATTTACTACTAAATTATCCTGATCGCATGCAGGCCCCTGCCATTAAAGACCTATTGAGAACTTCATCATCATAGAGTTTTCTATTAAAAGAAGATTTCATTTCCATTTATTTTGAGGTTCATTATAAGAAAGTGTCATCATGTAATAATGTGGCAAATCTGTAACATGTATCTGTTTGATATACAACCCCCCCCCCCTCCTCCCCCATCTCCCAAAAACACCAGTTTTGAAGACTGTATCTCAGAATTATATATAAGGACAAATTATTTCATTCTACATTTCAGGTAATTCAATAGCAACCCTGATTTGGAATGAAAGCTTATATGAGTGGCTAGCCCTCCCCCTCTTCCCCTCTCACTTGTCCTCCCCTTTCACTTAAAAAAAATAATTAATGAGCTTCCAGTTATAAATATAAAGGCCGTATTACTTGCTGCTCAAATATTGACAAGAACCCAAATTATATTACCGATACATATCAATCTTTCAAAGTATTTGTACAGACTCCAAGAGGAAAGACTTATTTCCCCTGACCTTAATCGTAAAATCAATGTTTCTTGGCTTAATATGGATATTTCATATCTTATTTCTGGTGCATTTTAAAAACTAGCAATGGTTCTTAGATTACAGATGTAGGATGAGAAATTAATGTAAAATAAGCATAAAAAATGAAAAGTATACCCAAGACAGAATGAAAGAAGCTATTGTGGTATTTTGAATCATGTATTTGGTGACACAAATTGTGTTTTAAACGACCCCAAGGCTTTTTACAGACAATGCTCATTAAACAACACAACGGTGAGATTTCATATCATAGGACAGTAATTATGCTGATTTTATGACACCAGAAGCAAGCAATTTTCTTGTAAGTGCCTGCGTTATCAATAATGAACAAGCCAGGCTGACACACAGCCATGCATAGCGGACATGCTTCACTGGGCCGGAGAAACTAAGACTGCAACCGAGATGAGGAGAGATGAGAAGAAAGAAGAAGAAAGAGATGAAGAGAGAAAAGAGAGTGAGAAGATAGAGTAGGAGTTAGATGAGAAGAGAGGGGTAACATGACCAGTGACTTTGGAACCAAAAGGGCTCAAGTACCCAGGACCTTTGAGAGCAGAAGGGCATAACTACAGAGGACTTTGTAATCTCACAGGGCCATCTTGGGATTTGCTCCGAGTCTGATGCCATATGCTAGAGATGAAAGCGGTATACAGAGGACAGGCAGATATATACACAAACAACTTGACTCTCTATATTAACATCTAGACAAGATTATTGTAGCATTTCTACCATGGTAATAATGAAGACTTTGAAAAGTGAGCTAACATCAAGATTGGTTGCATAATATTTCACAAGAATTATAAAAATTAACTTATTTTGTTTAGAAGCTCACTTATTTAAATCACAACTATGTCATTCTTGCTTGCATTTACCATAACATGTGAACCCAAAAGAGAGTAAATCTCTAAAGGCAACCTCATACTTGTTTGAGGAAAAGAAATAGATATAGTCATGTTCAGGAATCTTACAAGATATCTAGGACATATAACGATGATGCAATCAAGGCAAACATACAAAATTTTGAAATTTTATAATAAACCTCTCCCATCACTACAAATAACAAATGAATGTAGCAGGGCCATACAATCGGTGTTCGTGTTAAATGAACAGTAAAAATGTAAAGTTCGCCTTAAGGGTTGAAGACGAAAGGGGTGAAAGGTAACTATCAAAATGGTATTGTATGAGATGTAAGTTTGGTTACTCAGCATATCTCAGTCACACACTAGGTTATTCCAGGTCAATGTAAGGGGAACGTAGACTTTTCCTCTCTTTTTCTCCCTCTCCTCTCTATCCCATCACTGGTTAGGTGATGGTGTCGCGATGCTTTTGTCATTATACCTATACCCTAAGCTCACGGAACATGTGCTAAGTATGTATGCCACATCATCCAAATGGTTTCTCCACGCAGCTAAGGTGAGACAGACAGACTGGTAGGACCTATCTATACCTACAGGGAGGATGATCATATGCCACTGAAGGAGGGATGCCATAGGGAAGATACAGGAAGCACGTTCTTCAGAAGACTTGGAGTGGTTTGACTTTCAAAAGACTTCCGTTCTTTTATTTGCGAGGAGAATTTGAGGGGAAACGTTTATCTACAGAGTATACTATTAAAAGGATAGGGTTTGGGGAAAGCTGGAAATACAGATGCAACTAACATGAGACTAATGATGCCCAAAAGTTGGGGTCGAAAGACCATTGTACTATCTCAATCTATTCAGCTACCTGTCACCAAATCTCCTTGCACCCCTCATAACAGAAAGTTTTAATAGCCCATTAATAATTGAAACAAAGGGTGTGAATGTGAATAAATACAATGCAGATGGCTCGTGAAATGTCCTTTTTTAAAAAAATAAATTGATTGTACAGAATGATGCAACAAGAATTTCCAGTATATACCATCTTCTCGATACATGTCAGTTTGAAAAACGATTTCTCAAATGTTTTTGTTTAATACTTCTATCCTTTTTTCTATTACTATTCACACAACCTAGATACTTATTCATACCTTGCCTGCTATTACTACAAACTAAAACTTAGCTCAGATCCTAAAACAAAACATTATAATAATGACTTAAGGCACCTGTACTTGAATGACAAATTGGTGCTTTTAGTCCCACGTATTAATCTTTGTGCTATTTCTTGAGAGACATTCCTAGGTGCTTCAGTATCTCCTTCACTTCTACCCTTGCTCGCTCTGTAGTAAAAAGCCCACTTGTGTTTGACTCTGGCACGTAGCAACACAAAACTTCTGGCAATATGGGGGGAAACTGGACATGGCAAGACCGAAGGTTAGGAACCCACTGGCAAATGTTGACTTAAATTGCCACGGCAACAACAGACACAACAAGAAGAAGAAAATTGCAGAGAGGAGTATCGGCATAGCACACTCAAATTCAACACATTTTCCCTCTCATTTCTCATAAGCTAAATTTATCTTCATCGTGAAAGAGGGAGTATGCCAGATTGAATATAAATAAAAAATAAAGAGTATTGAGTGAGGTTGAACATTATACAAATGAATAAAAGTATAAACAAGTTGAACATAAAGAACGACGAGTCCAGATATCAACAAATGTGTGAGGAAAAAAAAAAAGTGTGTGTAACAATAAGTGAATTGTAAAATATTCATGATCTATTTGTACTTCTAAAATATATAATAGAAGTCTATCACAATTAATCTGTCACAGTAGGCCCCTAGACCAAACAATAATATACCATTAAAAGAAAAAGAGAGAGAAGCAAATAATAGAAAGAAAATAAGGCAATACAGCAAAACCAACAAATAGTGAAATATTCCCACCTGAGACAGAATAGAAAAGATCTGAAGCAAAGCAAGCCTAGAATGTTTAAGGAAAGCTACGATACAGGGTATATCCAAGTGCCTAATACAGATTGACAAATTAGGTAGTGTTATAGAGGACATAGGCAAATGTAGACCTTTCAAAAGTAGAACAAGTCAATATTATGTTTTGTTTGGAGTTTGTTAGAGTGGTGGGCGAGGGAAGATGATGGATCCTCTGTTTTGAAAAGGACTTAAAACTAGATACACTTCTATTGCGCTACTTTTAAGGCCTTTCTCTTCACACTCGCAGTCAAACGAGTTCAAGCTCCTTTGTGTTTATAGAATCTCTTCAAGATTGTATTCGTTTCATTTGAGGAGTAATCATTTTATTTGATGAAAGCTAGACGGATTTAGCACATTGACTACAGGAACCAAATGCTCCTCATATCACACCTACAGGACAAACAGAATTCAGTCATCAATGGGTTAAGTAAGATAGAAGATGGAATTCTGTCTGCCGTATAGGCTAATAGAAATTACTAAAAATATCTTGGTATCATTCTCAAAGAAAGAGTCTAAAGGGTGAAAGCTCATAAAACTTCACACACACACACATGTGTACACTACGGGTTCTCAGCAGCCGATATGTGTATTCAGTACCTAGCCTGCAATGATACATTCCCTACAGCCCATGGCAAAAATGAAGTCTATAATTCGTCAAACCAATAGCACAGGTTTAACCCGCAACATACTGAATACGAAGAATTCGGTACAAGGATTGTCCGGTTTTCAAAGCCATGGGTTAATATTCATTAATAATCAACAGTACCTTCACTAATTGGAGTAAAAATGGTTTAAAGTGGTATATAAGTCCAGTCTTGCAATATGCCCAAAGAGCAAAGGTTGCAGGGGGTGTAAGAAGATGGAAAGGGGAGGGATCGGAGAGGGGGAGGGGGAGGGGAATGAGAAGGGAGGGGTCTGAGGTAGGGTTGAGGTTGGGGTCGGGGAAACCAAGTCAAGAAGCTTTTAGTTATATCGACCCTTGTACACATGATACGGTTGGTAGGATACAAATAGATGTTATTCCATGCATGCTCATTAACTCAAGCTCCATCTTGAGCAGTTGTGAGGTAGAGGGTCGCAGGAGTGGAAGGAAGGGGGGGGGGGTCTAGTCAAAGCATTCTCCATACTCCAGAGAAGAAGCTATGGTCATACCCAGTCATGTGGCACAATGCTCCTTGGATACTAGAAGGTGATGCAAGGGTTGGTAGTATTATATGATGAGATGCTCGTCCATGCATGCTCATTAACTGGGCCCACACCCCGGGGAGTCGTGAGGGGGGATGATTGATGGATGGACGCCTCATCGCGAGTGACTCAAGACAACTGCATCATCTTTAAGACATGCTGATCACGGATAGTCTACAACGACGAGACACTAACGAACTATGATAGCACTGAACTTGAAGCAGAAACCATCTTGTTCGAAAAATTCCAAAAGAGAAATTCAAGATGGTTTACAATCTCCTATACTTAAATTCTGAAAACAGAGGAAGATATATATGCTGAATATAGCACATAATGTATCCTAAGCACTATACACAATTAGCTTCCAAAAGAAACAGATGCTGTTTCATGAGAAATCAGTAATGTGCAATATTAGTCTGGCCTACTTGTGCAATCTTCGGGAACCTTCAAATACCAGACACAAATGAAGATCCATCTTCAATCGCCATGGCAACTAAGACCAGAAACTTACCTGTTTCACTGCCATTGTCTCCTCCTCCATGTAGAGATGACATGACATTGGTGAGAGGGGGTGGGTCAGAACCGGGGTTGGACTGAAGATCATCAGGGGGTCCGTAACCGACTGAATTGGGGCCTCCACCTCCTCCCCCGCCTCCTACTATCAACGGGGTGTGGCCTGGGTTCTGGCTACCAGATTGTGACGACTGAAAAGAGACAATTCCAAGAAAAGACATTTGAATTTCATGTAATACTGTTATATGCATCTAACAAAGCACAGTGAAAATCATTTTCACTTTTACAAGAGCTAAGTCTTTATTGAAATAGAATAATTATACGACCATTATATTTTATGTTTTAACAGATGATTATGATGAATGAAACGCAAAATATTCAATAATAGTAGATCTTTAAATTTAATATATTTTACTTTCATTTGTTTCAAACAAAGCAAACTGAAAATAACTTTCACTTTTACAAGAGTTAACTTTTTAGAGATGAATACAATCATTATGGAGTAAGTGCATTTAAGAGGATAACTTTCATTTTATATGAGCACAGTAAATCAAACTTTGTTTCACTCATCACTTGTGTGATATCACAAGGTACACAATTATTTGTTTCTTATTATATGTGACATTATAAGCTAAATTTGTCTTTATATTTTGATACAAGAGAAGTGAAAAGAGCAATTTAAATATTCAATTTCTGAATTTATTTCCAGAAATTTTCATCCTCAAGATTTTAATAATTCCATGATGCACAGCAATGTATGTTTTCAAAATTTATGCCCAAAATAACTTGGTATATTTTTATATAAAGCTCGGTAAACAAAAATGAAATTATCCCTGAGATGTTGACTAGGCTTTGAAAAATATTCTTGTAAAATCACAGTGGTAGAGGCATTTAATATCTTCATTATCATAAAACGATACAGACAACAACAATTAGCTAACACATCATCAATATTAACAATTGGGTTATGAAAATAATCGGGAAGAAGAGATAACAAGAAGTGTGTCAAAAAGTGTGCAAATCGTTGGGTAAATTATTCACTTGTTCTCTGCGTGACTAACGTGATGAACCTAGTAAACAGAGAAGAACTCATCAAAAATTAAAGTAAATTAGGCAGTGAGATGTGTAGAAATTGTGGTAATGACTGCCATGGAGAGCTTAATGTATGCAATGAAAGTAGGGAGGGAGGAGAGCTCGGACTGAGTGTTTGGGTTGCGTTCCCATTTCCAGGATCA
This sequence comes from Paracentrotus lividus, assembly GCA_940671915.1. Taxonomy (NCBI): domain Eukaryota; kingdom Metazoa; phylum Echinodermata; class Echinoidea; order Camarodonta; family Echinidae; genus Paracentrotus; species Paracentrotus lividus. Next base: position 57,539,365 of record CALNVZ010000174.1, read on the forward strand.
GGCATTGCAATGTGCATCATCCAGTGGTGCACAACACCATCTCAGGCTTGGGTGTGTTTCTATTACGATTATCCTGAATATTCACAGAGACTTTGTTCCCATTCCGAAGTAAGACATTATTAAAACTAAAGGTGCAGAATTTTGGTTCTCATGAACTGTTTCATCATTTTCATTCCTAGAATGCTTCAACAATGTGTTAATCAAAATAATATTGATAACGGGTCCACAAGGACATTCTTCAACGCTTTTCTGCCTCTCCCAAAATGATCTATAACAGAATTCTGTTACATTATAGTCATTCGTCAATCCTTTCCTGATATTTCTGTGGATGCATGCAGTGTTTATAAGATGACAGTGTGTAAAGTAGGGACAGCGTACTCAAGAGGGAGAGATCGAGATAGAAAGTGAGTCAATGGAAACAGGGTGTGAGAAGTGGCTGCAGTAATACTCCATTAGATGCCACAGAGTCATTAGACAAAGACAAGGGCCTATCAATCACGGGTGTAACAGGAGAAAAGAGAGAGCGTGACAAAGAAAAACTAAAGAATGAGAAGAGAGAGAGAGAGAGAGAGAGAAAGAGATAGAGAGAAAGAGAGAGAGAAAGAAGGAGGAATACATGGATGGAGAAGGATGAAGAGACAAAGAGGAAAGGAGTAAAATAACAAAATGGAGAAAGAGCAATCGAGGTGATCAAAGAAAAAAAATCATGAAACTACTGGACTTGTCCAGGATGGAGCTGCATGAGGATGCAATAATGCGGGACGGGATCAAATCCTTTGTACAGAGATGAAAATGGAGAGAGACAATGTATAAAAACAGAACATGGAAATGGGATAAAACCTATTTATACTTTTAAAGGCAGAAAGATGGGTCACAGCTCAATAAATAACAACAAATAACAATAAAGGAAGGGAATGAGAAAGTTTACGATGCGGTATGGTGCCATGTCAGATGCAAGCTCCCCCATTCACAACAAATCATGATCGATCAGAAATCACGAAGGAAAATTGGGGGAGGGGCAATAGGAAGGGGTCAGGTAAACCGGTTGGGTTAAGAAAAGGGAACGCTTTTCTCTCATTTTCTTTTCTTTTCTTTTTATTTTGAGGAGAGAAGAGTACCATAGCCCCTGGGCCAATTTTGGTCAAGGCCAGGAGATTAGATGACACATTCTTTCCTATTTGACATTTCCTCTACTCTGCTGAGAGAAATAAGGACTAGAAGTAACAGGAATACACAGAGAACTATTATGCATGCGGTTTCTTCATCAGTCACTTGTTCTACTTTAGGAGGATGGGTAGGTAGGTTAGGGTAGAGGGGTAATCAAGGGGGCATTGGGTGGGTGTGATGGGGGCAATATGTGACAATAAGAATGAGGAGGGGTAATCACATGAATGGAATAGTCTGTAATATAAAGAAATATACATATTTCTACATTTTTATAACGACCAATCATGTGAGGCTGAGATGTTAGGTCATAGAGGTTCTACATGTAGGTAGGAAAAGTGCTACAAAGTGAAAATAGTAAGTAGTAAAAAAAGAAATTACTGAACCAATGATAGCTTCTGGGTTTTTTTAATGGTAGGCCTAAAGACAAAGTGGTAAACAAAAGAAAACAAAACAGACACCAACAATAAATTGAATTGCTCTTCAGAGGTTTAATTAGAACTAAAAAATAGAATGAATATGTAATAAATTCAGGTCAATGGCTTATCACGCAATAAATCAAAACACACTTGAATTGCTGCTTTACTTCCCAGCTGCTATTATTATTTATTTAATTTCATAGCAAAATATTTGAAATGTACATGTACAGATGATGAGATAGCTGGAAGAAAAACTAATAATGTGAAAAGGAAAAATTGTTTAATCTTTAGAGTCTTTTGCATTTCCAACTTTATATAATCACTAAATCCCAAAATATCTATTGATCTAGTTTAGATGTGGACTTGTTATATTTACTTTTTTGGTATCAATGTTATTCTAACTGCCATGGGCATCAGCCTTGATACCACGATTGAAACACTAAGAATACCTTGCATCAAAATATGATAACTTTTTTGAGAATAATAAGGGTTTTTGCTCTATCGCCTCAGATTTCACAAATCCTGTTTTCAGTGGATACCAACATTGCTCTGGAAATCTGAATATCCTCCCTAATGTCCAAAAAAAATATGCTGCAAGAACTTCTAATGAGAACCTGCTATGACTGGACTAAAAGAAGAAGGCTACTGAAGGTCCTGATATGTCATATCTTCTGGAAGATTTTTTAACTTCTAAAGTGTTGAACCCTGGGCCCCTGCCTAGGGAGTTTGACATCAGCAACAACTTCATTTGATTTTGATATCAATGCATATTTTAAAATAGACAATTGATCCTTAACTACTCAAATCTGCCCAGATTCCTAACCCATAATGCAACTTCAAAAAACACTTTTAACGTGGCTTTCAAGTGAAAACTGCTGACAAATTTTTATAACTTTCATATCAACCCAATTACACTTTGACATGTGAACAGTTCTTCATCCACTGTGTACATAATATTTGTTCCTGAAGACAACCTTCCCAAAGCTAGTAGTATATTTCCGGAAATTGTCCAAGGTGGAAATACGACTCAAAAGTACTATGGCCGGCTCTGAGCATGGTATGACCACAACCCAGAAACTAGCTCAAAGGGATTAACTAATTATTGGCTATTCAAGGGGCAAAGAAACAGGAAAGGGGGATAAGAAATGACGACTATTAAATTTCCCTCCTTCCCTGCGCTATTTGTTTTCTTCTACATCATCGTTAAATGGCTCATCTACCTTCAAGGTATGATTATGTAAGAAGTATTAGTCAGAAAGAAAGAATGAAATGGGAATAATTTTGTCTACTTTTTGTGTTTCCTTGCAGGTTCTTTTCGACTCATTATAAATGAAATGAATATAACATTTTTAAACATGGGCAGGCCCTGCCCTAAGCCATGTGAATCATTACAAATAAATTTGTAAGTGTCTACTAGAAACTTGTTATCAATGACCTTTAAAATGAATTACTCTCATAATGCACTGAAAGAATCTATTTATTTAGAAATGTAATTTCACTGAATAAAGCAATAACAATGTAATGCAATGACACCACTTTGTTACATATTCAAATTGAATGTAAGTCATTCACCCAATGCTCAAAATTTCATAACATAATTAATATACAGAAGTAAAAGTTGGGTAACATTAGTTTTGGTTACTGACCAATGGATAAAAAAACTCAACCCCCTCCCTCCCTCTTTTTCTTCCTAAAACAATTGACTATATATTGTAATCAAGGTGCAATAAAGCTAAATGGGTCGTATATTAATCAACAGATTTTGCACCAATCTTGAACTTCACAATGACTACCCGTTGCTTGCGCCACATGATCAATTATTTTTGGCTATCCTATCTACCTGTGACCTTGCTTAGGTACTCTAGTGTCACGCAACGCCTGATTCATTCTTTCTTTTTCAGTGAAAAGGGCAACCAGTCTTTACTATTCTTCACATCTTTCAAGAATTAAAAGCACAATATAGTTATAAATAGTTGAAATAAAATGCTTGATGACTAAATTCATCAACAGAAGTTTAACAATGTAACTATTCAGAGACTAAAATACTTCTCTAAGTCCAAAATATTTTTTTGTGGGCATTGCAAAAATGCAAATATAATGGCATTATTAAAAGCTTTTCTTATTCAATGTTTTTTCCATGGCTGCACAAAAAAAAGAATATCAAGAAATATTCACTTCAACAGATTTTAAATGTGTAAAAAATATATAAATTATAAAAACCCTCCAAACATATAATGTGATGAATATGACTTGAATCAAAATTCTGATATAAAAGCAACACACCCTCTCGACGACATATTGTTATGAATTCACTCTGTTTTTTTTTTTAATATTTGACAAAGCAACTATGTTGGAGTATTATATCTGTGGGTATGTTGAATCATTAATATTTCACAAGACTAACACTTCTATTGAGTATTAAATCTTCTTGGATCATCATCTTTTAATTTGTCAGAGAACATGGCCCTAGAAAGAAAAACATCCAGGTGAGCCACCCTATAAGGAACAAATCTATCAAATTAAAACATTTCTTGACTTACATCGACATACAATTTTATGATAGAAATTATAATACAAAACCGCAGGCTCCAAAGAGAATATAAAACCATAAATAGAAAGGAAATTTCATTTTGAATTGCATATCTATGGCATTCGTAGCTGCCACTCATAATCAATGGGGATTTATCACACCTTTTACTCCTTTTTCCCCCTTGCTTCTTTTGAGCTAAGAAAAGAATTCAGGTCATAACGACTTTTGGCTTTCCAGGATATAACTTGTGATTTCCTTACTGCATTTCCTCAATGTGACAGCTCATTCAAGCATGGACCGCTCTCATTTTGCTACGCTTTTTGTTTCAAATATGGATTTTTTTTCTTCCCTTTAGGAATCTTCATTCTGGCCTCTCTGCCAGTGTTGTTGAAATCCACATTCTTTCTCTCTCTCTTTTTTTTTTGTAGGTTAGTACTCTTCTTATTGTACTTATAATGCCTGGATGAAAGCAATTTTAATACTTTCAAACTTTATTAATTGTTTTCCGTTTTGAAACTATTTCTTGGAGGGTTGGCCAAAAATAATTCAGAATATTTGTGATTTCATTTGATATATTTTATCAATAAGAATCAATTATGAAAAGAATGTGGAAAGAGGCACATTACAAGTTTTACATGGAGCTGCTATTAATAAAAATCATGAATCTTGTTTTCACGAGCATTCATAATGATTTTAATTAAGTCAAAATCTATTAATTACAGAAAAATAGCTTCCTTTCGTCCTTCCCATTTACGTAAGACTTTTGTCAGAATCTCAATATGGTTTCCTTTCTTGATGTTTTACTTGCAAAAATTAAAGCAAACAAAAGAAATCTATGAAGCCTAATTGATCTTGTGAAATATCAGTTGAAAACAGCATCCTGATTGAAGCCTGAATGTGAAGGAATATCTTGATTTCATTTTATATACTTTATATTGATATTAAAAATTTTCTAGAGAAAATGATAAGGCACAAATCCATCCCTGCCTTTAGAAATCTCATTATAAATGTTTTGCCAGCATGGGAGAGGGGGGCGGGGGATGGACAGAATGAGTGTTTTGCACAATATGGGAGAAGATTGGTCATTGATAATGCCTTAATAATCCATAACACATCAGCAGATTGAGAGAAAGAGAAGGAATGATGGGAAGAGAGAGAGAGAGAGAGGGGGGGGGGGGCGGGGAGAAGAAGAGAAAGACAGGGCAAAGAAAGAAAGAAGAAAGAAAGAGGGAAGAGGACAATATAAAGAGGGGAGAAAATAGAGTGGAGGGGATAAAAATTATAAAACAGAAAACACAGATACTTTTTTTGGGAAAATTAGATGAATGTGGAGAAAAAAATCTATCAATATCTACTTATAAGGGCATTGACTCTGTGCTTACAGGTAAGATCCTTTTGCCTCTCAGAACACAGAATGATACATCAAAGGTGGCTATAAAAAGAAGAGACAGATACCCTTTTCAGATTGCTATTTCTCAACCCCGTACTATCCTTAACCCCATACTATCCTTAACCCCGTACTATCTTTTTTTGCTTTCAGACTGTGTTTCTTAACCCCATACTATTTGCTTAGCCGGGGTTAAGAAATTCAATGCTTTTCACACTGGGTATTCCTTAACCCCAAACTATTTGCTGGATCATGAATATTAATGATTTCATTCTCTTTCTTTATGTTCTTCATTGTTTTTCTCTCTCTCATCATGTTATTCTATGTTTTCTATCTTTCCTTTTGTTATTCATTGTTTTTCTCTTTTTGCTTGTGTTAGTTATTCCCTGCTTTTTTCCTTATGTTATCCCTTGCTTTTTTCTCTTTTTCCTTATGTTATTCGTTGTTTTCTATCTTTCATTATGTCATTCATAGTTTTTTCTCTTTTTCCTTATGTTATTCATTGTTTTTCTATCTTTCCTTATGTTATTCATAATTTTATTTCTCTTTCCTTATGTTATTCATTGTTTTTCTATCTTTCCTTATGTTATTCATTATGTTATCTCTCTTCCCTAATGTTATTCGTTGCTTTATCTCTCTTTTATTATGTCATTCATTGTTATGATTTCATTCTCTTTCTTTATGTTCTTCATTGTTTTTCTCTTTTTCCTTATGTTATTCATTATTTTTCTATCTTTCCGTATGTTATTCATAATTTTATCTCTCTTTCCTTATGTTATTCATTGTTTTTCTATCTTTCCTTATGTTATTCATTATGTTATCTCTCTTCCCTAATGTTATTCATTGCTTTATCTCTCTTTTATTATGTTATTCATTGTTTTGATTTCATTCTCTTTCCTTTTGTTATTCATTGTTTTTCTCTTTTTCCTTGTGTTAGTTCTTCCCTGTTTTTTTTCCTTATGTTATTCCTTGTTCTTTCTCTTTTTCCTTATGTTATTCCTTGTTTTTCTCTTTTTCCTTATCTTATTCATTATTTTATCTCTCTTTCCTAATGTTATTCATTGTTCTATCTCTCTTTTATTATGTTATTCATTGTTTTTCTCTTTTTCCTCATGTTATTCATCGTTTTTCTCTTTTTCTTTGTTATTCGTTGTTTTTCTCTTTTCCCTTATGTAATTCATTGTTTTTCCATTTTTCCTAATGCTATTCATTGTTTTTCTCTTTTTCCTAATGTTATTCATTGTTTTTCTCTTTTTCCTTATGTTATTCATTGTTTTTCTCTTTACTTGTGTTATCAAGTTTACGAATAATTATGCATATTCATGACCACATTTTCATTGATTGGCTAATGCTTAGCCCCGCTTTTCCTTAGCACTGTTTGGTTTCAGACTGCAACTCTTAGCACCGCAATTGCCCGGCTAACTCCGCAATTACCCGGCTAACCCTGCTTTTTAGCAGGGCCAGATAGTACCGTACTATTTACCGTGCTAGCCTACTTTGGTAAAACGCAGTCTGAAACCGAAGCGTGCTAAGCTTAACCCCAGGAAATAGGTGGTACTAAGGCCCCCCCTTAGCCCTACCTATTTCCTGGGGTTAAGGATTTTAACTGCAGTCTGAAAAGCATAAGACAGGTATAAATACAGAAAGACTACCAAAAAGGGCTCCCACCTAGGCAATCAATCAAAAATCTCTGCCATTAGTACACTGACTGAGTCCACAGAATTCAAAGCTAAGTGAATTTTAATGCAATTTACAGGCGGCTGATGATGCTATAGCAGCGAGGGTGCTCGGTCTCTATGAAATTACAGAATCCCTTTCCCTCCCAATTTGTCAGGAAATATGGCAGTGAAAAAGGACAAGCGCCTAAATGCAAGAATTACGCACACACACACAATTCCGAGGGCCCTGCCCGGCCAGCCCCCAATGCCTTTTCCTTGTGTTTTAAAGCGAGTCCGGCCTTCCCGCCAGTCATCATCGTGCTAACTTAATTGAGAGCAAGTCAATCCGCGGAAAACAAGGGGAAGAGAAAAAGGTAACAAATGTTTTTACAGCCCAGAGTGGATGGATAAGGAGAGTGAGGGTGGGGTAGCAAAGCTAGGCTGGGGTTGGCAAATCTTGCGGTTGCGTGATGATGAGGATGATCGTGAGAGGTCTGTATAGAAAGCTCTATGCATGGCCAGCAGGCGAGGTGAGGGTATATTGTATGGGCAGCCAGACATGGCTAACGACCAAAACGTTCTCATCTCCTCCTACATGCCTAGACTCCTTTCACCTATGACATTATTTTAGTTATCTCTCCCAATTTTCTTTCTCTTCCTTCCTCCTTCTCTCCTTTCGATCCATCTTCTCTCTTTGTAAATCTTTCACCCTTCCTCTTTCATCTCCCCCCCCCTTCTCTCTCCATTCTTTCTTTCCCTCTCAGCTACATAAATTCAAAAAAATTTATTAGACTTTATGTGTCTGTATACAACTCATAGCCTAATAAAATAGAAACCAATTTTCATATAAGTATTATCATGGATTCTACTAGTAGAATCAATGGTATTATACAGGCCTAAAACATATCGTTAGAATGTCTCACATTCTCTCTCTCTCTCTCTCTTCAAAGACCATAATCTTCATTTCCTTTATTCAAATCTCAATAAAAAAACAGATCCCTTCTAATAATTTTCTTCTGTCTCCTTCATCTCTTTTATTCACAGCTCATAGTTGCAGGGAGCTATATAGCTCGCCAGATAGACCCCCGGCAAAATGACCCCCACGAGTTTATCCCCACGATTCCTGCACACTTGACAAGCTTCACAATATACATAATTAATTGCAACTCTCTTCAGCACAGGGCCCATCAACAGCGTACAGTCTCCAAGCACTGGGATCATTGGCATTATAATCTCTAATCCGGCTACTTCAATCTCAAAGACTTCAAAAGACAAGAACAAGAAGAATCCCTAAATGTGCAGTTTCGCAAAAGACCTAAATATCTCGAAAAACGTCATTCCCAGCGGATTCCAAGATTTATTTTCTTGGCCTACATATTCCTTTTCCCCAGTTGGGAGAAGATATGACTCAAGATGTATCCCTTCTGTTCCAATGCACTTTCCCACAAGTCAAATAAGCAATCCAAATTACGCTTAAAATGCAATCATATTTCACTCTGGAGCCCCTCTTTGCTAGTGTGTCCTTGTAAAAATTGAGGTCTGGATATTAATATTAGTAATACTAATACGGCAATAATGCTGCATGGTTTTTAATATTACATCTCCATTTGTTGGAGTACATGCTTTTTTATTTAGAAGATGCAATATATATTTACAGGAGCTATTATGGTTTTACCTTTATTGTACAGGAAATGGGAAGAAGGTGGATTGAAATGGACAAGATAAACCGTGTTCTCTTAATTTAATGCATTTGCAATAAATACAGTACATTTTGATGAAACATGTCTTTTTAATAGGAAATATTTTACAATTTAGATAGAAATAACACTGTTGTTTTTTTTGTTTTCATTATCTACTAAGAGCACAATTCATACATAAATATTTTCCTGTGATAGAAAAACCTCTCAAGCTTAAAAGATCAAATCAAATCCTACATTTCAATTTTCATTAGCAAATTGGAAATGTCTACCAGATTATCCCAACACATAATATAATGCAGATAGCTTTATGATAAGCAAATTAATCGCAACACCGATCGCAAAGAAAAGCAGTCACTCGTCCGCCCCATGAAATTGCACTTGTATTGTCGTGGAACGGGAGAAATTTCACACGCACGAAGCACGCTGTACAATGGCGCTCAGTAGATATGGGCCACACGCTCCCCCACAAACGGTTCGGGCTCGTGAGCACAGCGGCAGTTTAACCATCCTTGAGCGCTAATCAGCTGTCATTTAATCACATTCAAAGCAAGCTCATTACCGAGAAAATGCCTTCCATGGCGTTTTTGGCTTCTCGTAAAACTGAAGGGATTATTACGTTCGGAATTGAAAATACAATATTGCTAATGATTTTTATTACAACCACATAGTTTTGTGAGATTGATGCGCTACTTATGACGACAATCATGATTGACTTCATATACTACGTACAATCATTTCATTTCAATATGATAGTTAGGCCTACTTACAATGCAAATAATTGAAAAACTTCCAATATTATTGACGTAAAGCGTAATATCTACACCTGCAATGTTCATACATTATTTTCACCATAGAATTAGAAAGACTTCATATTTGTATGAATAAAATTCTGGGAAAATGTGCAAAATAGTTTTTATAAAAACTCTGTAGTTACTGTATGATTTTTTGTGAAAATTGGTTTAAAATGATTTTTTTAATTGCTTGAATATCATATTTAATCTGCAATACATTAATTCTATGTAAATGACTTTCTATTATGATTTTATTGAGTACAGCACTACCAATAAACTTCCATTATAACATTTTATAGTAATAGTAATAGTATTGTATTTATAACAGGTAATATTTCATTTATATAAATCACAAAACTATTACTAGTTTTAAATCTAGGACCGGAGGAAACTGAATAATAACCAATAACAGAATAACACCAGTTCACAAAAAGCTTTCCTGTCATATCCATCTTTCAACAGTTCTAACTCGGTAGGAGAGGTATATATGTGTATATATACCATCCCCAGTCTGCAGTGCATCTAGACAAAAATATACAGCGCCAGGGCTGTAATAATACATCGCGTAAACACACATAAATATTGAGACTCCACACTGGAGCCAGAGATGCAGAAAACAAGACGACTCACACACATATACACACTGACGCAACCTTACAGGGCCAAGCTCCTATTGAAACAACACAATAAGGTCAAAATACTATTGGTGGGTAGTGACCTTGTGAGGTCAACGACCTAGCCGTTTGGCCTCCCGCTAATGAATCCCGACTTTGTGTTCTCCCTGCACGGCACAGGGCGTACACCGCCCTTAACTTTAAAGCCAGCCCTACCCTAGGCCACTAGGGGCATACTCCTAGCCTGGTAATCCAGCAGACCACAATGGGCTATGATGTAAAAACCTGACGGGATTCCACATGTTTTGTATTATGTTCCGCTGGAGATCAGTAGTAATATCAACTCCAAATGCCATTTCCTGGCACCTCCAATAAGATTTGGGTTCCCCTTTCCATAGATAAGGATCTCTACATTGAGTTTGAAGCACTATTAATATTATGTTCACCTTGGGTTTGGAAAAAAAAAGAATTATTCAGGTATATATTTAATCTAAAAAGGCAGATGGAGAAGTAACATTCTATCTCAAAGGCTAATGAAATATTGTATTTTGAAAGGTAGAAGGGTATAAAATCTATGTGAAAACACTTGAGTAGCTGCACGTTTTGCTCTCCCTCTCTTAATTTCACCCTCTCTCTCTCTCACTTTCTCTCTCTCCCTGATTCTGTCTGTAGATCTTTCTTTTTGACTGTCTCTTTCTCTCTTTATAATCATGGACCAAGTAGGCCTACATAAGAAGTTCCCAACAACACGTTCTTAGACTAGACTGCACTGCATGTAGAGACTCCACTGTCTCTTTCTCTCTTTATATTCATGGACCAAGTAGGCCTACATAAGAAGTTCCCAACAACACGTTCTTAGACTAGACTGCATGTAGAGACTCCACTTTGACAATTAAAAAAAATTATACCATGTCTATATAGCCATAGTACACAAGTGAATCTAGTCTCCTAAATTCAAACGGCATTATGCAGTATACATATAAACACCACAGGTTTGTGTCCCTAAACTACTCCCAAACATTCCTCTTCATCCCAAATTCTCAACCACCCCTACCACCCCCCCCCCCCCCCCCCTCCTTAATCACCTTACCCTGAGGGGTCTAGTCGTGGTTTGTCCTTACTAAGGCCAAGGCGCTTGTGGTATTATGAAAGGGTGCCTAACAAAACTCATAAGGGTAAAGAATGCCCCAAATTATGAGGATAGAAGGGTAGGGCTATTTATTTGGCATTAACCAAAAACAGGTTTCTCCTTATGACCCAGGGTTTCTAAAAATGATTGTTTAAAAATATATATCTTGAACTTCATCAATTTTTGCTTCAAGAAATGTTCCTATGTTGCATCATTAAATGAGCCAGAAATTATCAATTATACCCATTAATATTGAATTATTAACATTTGGGCGATTCTAATAGATATACATTTAGGCAAACTCGTAAAGACAGAGTCAGAAATGAAACAATGTACTGTTAGAAATATGTCATTGTCAAAACTTTACTGTGAAAGGTTTTTAAATTATTTAAAGGGATTTTTTCTTCAAATGGGGTTAGGGGGCACACAGCCCCTGTCTATTTATTTGCACTGTTCTTCATATTCCACCAAAGTCTACTGTAGCTTTAGGGAAGTTTCAAGGGCCAGTTGTCTCTCCACATGTTGGCTTTTTATGTCTACAAATGAGGCTCTGATAGAAATGGTTTGCAGAGAGAAAGCAGAGAAGGAGAAAAAGTCCTTCAGGAAATGAAGTTGCCCACTTGACTTTTTGCTTCACATTGTCACTCTATTCTTACACCATATTTGCTTAAATCCTTGCCCCCCATCGTGCACCCCCCCCCAACCTAAAGAGAATCTTGATGCAACAGGTGTGAAGTGTCCTCAAACGAACTCTTGATATCTTCTGAAGCTTCCAGGAGAGTTAAGAGTGGCTAAAGAAAAGAAAAGCTTTAAATAGTTGTCAAACATCCCCAAACCCGCCTATCCCAGTGCGTGCCCTCCGTTTGAAATGATACAGTCAATATTGACGTTGGGAGTTGCGCGTAAACAACTGCATGTATTATCCTAGACAGTCCGACTTGTGAGGACAATTGCCACTTTAAAATGGCTTCTTTCTCTTACAGATGGTCGGGTGTTGTGATCTTTTTTTTTCTTCTTGAAATGGAAGTAGGCTATTTCTTTGACAAAAAGAAAAGTTTGATTGGAATAGTTTTTCGAGATTTGACTTTTAGAAATCCTTTGTCTCATTTACATGCATGCACCTGGTTGAAGATAGAGGACAGGGGGAACGTGGCTGTCACAAAAACATAAGACATGTAAGATCAAACACAAAATGGGTTGATATCAGCTACGAAGCGTAGACCTATTATTCTACTTTTAACCACATCGCTACTAAGATTTTGTTTACTTGAAACTGAACTTACTCAAATTTCTAGCTTCCAAAACTGGAATTACTCTTTCTCAGGTAAAACATTAGGGTCATAGTACTACACAGATTTGTAAAATGGAGGCAGAGAAACCCATTCACTTTTAAGTTTTCGCATATTGATTTTTACCCCCCCCCCCGCCCCACTGCAAAATTGGCATTAAATGCTGGTCACAGAAATAAAAAATCACCAAGAGAATGTAGCACATGCAAAAGAAATACATTTAATAGCTTTTAATAATTTACCCCTTTTATTTGTAATGTAATTTCAAAATTATGGAAAGGGGTGTAAAAGCTTCATCCTTTGTTTAGAAAACGAATCTTATAGAATCAAGATGAAAGACAGCAGTATAACAAGATGGGGGTGGAAGGCGTACAAATGTTTTCACCTCTCTGAGATGGTACGAAAAAGGAAAGTTAAGGAAACGGTATAAAATATTCATGACAGATGACTAAACACTCGACGGTAAACTAACATGATGACTTCCCTTCGCTTTCAGGATTGCTCCTCCACGAGACAAGGCAACGGTGTCTGCCTGGAAATATACCCCGGCCACTCAAAGATATTCAAACTGTTTTCGCACGCAAGAAGCAAACCGAGCATCCATTTGGGGGCAGCCGTCAGAATAATGCATGATTTTTCCCTTACCTAGCTTTCTGCCCATAGAAAGAAGCAAAACGAGGCAAAAATAGTGGGAGGGTGAAAGGAGGGTGGAAGGGGGGGGGGGGAGGATTTTTATAGGGCCGATAGACCTTTGTGCCTAAGATACAAGCTCATTATTAGGTGGTTGGTGCATGTTTTTAACAAGCAAAACTAAAGAAGATGGACAGATAATGAAGAGGTGGCAATTAAAAAGGATGGACTATTGTCTAACCTCTTGACAGGCAGGTTTACAAGAGATATCAACCCGTGTAAGTGTAGGGAGGGTCATGAACCAAAGTGCTTACAGTAAAGTCTTCAAAATTTATAACAACTTTTGACCTCAACGTCGATACATTTTTAGCAAGGCCTCTAAATCTTATATTTATGAAATGTGGTCAGGAAGCACTTGACACAAACACCTAAAAAAAAATTAAAAGACGAATAGATTAATTACATTTACTCTGGAGCTTTCACATTGAAAACAAAAAATTGTTGAACTATATCCAGTATTTCCTATTAACAAGACACAGCGGCTAGGTAATTTGTCATTTTTTCAAGCATGAAATATGAAATATGAACCTTCCAATGAGTGACAAAAATTATACTTTTTTATCGATTAATAATTATTCTTTAAAAAAGCCCAGACACTCAAAAAGCTTTTAAACCAAAGACATGATGCCTATCTTGAAAGCAAGTTAGCATCAACAAAGAACAAAGTCAACAATTATATCCTACTGAACTAGATAAAGGCCTGGCGATAAGGGGCAAATGATATTGTCATTATTTGGATAATGATATTACCTACTTATTAATCTTGAGTAAACACGTGTTATCAGCTGTTACTGTCAATAAATGTTTTGCAACCGTTGAGGACAGATGCAAATTGTGGCTCTCCGCTTGAGGTACATGGCCAACTTTTCCTTATAATACAGCCTATAGATACAAATATCAAGCCTGGCTTATATGAGCACATGCAATTTGTGTGTAAAAAATAAACATCGTCATCAAGATATGAATCAACAACCCAAATGGATTCTGTAAAAAATATTCTTGAATACATTTCAGAAGAGTACCTTTAAAGTCAAGATTAAGAGCAACTTCTTACTAAAATGCAAATAACCATTTAAAATTTTCAGTTGAAACTTTATAAACCATAAAGTGATATTGTCAGTCATATCTCACATTGAAAGTTCAAATTATCTTTGGAAAAAACAAAACAATAACCATAGTCTGCCTTCATAATAGGAGCATCTTGAAAGTAAAACTAAAGAGAGTCACATGGTACATGAATATACTGACCATTTAGCATTTATAATTACCCATTATAGCAATCATTTTATTATGTGATTTGTAGCAAGACCACTGTGTGTTTAATGTTTGCAGAGAATCCAAAGGGTTGTTATATCCTATATTTGTATTTACAGAGAAATAAAACCATTCTGGTGTTCAGTAAATAATAAACAACCCTGAATTGATGCCTCGACTTCTTCCATAAAAGGTGTGAATTCAATGCTAAATATCATGTCTCATCCACTCTTCACTCTTTCACTCAAGTACCATTCTAATTTCCCAGCCAGGGGCTCCATTTTGACCCCCGAGGAGATGTAAAGAAATCACACTTGTCCTTTTCTTCCTAGTTGTCCATCCTCTATGCATCCAATCTCTGATCGTTTGACACCCATTTCAGGAAATGTTGAGTTAGAATAAGTGCAAGATTACACCAACAACCCAGTGAGAAACACAAGACAGCATGCTGCCATGCTAGTGCTAGGGCAGTATCCGCAATGTTAAAGACGGGGAATCTTCGGTTTTCATGGGGAGGTGATCAAAATTTGCTGACCCCAGACTTGGTGAAAAGCACATGGGGTATTTTGTCTTGAAGGTAAATTTCTTGACCACAGCAAAACAATCTGTCCCACCCTGAAGAGCTTCGGGAATGATCGGCCAGGGAAAGTGAGATTTAATGACTTTACCAGATGGAGGGATGGATGGAATATACAAGGCATTACATAGTCTGGCAGTGGTCAGGTGATGGGTGACACCTGTTACTGGATAAACATCCATGGTGTCATATTACCCATGGAAGCTGAAGATTCCCCGTCTTTAACCATACAAGTAAAAATGACTGTTTGTATCCTTTTTCTTTATTTTTTTTTCAAGGTTTTGGTTTCCAACAACTTTCTTTTCTTCACTTTGGAGCAGAAATAAAACTTTCCTAGTCTGAATACTTGAGCTGATATATAATGATTTTGTCTTTAAAGGTTGAATTTAAAAAATTCCACTTTCATTATTTTTCGATTACATATTTCTCCACTTTTCAAAAAAGAAAATGGTGGATCGACCAGTTGATAATTGTAGAAACAATTATGCTTCATGAGTATGTCTACTTTAACACCAATATCATTGTTTAGATGATTTATAATGATAAATTCTGTGAACTATTTTCTGCAAGTGTAAATTGATGATAATAGGCTACATGGCATAACATACTAAAATACATAGTTCATTATCAACAGTTTTTTTTTTCCAAAGTGTATGAGCTATTGCTGTGTAATTTATTCTTAAATTTTTATAAGTAAGTTGAAATTTTAGAATATCTAAATATAGACTCTATTTTTTTAATCCTTCTTTAATTTTTTTTTTATAGTATCTTGAGAAAACTTGCTAATAAAATTTGAAGAAAAAAAATTCTCCTGAAAATGAAGAATTCCTGGTTCATATGGCAAATGTAGCATTTTCCTCTTCTTCTCTTCAGAAAACGATCTACCAGCAATGTTATGAATAGTACTTAGTCTAGACAGCAAAGATAGGCCATGGTACTACACCGAAAAATGTACAGGATTTGGTGAAATAAACCTGGTAAGAAAGCTGTGCACAGGGTATTGGGTTTTCCGGACTGCACAGCTCCAGTATACCTGCATTTCCTAGCAAAAAAAAAAATCAAATCCGTGACATGTCGTTAAATGGTTCTGCTTCACACGAAGCCATATTACCTTACTTGACCATAAGGCTTTACATGGTAGACAAAGAGACCGAGTACTTGCGTCAGAATAGTAAAAAATTGCACATGTATCAATAATGAACTTTTAGAGTAGACTTTTTTCACAACTTTTAGTACAAGGAAAATTTCAGATTCCTTTATTATTTCATCAATAAAAAAAAAGGAATAATTTACACATATGGAAAGATGAGGAAAAACAGGTTTGGATTAAAATATTCATTAGAACTTGAGTTTTACCACAGATCTTTGAAACGGGGAATTTTGGGGCAATTTGAGTTTTGCAGTTTCCAAAATTCTTTGTCGAGTGTACTCTTTGAAGTTACTTCACATATTTTTATGAGAATGTTGAGGTATCGTATTCCATTAGATAGTCAAACAGCTTAGAAAATGTTTCAAATTTGACTGAAATGAAACCGGCCGCTCATTTTTAAACCACAAAGGCTGATTGAACAAAGCAGCAAATTCCATTGTCGTGTCATAGCCGGATTATAGAGGGAATTTACAACCGATACTGATCCTCGAAAACTTTGAACTAGTATTGCGTTTCAGAATAAACAGTTTGGATCACTTTTTAATTTAGTGCAGAGGGGCCAAGTCTTGGCTTCCTGCTCACAAAGTTGATTTCTGAGCCCAGGACAAACAGCCGTGAGTGAATGCTTGTGATTTCTTCGGCTTTGACGAGGTGGCTAATCCGCATTTGGGTCTTTGTTGTACTTGGACACATACTTGGAGGCCATTGTGTGATACCATGTTCTACAAGCTTGCTCAGCTTTTGTCTCCATTTTTTTTTCTTTTTTCTTTTTCTTTTTTTCTACCCTCTACTCTTTGGGTTTTCTGCCATGAGGAGGAGATTTGGTTGGCGACTGACTTCTCCCTATTGCTCTTTATTTTCAGTGCTTGGCTCACTCTTGGAGGGCAAACTCCCCTGTCTCTTGTGTTTGTTCTGTCAACTTTGTCGGGCAGCTGGGTTCCCCGTGAAGCACCCTATACGCACCCATACCCCCAATCTCTCTCCCTCTCCCCATGTTTGCGCAATCCTCTCCCCTTCTCTCTCCATCTCTCCTTACCCACTGTTTGATTAAGACCCAAGAGCGATTGCGGTTCCAATTTTTTTTTGCACAAATACATAAAATCTGTTTTTCCCCTCTCCCTCTTTTCTTCTCCGACCCTTAACTTCTCAGTAGAAGTGCATGCAGGACTCCAAGGTTTATTAGCACAACTCCGGGGCGTTTTTTTGTTCCTGGAGAGGGGGCTTGCTTGTTAGGCTAGCCGGTCGGTCGGGACTGCTAAGACATTCTTGAGTAAAGTGAATCCAGTGTCACGGCAAATTTGACTTTCTGACTGCGGCTGACCCTCTTGGTTCATTCTTATGTACTCTGTACACAGCTGCTTCACAATACTGTTAATTCAGTGCTAAGGGGGCACCCTTTTCACACGTTATCCGACCAACGATTACACACTTATCCCCTAATAACACCTGCTCCTCTCCGCATTTGGACAAGAGAGAAGGAAGGGCAGGAAATAATACCTACCAATAAAAGACTTCCCCTACATATGATTCTTACTTTCTACCAACATTCTAAATCTAATTTCAGGGCTATATCTACCATTTCTTTGAGTTTGAGAAATTAACAGAAAAAAAGTGGTGATGATGACATATGAACTTCAATTGTTTTGGTTACAACAAACAGAGACTAATTATCTAACATTAATCTGATGGTCTATGACTGAGGCTTCCAAGAAATGTTGATCCAATAGTATTGAAAAATACTACAATAAAATAATTTGGTTTTCTAATATGCATCGTATGCCTATATTATTACATTTCTTCATCATAATTTACAATGTTAACACTTTTTTTTAATGATAAATCTTAATAATTGTGTAGACCTACACATAATCAATAAAAAAAAAATTGATTCATAGTCTGCTAACAAAAAATATTTTGCAAAAAGAACCACAAAATTGAACTGAACAAATGCAGCAGTTAAAAATTACACTGAAGGTTATGATGTGTAAACAGTTGATGTCCAGAAGCCTACAGTGGAAACCATAAATAATGATCCATTATGATAGGAGTGTGTCTGTAAGCTTTCCCTCAACCCTCGAGCTTCAATACAAATATGAGATCAGAGTCAAAGCCACAATTCAATTATCTTTCCATTTATGCCTAAATCCTGAAATGATAGTCCCTGTACAAGATTAGGGATTTCCAATGCTTCCCAACGAACTGCAGATAATAAAGCAATCACAGAGCCAATCAATTTATTACATTCGCTCTCTCACTCTAGGTGTTAAGCTCATGTTCATACATATCAGGTTCACAATGGCGACGGGGCCGCTGCCGTAATCAGGGATAATAATACATTCGTGCGCATCTGACTGTACCGTCCTCCCAAGTATACTTCAGCAAATACCAAAGAAAGAGAGAGAGATGTCGCGGATGAGTTAAAGAATAAAGAAAAGAATAAAGACAAGAGTAAAAAGTCATGAGTTTCTATTCTGTATGCCTTTGCATTTGCTCCTCTCCATCTCCCTCGATTTTTTAATTTCTCAAATGGGATGGACCGATAATCCCATAGGCTGGCAATTTAGAAAATTGCTTACATGATTTGCCCTCTATAACTTTCTCTCCCTTTGCTTGTTCGCCTGAGTGGCCTGATGCCCGATTAAATCCTCCGAAACGCCGGCTAATAATCCCGTTAGTTCGCCATAATATACACATACACTGACTTAAGAGCATACCCACTCTTAATGCGTGTATGCAAACAATACAGATATGCGAGAAAAAAACAGATCTACCTTGTGCAACCCCTCACCCGCAAATTATCCCCCGTTCGTCCCATGGTGCATTGCAGCCACAGGGCTTGAGTAATTTGTGAGATAGTAGAAATATCACATGCATGCAAGGGACTAGCTGGGATGTGTCAATGTGGGGTTTTTAAATATAGACATGAGCTTCTTATCTCAATGTGCAATCAATAGATAATATCTCTTTTTGATTGATTAAATAAAAATAAAAAAAGAATGTGAAAAAGACTATCATGTGTATACTATTTGGAAATTATTATGTTAATAAGAGCTGGCATTCCTTCTTGGAATTAGAAAAGAATAATGTCTAGACTGCTCCTTGAAAAACTCTTGAAATCTTATACATTTGCAAAATGAAAATATTATGCCTTCAAAGTAGCATTTTACGATAGTCTTGGGATATACTAATCATGCTTATGAATTTCCTGTTCACTCTGCCACTCCTTCTCGTTCTTGTTCTCTCTCCTTCTCTTTTTTTTTCTCCCTCTCTCTTTCTATCTCAATCCATCTCTCCTATTTCATCCCGCCTTTTCCCCAAAATCTATTAAAACCTTAACACCACTTAGTATCAATATTCTGCTAATTGGCAAGAAAAAGGGACAGAGTACAAAAAAAAGTCGAGCAAGAAGCATAAAAACAAGACCTCATTATTTCAGCACGCCGGACACCTGTGCCTAATTGAAATTTGGCGTTGCCTGCCCAACTAGACCATATCGGGGGTTTTCGCAGCTGAATCTAATTGGCCCTGTTCTGCTCTCCAAGCTAGTGCTAGGCGGCTGTCCGGAGCATTCTCTATCCCACTCCAACATGTCAGATATCGACAAAAACATTCAGGGAATCAAGTGCTATTGACCTACATATTCAAGTTTTTATTTTGACCCTTACAATTTCTTGGTTCTTCCCATCATTTTTATTTTTTGTAATATGAAACGAAAAGACGATGAATAGTTCATGCAGGCACGTGACATGACAGAATTTCAACCAAGGAAATCAAATTGGACATCAGAAAAGCCAATCCTAATAGAGTACAACCAATATTTAAAAAATCATTTCAAAGACAAATTTAAATCAAAATCACCCAATGCATCTCCTTTCAAAATAAACAAAGTAAGAAGATATTGATGACCTCTCTTTTCTTTAGATAACACTGATTAGTTCAGCAAAATGGCAATTGAGAGGATTTTCCCTGCTGTTTCAATGGTAGCTCGTCAATTACGTCACCATGTAATAAGCTGGCCTTACAAAAGAAAGATTAAGCCTCATGCTTTCATGTCAACCGACTGATTCAGAAAAAGAACAGTTGAAAGCAAATAAAAGATATCCCTAATATTCTTCGCAATAAGATTTGTAATAACCGAACTTGTTGTATGAAACTGTTACTCAAGGCAGACGACTGTTTGGACTCTTTAGGTGCAGAAGGTTGTCAAGTCTGTATTTATAGGTAACACGTCACCGTCCTTCTGCCTCTCTCGGCGGACAATTTACCCATCCCCGTACCACTAGAAAATCAAATGCAGCAATGGACTATGTCAATATTCTACGCATTATCTCCATGCTCCACGTATTTAATCACTGCATCATCATCGGCAACAGAACATGATGAAGCGTGCCCAAATGAGGGCGATAAGAGTGATAATATGGAGTGGCGTGGATGCTACAAGAGCTCAGCGCCAATTTGAATCGCATACCCTTTAATTGCTATCTAAATCAATACGCTACAAAATCCGTGCCAGCCCATCTCATTTAGGAATCGCCGCCTAAATATTGGGACTCATTATGTCTGAATTTGTATTTCCCTCAAAGAGCAGGTGAAATATATACAGCGCCAACTCCCAATATCACCCGCAGTATCAATAATAGAGTACTGCCCATATAAAGATTTTGCTATTAAAGCCATAGAAAGAAACAGAATAGAGAATGGGTAGAACTATTAGCTATTCTGATGATGTGAGCAGTTCGGTGATGTAGGAGAGTTTTACATTAATTATAGATTGCATCATGAAGTGCTTGGAGTATACAGAGTGTGAGGGTGTCTTGTCGTCTCAATCTATAAGCAGCAGGTTGACTAAAAATACGGGGAAAAAAAGGAATTTATCCAATTTCTGTTTGATAACAAAACTGACAAAAATTCACATCCCTGGGTGTTTTATACATCATCCAAGTTGCTATGCATGGACTCCATAAAAGTTTCTCTCTTTATAAGTGTTTTTAATGGATAATTAGCAGCATTTAAATAAAATATCTAAGGAAAAAATTCCCAAAAATGGTATCAATCCAACATTTTCAAAGTAGAATATTCATTTTAGTCCATAACTAAATTTACCAAGAGGCAAATCAAATTTAATTGGTGTACATATCAACTATTTTTTTCATTGCAGAAAATTATGATAGCCTACTGCAAGGAAAACAAAGGACAAAAGTTCTACCATTTATGACACACTTTCGGTGATTAATCTCCCTCAGCTAATTTGTACTCTCGTGTGTATACATTTTATTACTAGTATATCAAATAATCACATCAGAAACTACAAACCTATAATAAAAACAAACTCACTTAATTTATCAAAACCTTTTTTTTTTTCAGGGATAAAAAGCTCAGTATAATAAAGAAACCTGTAATAATAACTAAAGTTTCTAATATGCATAATTATAAACAGTGAGATTAGGGTTTTTTTTACAGACATTGATTATGGAGCAAAAAGGTGTCATAAATCCATCAATTCTCAACAGTTAACTCTCATTGGTACTACATGTAGGTGACAAAATGCAGGTCAGTAGGTAAAGATATGCACCCATGTAGCAAACTCTTTTAACTAGCTTCTGATATAAGACAAATAAACCCTAGATTCTTCACCCATATCTTTATATGTATTCATCACTACACTAAACATCTCTCTTTTTTCAATCAAACCATATAAAAAATTTCAATCACAAGAAGATTTAAGTCTGTATTAATTAGATGTATAGAATTATAGATGTTTAGTGGTCTTGTGGAACAGTCACAAACTGTGTATCTTAAAGCTGGTGTATAGTGTTGGGAGAAGGAAAAATTTAATTTGGATTCACAGTTAGATAATATGAAAGCCTGAATCCTATAACTGTAACAAAGAAAGTTATATTACATGGAATCTCGTTTTAATGTCTTTATTTCACGATATTATAGTATAAAAAAGATAAGACGGGGACCCGACTCAGCTTTGTGTGCATTAGGCGTTCACATGGAAAACCAATGGGGATTCTCTTGTGTGGGTGATACACACAGATCGCTATGGTCCATTCATGCGGGAAGTTCGGGGGACAGGACAACCCAGCAAAGGTCTCAAAACCGTTACAAATTGTGTTTGGATTCAAACATTTCACTGAAATTCACCGGAAATCGTGAAAGGAATATCACAAAATCTCTCACACATGTCTTTTAGCGCAATGTGAACAACATGAGACTATATTTAATCGGTTTTATGCCGATTTTTTTTTTGTTACCAAAACTATACACCAGGTTTAAGCTACAAGGTTCAAATCCCAGCATCTCAACCCAAGGTGAGCTAAATGGCTACCGGTAGGAAGAAATTCTATGAATTTTGTGTGTGCCCCATCACAGAAGCCTAAGCCTGGTAATCAATAGCTCACACCAAGAGCTTAGAATCATTGTATTAAGTACTAAAATAATGTAACCCTATTATTATTCCAACTGCATGAACTTTTTAATTAATTTTGTGAAGATATTTCTAATTTAACTTCTTGTTTGCATCTTATTTAATGCAGATATTAGTTGTTGTTTTTTTTTAATAGAAATGTTACATTTTTATAATAAAGTAAATCAAACACAATGCCTTTCATCATTATTTTCCCCATTTCTGCCATCCTCACCCTTTAAAATTCTCTGAACATTTTCACAATCTCCATCGAATCTGACACGAGCCAATGTCCCCCTCATCATTTCTATTTCATGTGAAGACACAAAGACGAAGATGAGAAAGAAAAAAAAAAGAATCACTCACATCCCTGTCTCTCATCACGGAGGAGGAGGAGGAGGATCTCTCAGAGTGACAGGAGAGCAGTCACTCTAACAGAAGCAAGAAGATGATGAAAAGAAGACAATATTGGAGCGGAATAAATTAAATTCTGCATCGGAGGGGGATTTGATCAGAAGATGATTACGCCTTTCTACCTGCCAATAATTACATGTTGACCTGCTCACCGATAACAGATATTTTCAAACAGAAAAGCTCTATTCAAGAGAGGAAGAGAGAAAGAGAAAGAGAAAGAGAGAAAGAGAAAGAGAAAGAGAGAAAGAGAAAGAGAAAGAGAAAGAGAGAAAGATGGCGCAGGTAATTGGAATGAAGGAGGATATAAAATGGACACAACTACATTGAATTATTCCCTGCAGGCCAAATTATGAGATAAATTACGGTAAAAAATATTTCCATAGCATAACCTTGAAAGATTCTATTTGAAATGTAATCAATAAAAGCCTGTTTATTATATAAAACAAGTTCTGAATTCTAATTTAGACAAAGTTATATAGATTACTGGTTTTGCAACAAATTATTATCAATTTCCATATAGGCACTCTGTATATTGTACATTTGTATGTTTGAAGAATGCTGTCCAGTCAATCAAATTCAATGTTGAAAAACATAATGTAAAAATGTAAAAATGTAATGTTTATGATTGAACCAACGTAATACATATATGAATTGCTATCACTTAAATATATGTGGTAAAAGATATTACATTAATTTTATTACAAATAATCATACCATTGAAAAAACACAACAAAAAACGGAAGAGTTCTGGCTTTGTTTGTGTCAAGGCATGAAGGGCATAAAATAAACAAAATAATAAATGTAAATGAAAGAGAGATGTTAAGTTATATCACTTGACATTTAAATTCCTGCTTTAAGTGAAAATCAGAATTTTTAAAGTGTTAACTAGAAATCCATATTACACATAATAAATCACAAGACTCGTCAAAATATCACACTTAACAAATCATTTTCAATATGTTAATTCTGATAAAAAGGGAGTATAACACAAAGAAGCCCTTAAATGATACTTTTATTATTTCTCCACTTTCTAAAGATAAAAGGGGATCAACTGTGAGAAAAAAAATAATTGAATAACAGATTTCTTGATGCTAACACGACGTCAATTCAGGCTTTTCTTTAAAAATCCTTTCTTGTTGTTTAGTGGGTACTCTCGTAAACTTCAAGCGAGTCATAGAAAATGATCAAGGACTTTCGCTTTCTTGGCCGCTAAAAAAGAGCGTTTGCATAATGGAGGTGAAAATTACTTCCTTATTCACACAGAAGCACTTCCTTTTCTATTCCCATGCAAAGACATATTCCCTCAGTAAGTTCTATTCTATTCTATTCGACAAACCAGAGAGCCAAATAGTCCTAATTTTTATGATTGAACCAGTTCAAGAGGTAGGCCTATATCTAGAAGGCAAGGACTGATAATAATGCTTTTTGTCTAGCATATCAGAGAAAAAGGAGAATAGATTTGATTCATTGATGAACCTTCTTTTTTTCTTATTTTTTTTTTCTTTTTTTTTTACAGAAGATTAATTCAATTTTATAAATTTTAGTTCTGTTCGCAAGAAAAATACTAGTAGTTGTCTATTACTAGCCCCAACCTTGTGACTTGGAACACCCCATCTCTTCAATACCCTAGTTTAAAAAAAAAGAAAAAAAGAGATCAGATAAGAAGAAGAGCACAGACATTTTGGGGTTCAGTGACTACATATCCATATTTTGCTTCTTTCAACCCCATAAAATTTACCTGAATTGGAAAGGAATAAAATGGGAAATGATGAAAAGGGTTTATTCCTTTTGTTCTTTCCTGCCATCCCATACAGACAGCAGTCAACAGATTCCCTCAATAAATACATGTTGCAACTGATATTTACCAGGCGCATCCACAGTGAATTGCCTAATAAACGTCTCAATTGCACATATTTACTAGGACGTCGAGTTTTTCGCCAACGCTCGCTATGGGCAGTCAGTCTGCTCATATATACAAGTGAGACCACTTCAGGGGGGGGGGGGCTGGGAGGCTGGATGCAGTATACTTCATTTTGTTGAGCTCCAAACGAACACGGGCCTTCCTCTTGTGGTTTTTCACTAATTTATGCCGCAGCAAAATTGCCCCATCTTCCTTCGTCAAAATGAGCCAAGACAGTGCTTAGCTTTCTAAATCTAATAAGGCAAGGCTTGCTTCAATTTTCTTGAGAATTGGTAAGGTAAGAAAGAGAGAGAAAGCGAGAGAGGTACACTCACAAAAAGGCAAAGTGGGTGAGACTGAAGAAAAAGATAAGATGGGAAGTATGGCAAGAAAAAGAATCAGAACGAGTTGGGAGCCATGATGCCCCGGGCAATGCAGCAGTGGGCCGGGGAAATTGAAACCCAAAGAGGAATACATGTAGCCAGGTATAAAACCAAACGGGCAAAACAACTGTGGCAAGATGCATCGAAGGGTCTCCGGTCGGGGTTATGAGTTATGGCATTTTCTTGAAGACGTTCTCAATGCAAATTAGGCGCAGCGCACGCAGAGA
This sequence comes from Paracentrotus lividus, assembly GCA_940671915.1. Lineage (NCBI taxonomy): Eukaryota > Metazoa > Echinodermata > Echinoidea > Camarodonta > Echinidae > Paracentrotus > Paracentrotus lividus. The sequence continues at coordinate 57,565,053 of CALNVZ010000174.1, forward strand.
GCCATAATTTTCGCTCATTTTGACGACTCAGAGTCTCTCGTTGGCAGGCTATAGCAATGCATAATTGTTAGTGACATCCGCTAGATAGGTGACGTTTGGCCTCTTTCAGAATGAGAATACCACTGGAATACCACACTCGAATCAACTTTCTCATTCATCCCCCTTCTATCCCATACTCATGAATATAATAAGAATGACAAATGCAACAATAAAAACATCTACGGACCAAATCATGCCGAATTAAGCAAACCCATGGGAGGTGCTAAATCACAAATAACACAAACAGCATGATCCCCTTTCATACATCCCTTGTATCAAAATAACTCCAAAATATTATCTTTTAATCTCCACCCCGTAAAAGTGACTTTTTGATCTACATTCATTGGCACAGAGATCCCTAAATTCCAATTTTCTGCATGACAAAGCCATGTGAATAAAGGGACTCTGAAGAATAGCTGAACTTTGACCTGTGATGATATGGGCCCTGGTTTCATACTTCAGCTTTTGTCTAGGGGGTATAAAACTAGGCTTCGCTATTTATATATTTAAACCAGACAATAATTTTTATTTTTTATTAGGCGGGAGCAAACTACAAGTCTTCACGGCATAGCATTGACGTCATCAACAAATATAATATCAGTATAAATTTAGCCTTTTTTTATAGCATTTTTCAATAACATAACACTTTTTCCTTTATTATAATTATCATTATCATAATCACTTACTAATGACATAACATTAAAAGTAAAATTTCATCCCTTTTCAGACATTTACTAAGTACTGAAAAATAATAAGTGGAGGTGACGCCCGGCGGACTGCCTATGACAAGCACACGTTATCCACAACAATAAACCATCTTATGGCACCTATCTACATAATAGGGGGTGGTATATTACCATAATAAATGATTATCATTATTATCATTATTCATAATCATAATCATTGAACATAATTATGTTCAAATCATAAATTGTATGTACTCGAGTACATAACTTGTCATCTAGAAATTTTGAAATTGGTTAATGAAATATTAATAATTCCATCCATACAGATAAATTTATGAAAAAATAGAGATTATCTCCATTTTCTGAATATTTAAATGTTTGATGTTTATTGTATGCTCTACACGTTATCTTCTATTCCATCAAAAGATATTTCAGTATCTTGACTAGTCTGAGTGAAAAAAAAAAACAGGACAGAAACTAACAGATCCAAACAAAATCCTTGAGACAAATGGAGACACTAAAAAATACAGGCAGAGGATAAAACTAATGCCAACTACCACCATCCCCCCCAAAAAACAAAAAAACAAAACAAAACAAAAAATTCCAGCTGAAATACATATAATATACACATTTTAATCAATTATTTCTTTCTCTCTTCCTGTCATTTCTCTCTGTCTCCCCACCCCTTCTTTATCTCGCTCTCTCTCTCTCTCTCTATCTCTCTCTCTATCAAAGAAACCCTCCATTATCATCTTTCATTTTTTATCTTTTCTTATTATTTTTTCAAGAACGCCATAATGGGGGCTGAACTTCGAGCAGTAAACAGTCCTGATCCCAAAAGGCAAGGCGAGGTCGCCGGAGGTCAGCGATAGTTTTGGGCTGTGTGTCTGTGGCTTTTGGTAGTCTTCAAGTCCTCTTGAGTTAGGGGGGCTTATGCTAGTCAAGCCACTCCAAGTAGTGGTAGATTACAACCTGGGAGCCTTATCGCATGACAATGATGGGTCTGTTTCTCTTATTCCCTTACATTTGGTGCTATCACGGAGGGTATATATATGCTATGCTATATATGAGATGCTACATGTATATGTCTTGGTTTTAAACAAAGAGTCAGACATATTCGCAATAGTCAATAGGCATAAAAAGTTAGAAAATACCAAGGAGATCTCTTTGGCAATACACAGCACAACAGTTTTCAGGCTGGCTATTTTAATTTATCTCTAGATTTGGATCATTAATGATCTTTTTCTTTTTTACTTGTTGATTTTGTCAAGCAATATTTGAGAATCACAAGAGATCCAACAGTGACACCAATTAAAAAAGACAAGTTTCTCTCAATGACTGTTGCAACGTTTCTATAATTATTCAGTAGGGCCTAATAAAAAGTGGTATCCAACACATGAGATAATTTATAATCAGAATATGAAAAGAAGCCCTCTTCACTTCTGCCAAAATCATAATCATAATATTTCAGACTAAATTACTATCAATAATATCTTATTTAAGTTTACACCATTAGGCCCACCACAGTCAATCAATTAGGTGCTAATCACAAACATTTCAAAAGAACTGACTGTGATACCTGGCTTAATTAATCAATTAAATTAGACTACTATGGAGTCATTTGTTGGTATAGCGAATAGTATATCGCAACATCATTCAGCAGTGCCAATGTATAATAGAATAGCAAATCACCTGCCTAATGAAGACAATCATTGGCAACCTAAAGAAACATAATCAGCTTTTTAAAATATTGTTACAAAAGCAAAATGAAAACATGAGCATTTGAGCACTGTACCTCCAAATGATTTGATTTGTGAATTATTATTTTTATTATTATTAATTCAAGCTACATTGAGTTCCATATACTGTTGCCCAAAAAAAATAGTAACATGTAAAAAAATGAATGCAGCAACATGATTTTTAGTTTTTTTGTATAAATTCATGAAGGATATTAGAATCTGTAAACCAACGAGATGAAGACATCATAGCAACTGCTTTCTTTTAACTCAATATCTTTCTTTACAAATTGATAATATTGCTTAAGTTGGAATAAATAAACTGAACTGAAACTGAATATCAAATCATAATCACAATTATCGGAGTTAAGATGCAAACCACTGCAAATTTGCTAACAAGGAAAAAATGTTGCATAAAATCATGGACTTGGTCCATGAAATTAATGTGACAAAATTTTACTATTTTCAATGGAAATATAAAAACTTGGAAAAAATAGAAAACATTGGCAAAAGGGATAACATTGCTCGATTGAATGTGATTTCAAATCATCAAACTATAATCTCATGTAACATGTATCAAAGCTAGGAGAGAGAGAGTCAACATCCAAACCTACTACCACTGACATTCCAAACACCAAAGGTCATCACCTAATTTGGCTTGCCCAGATGACCTCGCTGACCTTGGGACTAACAATGAGGGCCTGGACATTCCTTCTTAGTCTCTCAAATGAGACCCTGTTTCATTAAATTATTAATGATGGATGAAGTATTTGTATTTATATATGTATGGGGACAATAGTATTCTCTGTTTGATGAGGTAATCAGATTATCATTCATCTCATTAATTGCTCTCATATTCCAAACTAGACTCAAATTTCTGTTAACTGAAAATTTATTTTTGAAGAAGTTCAATGTGCAAGTTTAAGCATTTCTAGAACCATATAAACATTAAAGTATTCATCCTAGATTTTTACTTTAAAGGATAAAACAATCAAACTTTGATGGCCAAACCAAAAATTCACTCAAACATATATGCATATAAACTACAGGACCTACTATCAAATTTATACCACGACCATTCTGAGGCTTCATCTACAAGACTAACAATGAAGGAGCCTACATAATTATGTTTTCTTATCAAGGTGGGATGGCTCCATTTTCTTCAGAGTTTACTGACCTTAGCTAAGGACATGACCTAAAACTTTGACCTTTCCTTGACCTTTTCTGTTACTTTACAAGATTCATGGAGAATATAAAACAAAAAGAAGGTTTGAATGGGCAGAAAGGGTCTCCATATCCCTTCCATCATAATTATCCTTTGACAGGCTTACAACCTGCAATTTGCATGGACACAATAGACATCAAAATCAATTCCTTTTGATGCATATTTCTTCAGTTAGACAGTAGGTAACCCTTTTCGTAGTTTGTACCCTCGCCACAATTCTAGCATGGATTTATTTCCTCATACGGTTATGGCTTGCCTGTCACAGTATTTTAGGGGAAGAAGTACATTGAAAAAGTATAAGTAACACATAAAATAAATGTACTGAATTGCATTTTTATTTTTCATCATTAGTTAGGGCCTGAAGATGATGTAATTAACTTTAAAAAGATCAAATAATTTAAATTATTGTTTTTAGAATAAGACTATAAATTTATCAAAATTAGAATCAAGAATAAAGCTTCAATCCTGTAGCCCACATAATTTTGAATATCTCCAATTTGATTTGCCCTTTAGGGATACCTTATGGGTCAACATCAAAGGCCGGTTAAAGAAATTCATCTTCTTTATATAAGATGTGACAATGAATAAAAAAATGAAACTACAAAGATGCCTTCAAAATATCATCAAATTTTGAGGAGAAATTTTGACATGCTAAATCCTCTTGAATGATGGATTGACAAAACTACAATAGCCATCAGACACTGAATTTCTTCTCTTCATTCAAAGAGCATCTTCTTTTTACCATGGTAACACATGTCATCACTCATCCACAGATACCTCACTCTATTCTCAGATTGAGGAGATTAGAAGGGAGAAGAAAGAAGAAGCTGTAATTCCGCAAGCAAACATGTGGTCCCTTTTGATCTCTGTGTCCCCCTTAATCTATCCAGAAACTATAACTGTCAACCCCAACACAAAAAGGCTACCCTCCTTTTCTCCTCTTCAAATCAGAATTAATGAGATGAGATTCTTTCTGCGCATCACTGGCACACATCGGGGGCAGACTGGTCGTGCCTGTCAAAGGGACTCCTAAATTAAGATGCATGAATATAGCCCCCATTTTTCTCTCTTTTGCCCGGTGCTCTGCGGCATCAGGAGACATTAAGGCAACGCTCCATTTTCTCTTCTCCCTCCACCAAACCCCAATGTAGCTGGAGGACCTTTTTGGTGATGAACAAGGGGCGAGGATCAGAGCCCTCTCTGGAGCCGTCAACCAAATTGGAGCTGTCATCTTTTAAGTTGCCCCCCTTAAACTACTGTACTCCAAAGTGAGTATTGCAGTGGAGCTTCTAAATCAACCTATATTGGCGTACAAGAACTGAGATTGATGAGCTATTCTCTCTCTTGATCTCTCCATCTCTCTCTTTCTCATCCTCTCTTTCAAAAAGGGGGAATTTGGTCTCCTATTTGTGGCTGGATGCTTCCTCCTATTGTATTGTATGCCTATTTTTCTTCCAATTCGTCCCATTTTCATGATGCCTCCCCCTTCACTACTGCCACAACCGAGAATGTAGACTGGTAGAAAATGGGATCACTTACAGCTCTAATGTTGGCTGACAGATTTCTCCCATTCCTTTAACTCCCTTCTTCCCTTACTTGCCATATCTATCTGTCTCTGTCTAAATACATGATATCTGTCTGACTATAGTTTGTCTGCATCCATAGACTTTCTGTTTCATTCTATCCCACCCCTTTCCTTCTGTCTCTTTTCTCATCCCGGTCTCTGGTCTCTGGTCTCTGAGATGCGCATCTGTGTCCTGTATGCCATGGTCACATTGGACCTTGTGTTGGTTTGGCACCTCTCTGCATCTTTTGCATATATCCTTCATGTCAGGGTTTAGGTCCAGGAAGGTTATTTTTTTATTTATTTATTTATTTTTTATTTATTTTTTTTGGAGGGGATGCAGATGCAAGGGATCCATGTTCTGTACTTTAAAACATATGAATCACAGGAATTGGCATGCAGTCTGATTCAATCTACTGGACAAGAACATAGGCATTTAGTACACAAAAAAAAACATGTTCAATCAGTTATGACCCTGATATGGTTACCACAGGTCTCTACACATTAAGCAAAATTTAGGCAACTTTTCTATCAATGAATTCAATATTGGATTGGTTTGATGAGACCGAAAGAAGGTACAAGAGGGGAGAGACAAAGTCAGAAACGAGGGTGAGAAGAAAATTAGCAGAGGAGAATTGTAGTTCTGCACTCCCCTGGGACCTATGTTGCGGGTTATTCTTCCTTTAATTCCCCTTGTTCCCAGGTCTTGTCATTGTTACGGCTTCAATGAATTCGTTCTGATCTCACCTGAAAGGATGGAGGGAGGGCATACAACACAATGCCTCATGATGCTATATTGTTCATGGAATGTTACCTCTTTGGGTGGTGTAGCAAGTCCGATAATTCAGTCACATCAACGAGAATGACCCCAGAATGTTTCCAAACCGACAACTTATTTGCCATTAAATCATAATGTAATTTTCTGATTAGACTGATCTTGTTTAGAAGTCAACCTCCTCAGTTTAACTTGGATAAATGAATTACATTAAATATAAAATTTATACACTACTAATTTTTATACTAAACTGATGGAATTATTTTTTGAAAGCAACAGATGTAGGTTATCTCTTTACTTAATCCAGTTTATAGAAATAATTTGAAAATCTCATAATGTTCCCTGCATGATGTTAGAAAATTACAACTGACATTCCCTTTACTGGTACATATACCTAAGATAAAATGTGCCAAAAGTAAAAAAAAAAAAAAAAAATCAATATTATTTTTACAAGAACATGGAGGATTAAATATTCTGGATCTGATAAGTGGAGCACTATCAGAAAAGTGATACATTTTTGGTGGTGATGCAAGATAATATAGGCCTATCAAATTTATTTTAAATACTCTTATGACTTTTCATTCTGTAACCAAGGCCAGTTTGTTTGTATTTTCCATCAACCAACAATAAACAATGACAACAAAGTTTCTCTTTATCATGTCCAACTCAATTGACTGAAATCACGGCACATAATATTCAGCCCTCACTTTTCACCAGAAAATCAAATTGGTGATGATCACGATGAAAAGGTGATAAGGCAAGATTTGGGTTGATGCCATGTCAGTGATCAAGCCCCCCCCCCCTTCCCTCTTTTGATTAAGAAAGAAAATAAGGGTGAGATAAGAGAGAGTTTAAGAGAGAGGAAGGTTGGTAAAGTGAGCCTCGAAGAGTGTCAATGATGACTTAATAGAAGTATCCATTAGAGCTATCTCCTCTTACTTGCATGATGTCTCAAAGCACACGACAAGACCTGTCAAAACTAACAAATATTGGAGTCCGGCATGGTGAGTATCCAGTGGCAAATGTCTACCAAGTGCCCGGGATTCTCTCTCATTTTTTCCTTCTTCTTCTTCTTCTTCTTCTTGTTGGCTGTTAATGTAGCGGGTTGGGGTAATTAGTGCAGGAAGCTTGCAATGCAGTCATGTCGTGTAAGGGAAGAGGTTTGATCACAGGTGTAGGGGGATGAGTCGGCCAAAAAACACGCTCCCGACCTAGCAGAACCTTGGCAAAGTTTAGCGGTGGTTAATGAGAGGGTGCAACCTCATCTTTTCTCGCTACCTAACCAGGCAAGCCCCTGGTTTACGCCAGAATGTCGTCATTATTCACAGCTCTATTTCCCTGACTTTAATAGCACACTATGACAAAGATATTTAGATCTTGATAGAATTATTGTTTGTTAGATTAGACTAAAATTTGAATTTTGACCATGAATGAGGCTGAAGGCAGCAGCTAACATAAAATCAGATTACATTTTCAAAGGTCAGCAACACAACTTTTGTTAATATTAATCTAAATTCATATCATTACTTGCTCTAATTTTGATTTCTTTCTAATTCTTACTAACGCTTCATACAAAAAATACCAAAAGATATAATTTGTTTCACTACAGAAGTCCTACAAGTACATTTCATAATCATTCCTATTTTCAAACTTTCAAAACAGACACTAATACCACTAAAAGCATTCTCCAATAATTCACCAGAGAGCTAGCTACTGAGAAAACAAGAAATTGAAGCTTAAAGTTTCAAAGCTGATTAAAACTTTCAAAAAGTCATATCCCCTGATATATGGAAACATCAAACAAATCATCTTTCTGCTTGGGACTTCAAAATAGGAATTAAGTACAGCCATGCCATGATTCATGTAGCCTATGTCAACAGCGCAAAATTAAATTTCAATTACACAAAGTAATGTAAAAGTTTACTCTGCCTGTTCCTTTTGACAGGAGAATGGTTTTCCATCTATCGTTGAGAATTAGTTCTCTCTTTCAGCCAACCAACCAGGAAAAGAGGCATTTTCTTGTTTGAATTCATATTACTTTCTTTCACCGAAGTCAACAGAATGCTCACTTAATATCAAAATGGGTTTTGGCTGTCATGATTTTGACATGCAATCATGATTAAATGGTTGCAGAGATTTGGTTATCGAATCAGGCAGCGCAACCTCAATACGAGTTGTGTTCTTAGCTGGAAATCTGTGTACCACGTAATATGTGGACTACAAAAGTGAAACATTGCTTGCACGCACTCTCAACCCGGGAACAAAACAAAATGTAGCACTATTGACCAGTGGCAATTACACCAGGATTTACGGGTACGTGTTGTCAAATGAAATCTTGTGGGGATGAGGAAATTGCCACAAAATATTAAAAGAACATGATCAAATGTTAAAACCATAAACTCAAGGCCTACAAAACAAAACAAAAAATACATAAAAGCAAACATTCACATTTGAAAGAGGACAAAACTTGCAGTAAAAAAGTTGAAGCTCACAAAAATGTTGAAAATTGAAGACAATATCACCAACCAAGACAGAGGCATTCATACCCTTTTTTCAATCAAATTTCTCTGACAAGCACATCACACACCCCCAAAAAATGTCCTTTTTTAAAGAAAAAAATTTGAAAAGAAAATGTTCTTACCTGGTCCATGGGGCTTCTTGATTCACTGTGATTGTCAGACCCCCCATCAGTGGGTGACGCTGCCCCCGCTTTGATGGCACCAATACCCTCCCGATCCTCAATGACTAGATCTATGGGCATCTTCCCCTTCAAACAGTTGATATACCGGTGGCAGAAATTGTCACATAGTTCATGTACCTGTGAAAAAAGTGAGGGAAACATTGATCATTTAGCATTTTACATAGTCATAGTAAGAGTAATGTGAATTAAAACAGGGTAAATTGATAATTTATTTTAATGAAAATTGTCACAGAGGTAAAGTAAATGTGGACAAAAAGCAGGATAGATGGATAATTTATCATTTATTATTTATAAATTATTGTATAGGTTTAGTACTGGTGTTTTAAAACACAAATATGTGGATCATGAAATCGTAATTTATCAAAATTAAGTTTTATGTTTCATCCATCTTTCAGATTTCTTTACCTCAATATAAAATCGACTCTTGTAAAAGAAATACATTCTACTTCAGAACTGCGTACAGAATTCTAGATACAACGTGAACCACAAGGTATTTACTCCTTAAGTCAATGTATAATATCATACCCCTAAAGCAGTATATGGGTGATGTTGAAGTATTCACCTCAACAAGTAATAAACTATCCTGATTTTTAAATGATTTTTATGTTAGATTGCAATACATGTCATCAATAACTTTTAAACATAAGAAATTAAATACATATATAATTCAATGCATATTATTTGAAAACATCATACACAATAGAAAATGGAACTCAGAATTTATAGAGGTAATTCTTACAGAAAATCTGCAGATCTGGTTCGAACTTTCAGTTCAATAATCTATAGATTCACATACCAGAAACAAGGCATTTTGTAACATATGCTGTTTACAAATGTATGTAAAAATTGCATATTATCATAATCTCATTATCACATATTGAAAGAAAAAAGCTTGTTTTTTAACTACATTCATTATCATTCGAATTAAAAATTGTGAACAACACAGTTTTTATACCAATTGGCTCAATATAAACTGCTTGTCAAAGATTTAAGGGGGTGTCTTACATTCTTTTGCAACATTTTCTTTATTCTAGATATTTTAATCTCTCTCCTCATAGTTAGCATGCTTTCGCTTCAAATGTCTTTTATAGATATATTTTGTATGGTTTCTTTAATACAAGGTTAACCCATTGGGGACTGAGCCCGTATATATTCGGGCTAAGGTCTATGGGAAATGCGTGTTATAGCCAAATCAGCTCGTCTCCAACAGGTTAAAAATATATAGTATGGAATCAAATGTGAAAACAACAACTACAACATATAATATACAACGGTTTTTAGAACACAGAACTGGAAAATTCAAATAGAATTGAATATAATTATTATATATTTTCCATTCAATTTAAAAATTTCCAGTATCATATTAAGTCCACTCTCTAATTACATATGTATAAATCTGATTTAGAAATATTTTCACAGAGAAAAAAAGTGTATAATGAGAGATAACAGCATAATCTCTGGAAATATGGAGTCAGTGAATAAAAGACATTTTTTAGGAAGGGGGGGGGGGGTGATGGCATTAAAAATCTCTACTGATAATCTCACAACAATATGTAAGCATGTTATGCATAGAGACCTCACCGATCGGCCAATACTAAAACTCAAGTCCCATCAAAGTGGCTGATTCAATTTTAATATGAGTGAAAATTCTACAAATTAAAAAAGGAAAATGTTTGAAATGGCACAATTCCTAACTTTCTCATTCTCCTAAGTTGCAGATGTTAATAGATATAGAATTTTAAGTCTGGTAGTATAATTGTAGTAAAGTGTTCAAAATAATAACACAAAACTATATAATTTCCCTGTAACTTTTTTTTCTTCGTCTTTGGTGGGAGAGAAGGGGTCAATTAGTCAAACATAAACTAACCCTATCCTTTCTCTGTGCCTGTCAATATGTCCACAAAAAAACATACATCATAACAGATCTTTTCAGTTGTTTCTTTTTCTTTCGTAAATGATGGATATGGACTAAACAACAATATTTTATTTTCTCCAAGGATACGTGTACCAAAGCCAAATAAAATATGATGAAAAGACCAGACCTGGTCCTTTAAAAGTGAAGTTACTCCTGAAGTTACTGTGGTACTATAACAATAGCAGTTAAATGTAACCAATATGCCTTTTGTTGGGGTTAGAGGAGGAGCATCTGAGGGCTTATTTTCTGCATGTCTTCTCTCTTTCTTCTCTCAACAGGGTGCTATGAATAGGTCCAGTAACCCACATTGATCAATTTGATACCTGGGATCTATTCATTTGTCACGATAACCCTCCATAACCCTCACTATTTGTCTGACTTCTATTCATCAATACTAACCACATACCCATTCTTTTATTTCATTCCCCCCCCCCCAATTTTTCCTCTCCTTCTCTCGCTCTCTCCCCCTTTCTCTCTCTTTCTCTCTCCCCGTTTTCATGTCTTCCCCCACCCCTATTTTTATTATTCATTTTACTACATTTTTTTCTTTTCATCTCTCTATTTCATTCATTCTCAAATGTTGTGTGCTATCTTATTGACTCCTTTTCACTCATCTGTCTCAATTTTCTCTATCTATATATCTCATACTGACTATATGCACACCCTCTCTCTTACACACACATAGACACAGAAGACACACACCCACACATATCACCCACACCCCTCCCACGTATCAACATAGCACAAAGCTCATCTGCATCTAACTGACGATTGTCTGGAGGAATATATACCGTCAAGTCCCTACCCCCCTCCCAGCATTTCAGTCTCTTCTTCTTCTCCCTCCTTGCATTTTAACGGTCTCGGTCCAAACAGATTAGGAGAATAAAAGCAAGAGGAGTTATGGATCACATAAAGGAGTGGACAATGCCCCCTTACCCCCCATCAGAGGCTCTAAGCTCTGACCTCAAAAGCAAACAATTTGCAGGAGTAAAAGAGCCAAGGTAGAGATGAATAGCTCTCATTACTCGCCATTCAAAACACGCTCTGTCTAGCGTCTAGACTCCCCCAATTTTCCAGCAGATAATAGAATCCCCCTATTTATCCCCAGAGAAGCTTAATGATAAACAGTCCGGGACTTTCAATGGCCAGGTCTGAAATGGACCCTCTCTGATCTCGACCCCCAGTTCATGATACCCATCCCTGGCTAGCTAGGCCCATGCATGGGGGCCTCGGCCATGTTTGCATGCAATGTGCTGGGACCCTTGTCACCTTTATCGGACAATCGCGGCTTGGTCTGTCTGTGTTTGCACGTGTGGTTAATAAATGTGCAAGTGTGAGGGGTTCATCCATGAGTATGATGTGTACAGAATGAAAGTATTGGAAGGGGTCGGGTCGTTTGCCACTGCTGCGGATGTATATAATGTGAGCACCCGTCTGTTTACATACCACCAACAGAAAGCCATTGATGGTCGTGTGTTGTGTCCAGTGTTTCACACCTAGGTGTCTTATGTACATTTCAGATTATCCCCCATCTAACATGTTATCAATGGCCAGAGTATATTGACAGAGGTGTATCCCCCCATTATTTGAGCATCCGTTTACCATTGAGATAGTGTTACAAGATTATCACCTTCCCCTCCTGCTTCAGTTTGCTAGCCCCCAGAATTACCCTTGATTCTCTTTCAAGCCCCAATAAATGATACACCCAACTCCCTCCATAATCTTCTCAGAGAAAAACAGGAATTATGTACAAACTTTACGTCATGACTGTGTAAAGACTTTCAAGTATACTTGACTCCATAATAAGAATTCATAGCTTCTTGATCAGTACAATACACTGTTTCACATGTTAAAAGGAAAAAAAAAACAGTCACAAATGGTATGAGAAACAAAATAATGAGGGTATACAAAAATGTAATATTTTTTGAGAAATTAATACTTCACTTTTTAATAGAATGACATCTCTACATGGATGATTTTAAGTTAAATATTAAAATTTTCTCCTATATATATTTTCTTTCAAACTTCTAGGGTGTTTTTTTTTTCTTTTACATTCAAAGAAAGAAGTTTGGTTAAATGCAACTACAATGTACTCAAACAACTAAACTAAAGTCGAATGCAAATTTAACAAAATCGGGAGAGAAATAATAATACTTGAGTATCCCCCATCTGTTAGCATAAAAAATGATGCCTAACTTCTGATATATATTCTTTTTCTACTTCTATGACATCCATTCAACAACCTAGAGGGTGAATAGAGTAGAAGCCTTTGATGTAGAGCTAAAGAAAGCTTACAATAGTCATATGCAAGCACACACACAATACAACTTCTTTCCAAAGGGGTATTCATAAAAAAGAAAGAGAGAAAGAAAATCTGGTATCAAGTATGCTGTTCCATTATGGCAGCACCAAAACGCAAATGATCCAGAAAATCACAATGAAATACATGATATATATGCGCGAGTCCCCGTGAAAACGCATTAGACTCCTCAAACTGGGTCTGCCTATTCTATTCTAAAGGTCTGAAAAGAAATGGCATAAGTAGAAAGGGAATTAAAAAAAAAAGAATAACTGACTTGCTCAAAAGACGAGAGATAGAGAGAGAGGGTGGGGGAAAGATGTAGAAAAGGGGATAAAAATCCATTTTTCAAAAGAAATTCTGATTTAGTAAGGTGATGGGATGACACACGCTGGCTTAGGCAGGCAAAATGATTGAATGCTTTTCTTTGCAATTTTGGATTTTTCAAACAAGGGTTGCGTTATAGTCCTCTCTCCCATTCATTCCTCCCCCTAGCTTCTTTTCATACCATTCTCCCCCTCGGTGGGTTGAATGTATAGAAGAATATTGAAACTTTGTTCAACTCCAGCCGCAAATAGCGCATAGAGCATTAAAAGGCATTTAATGGTGGTAGGCCGAGGTCAATGCCGTACAAAGGCAGGCGCGAACCATGGTTCGAGGTAATGTCAGTGGTTATGAAGGTACTAGCGTTACAAGTCAATGACATCTGCAAAGAAAAGACTGTCATATCACATGCTGCAACAAGTCATTCACGACGACACAGAATGGCCCTTTCATTTTTCCTCTTCTTTTCACTATTTTTTTTTTCTTTCTCACTTTTGTGCTGGCTTTTGACAGGTCAATAGAAGTCCTTATAAACCACAACTGAACTTCGGGATCATCATCATTAAATTTTTATTCTAGAGCCGTTTTCTTTGGAATCAAATTTTGTAGCCTACTCAGAAAATGCTGACCCATTTACATAGTCTACTATATGGACTTTTTGCTAAAAAGCTAAAAAAAAGGGCTAGGAAACTCAATATAAAATACACTTTTTTAGACTACGGCTAATATAATATATGCACTACATGTGTACTTATATTATTTTTAAAATTAATCTTAGGCTCAGCTGGTAATATATGGCCAATAAAATATGCCTGCTGCATTCATATGAAAGTATGATCATTTACAATAACGAAGGACAGTAAAAATATATTATACAACAATTTTATTTTAAGGAACCATGTTTTAATACTTGTGATAATGGTTCAAAATATACTTCCTTCCCCTGCAATTATTTGCAAAAGAAGAGCATCATTAATATAATGATTCAAAAGATCCTCAACATATGCAAACTGTATGACATTATAATGGTCTACACATCTCTACAAAAAAAGAGATTTTTGAAGTATTTCTTCAATGATTGTTTGCAATATAAGTTTTGTTAAACAATTATCAGAAGCCTAAATAGTTTTATTATTTAATGTTATATTTTATATTTAAATTTCAATCCACTTTGTTTGTTTGTTTGTTTTTTATTTGAAAAGAATGAAAAAAAGTCTACCGGTAAACACAATGCAAAACTATCGCCAAAGCATGAAAAAAAGTATAAGATTTTCATTTTTCAATAGCATTGTCTTAATACCCATCATTAATGTCACACACTTTTAGTCATTAATGTTGTTTTGATAGGGCAATAAAATAACCAAGTTGGATCAAATTTCAAGAGCAAATTTCCTGTCAAATAAAGGATGCAACTTGGGCAAATTCAGGAAGCCTTTTCCATATTTCCCACAATAATGTTGTTTACCTTCAAGCTTGTCCTGTTAATGATATAGTTTGATACTCCAAATTATGTGCATGTCTTACATGATACGGGGACAACTACATGTACGCCTGCCTAGGTTGCATGATGTTATTGAGTGTATATACTTGTGGAGCCTGTAACACTACCCAGGCGAGGTTTAAACATCATCAATCAATACCAACGATTGTCAAGAGACAAAACACTTAGTATTTACAGGCAAGGTTTAAAATTAGTGCAAATATTACACACAAAACAAATCAGGCTGGTTTAAGTTTCCGCAATAGGGTATTTTTTTTAATGTGATTCTGTATGTCTCTTACTTTGGGTTTACTTAAATATGTTTGTTCAATGGAGTGTGTAAATATATTTACCCTAAATGAGTAAGGAAGTGTAAAAATAATTCATAGTGTAAGTTATGATGTGCCATCTTGAATATAATGTAGCCATCCTGGTTTACAAAAAAAAAGTATTTCTTTCTTGCAATTATAAAACACAATACTACACAATACACTGATGAAGATATTCCCTGTAAACATCAAGTAAATATACTTGTAGTCCTAATGCTACTTAATTTTATAAATACTGTACATTAACAAAGTGACAAAAAAAAACAATTTCCCATTCAAAGTACATATTACACAGTCATAGGCTCTTCAATAGGTTAGATATTACAACGCTACCTAGCTTGCAGGCCTGTAGCCACAACATACTAGGTTGGTGCACAGAGGAATGCAAGCGGAGGACTAGACTGGCAGGCAGCTAGCTAGAGCGCTATCGAAAGTGATTTAGTGAGGTGGGCATATGGCCATGATACTGTACACCAGAAGCCCTGTGTTTTTGTCCCCTCATGTCTTTATCACGTGCACCATCTGTATACGTGTATAACATCCCCAACTATATTATTATACTTGCTCACACTGTAGCTGGCTGGACGTGTTGTCGATTTTTGTACCCACTCATTTGACCTAGTGGGGAAGGGGTTAAAGGTTTAGTTCAACATAGTGAAGTGAGGTTAAATCCTAAAGGTTTTCATTGTCAAAATGGCACCTGAACAATGACACCATCGTCTGAGAACATCTTGGTACAAAACGTCTACAATTTTTATTATTTAAAACAGCTTTAATAATTTTAAAGCTGGGGTATAGTTATGGTAAATCTCAAAATAACATCTTCCAAATTTGAATTTACTTTGAGATGAAAAAAAAACAAACATAAAAATGTCTTATATCATAAGTTGAGGTCCCACCTGACAAATGACATATAGGCCCTATTTCTTTTTAATATAAAACAACTTATAGGCATGGATGGGGAGGAAAATTTCAATATAATATCTTTGTATAGAGCCTTAATGGCATAAATTGAAACATTTGGAAGGCCTATTTTAAGGGAAATAATATCACTATCACTAAAGGCAAGAGATCTGCTCTAACTGTGAAATTAATATTTTCACAATGATTCAGCATTTAAAAATTGTTGTAATGGTCACTTTGCTTGTTTTAGAGATGGGGTGATTCATAACAGATCAAAATAATTTATATTATTCAATCTTACAAGAACTACAAACTATAATATCCCTGACTATTTGCTTGACATTAAAGAGATATTCCATGGCCTATACCAATCACAAAACTATAGATAAGGACAATATTGAATAAAACAAAACAAACACAAAAAGACAAATTTGAAAGAAAAAGAAGAAAATATATGCTGTAAACGAAAAATAATACAGTTCTAAATACAAAATGTCAAAATGCAATCCATATTTTTGTGACAGAAAACAGATCTATTCATCCTTTCGGAAGAGAGTAAGCCTCCACATACATAATTTACCTATTCTATTCTAGAAATACTGGGGGCAGGGGGGGGCTTTTTCTTTTTGTGCATAACCAGTTTTGTTTATATTTATAAACATGCTCTAGATATTTTTTTCCTTCCCAAGAAAAGATCTTTGAATGGTTACTCAGAAACAGAGACAAGAGCAGCGCTGTGGGGAAATTGGAAACAGCGGTGATTGCCGGGACAAGAGCCATGCAGGTGATCTTCCTAATGTCCCAGATTACCGGCGCAACAAGCCACACAAAGGAAGCAAGGCATTGATAGCCATGTGGTATGCTGCTGCACCTATACCACTGCACACAGGCGATAGAGAGAGCACCAATTATTTGAGATTATTCTCCGGCAATACACGAACAGACACCAATACCTTACTCATCACTTAGTTTTCCTATCGAGAGCAACCACAATTATTTCTCGCCAGTCTATCTATCTTCTCCCTCCTCGTTATATCCGATTATACTGCAGTGTCCTTGGGTGTTATGCGGAATGTCCATTAATCCAGGACAGCCACACGCTTTGTTAATTCTATATTGAATTTTCGGCAGCTTCACTATCAACTATCCAGCTTCTAACGTAACAATCTTAACAAATTTTTGAGAATGATAATTAAAAAGGTTTCTGATTTTTAACAAATATTCTTTTTTCCATTTGTCTTGTTTCGAGCACAGAAGTAGGATTATGTGCAGTGCTGCTATTCTGGTTGTCAAAGATTCAATACAGTTTAACATTTGAATCTAGTGAATACTGTCCAATATTATTTAATTTTTAGCAGCTTCACTCTCAAGCTTCTAACGTAACAATCTTGACAACAAATTTTTGAGAATAATAATTTAAAAAGGTCTCTGATTTGGATTACAGACATTCTTTCTCCAATATTGTACAAATGGAATTGTCAGCTTCAATTTTTATTTAGCATGTGTCTTGTTTGGAGTATAGAAGTAGCATAAAAAAGCCATAGTGCTGTTATTCTGTTGTCAAAGATTCAATACACCTACACAATATAACATTTGAACCTAATGAAATACATGGCTCCGATTACACCAACAAATGGTCAAACTGAATACGCATCAATCATAATCTCCTCATGTGCCAACATTTTTTTTTCTTTTCTTTTCAAAAATTGCTACAATTATTCAAATGGATGTGAAGCATGTGGTAAGCATAAAATCTAATTTGTTTACGATCCTTTTAACCCTGAAAATTAAGGGGTCTTTCCTTCCAGACTTCCGATAATGTTCCAGGCAAAACTTCTTGCACATGCTGAAATTCAAATGTCTGGGTTAAAATACATTGGTTTGTTTAAGCATGTTAAAAATGGAGATGGAGAAATAGAAACTATTCATGCTTCCGTTAATTAGTATCTTAAGCCAGACATGGGGGAGCTTAGCCACCCTAGCTCTACACCCCCAGTCCAAATCTCTGCAATGGTGGTGTTCCTCCCTACTTTTATCCTCTCCCTTCCCAATTTTTGTGACATTATCAGTAGTCTCAATTAGGAGCTAACTGACTGCACGCTGACAGAAGTAGATTCGTGAAATTCGACAAGACATTTCAGGATTTTCCATATCACACAATTTAATGAAATCAAGGCGAGAATGTGATTCTTGGTGCTTGTCGTTTTTATTTCATCGGGGATGCACTGAAGGGGGAATGAGCCGAGATGAAAATTAAATTGGGCAGAATTTGGTATGATTGTCATTAAGCTATTATATGTAACAATCCCTGAAGAAATGAACTTGTTTAGAAATTGCTACAAGGTACCTCAATTCTCTTATTGTATTTGCCACATAACAAGTGTTTCCCATAGTGAGTAGATCTTGTTAAAAAGAACAAAATAATAAACATAAAGGGCTGGGTTTTCTATCTTAATCCTTGCTTTTGACCTTTACAAAGAAGATAACTGTTCAACCATTCTAGATGCAATTATGTCACATAATCTACCAGTAACACCCAAACTACTGACGTCTTTTATGGGCTATTTTGGGATATTGCGTCTCTCAATAATAATGATTTAATTCCTCACAGCTTACATAAATTGCTGAAGGTGGGGATAAGAAATTGTAGTATCATTTAAAAAAGTAACCTTACATCACCTTAAAATGAACCATAGGTCTAAATTCATTTAACAAGCTTTTTTTTTTCCATTTTCTACTACACCATTGGATAACCTAGCTTCATGTATACATGTCAAGATATTGATAAATATAGTCAACATATTCCTAACAATGACCATTTTCTGACCTTTATTTAGAACAGGTTTTATCCAAATTCGTTCAAGATATATCAACAAGAAAATCAAAGCCTGAAGAACAAACTTTTTTCACATGCCCCCCTTTTTTTTTAGATTCAGTAGTTAGATGGCTTCATATACTTAATGGGATATCTAACATTCATATTAACCATTGTCTCTCAATTTCTAAAAATAAAATGATGAATTATATTTCTAGATCAACAAGTAAGTACATTTATAAATAGCAGACCTACTTAGTGTAAGCATTTTATAAAATGCTAAGGAGCACTTCAAAACACAAAATAAAAGCTACAAAATGTATGCATTTCATCTATAGCTTTTTCCAGCAATTTGGTTCCTTCCATCTTCTCCTCCCAAGATCTTATTTCTCCTTACTTCCAAAATCAGGCCGATATGAATAATTCCATATTTCCATGACCACTGATAAATAACAACAAAAACTGAGAACTGAAACAAATCTGGAAAAACGACCCATCAACGACCGAAGCATAAGATATCATGACATTTCAATTAAAGAGGGATATAGACAGAGATCTGTGGTTTTGCAATTTTGCATCTCACAAGCAAGTTGTACCACTCTGCAGAGCCTGCCAAGCTTAATTTGATGTTTATTTCATTCCTATGCGTTCTTAGAAATTATGCCTTCATTTGCAATGATTGCACGATGGTTCCATGCATTATTATTATGATTTTTTTTTTCTTTACTTTCTACAAATTATACTTATATATACATTTTTTCATTACAAGGTTGTTTTTTTTTTCAATAAGATATTCAAATAACTAAATACAGAGTGGATATTGAGGATATTTCATCTGCTATTAGTTTTTTATTTGATATGAATTTTTAGAATAAAATAAAAGTAAAGTCCGGTATAGTGGATTTAGAGTTAGTTTTTATGTCCAATAAAAAACTATAAGTTTGTGACCTACATACTCAATCAAGCAAACAAATTTGTTCTCATATTTCAAAGTAAAGGTTTATTTAAAGCCCCTATTTTTGTTTATTTTATTTTCAACATAATCCAAAATTGGGTTTTGCCTGAACAACAAAAACATCTAGATATGAATGAATAATTTCTTCTTCCACGGATATAATCTTTATATTCATCAAAATATGGTAATGAATGATAGAACAAAAATTGAAGTATTGTAGTCCCTTCAGACAAAAGCAAATTCCCACTTTAAAAGTAGCATCAACCCATTGAATTCACCCATGCCTATAAGTTTGATACAGAAAGCCCATAGTTCTCCTTTTCACTGGGTTGATATTTCTGTGGTTTGTTTGGACCATAATTTACTATTATATATTGTCCAAACAATAATATAATAATATGTTGGATTGTCCTGAATAGGAATCAGGTACATGCTTTGTAAAGGTTGCTTCAGTAAAATATATATCGTCGACTTGGAGCCAGAAGGGCGCTATTACCATTGAGTTTGTACAGTAATAGCGCCCTTCTGGCTCTCAACGGAACATCTATAAGATGCAATAACGCCCTTATGGCTCCCAACAGACGATATATTACAAGCAAAATTTTGTGATAAAACAACAAATTAAGATTCCGGGTACATAAGCCCTACTTTGTGAAAGCTGCTCGACTAGAAGATAATTGAAGAAAACTAAAAATAAAACTAGAATTTAAGATCCTAAAATTGACTCTTATTAAAATGCTGCACAAAGGGGGTTGGGTGTTAAAAATAAATCTGACTAACAACATAGGGCCTACATGTAGCAAGGTAAGTATCACTAATTTAAAGTAATATAGGCTCAGTACCTCTAAGAGTGTGTTCAATGTCCAGTTTCAAATTTATACGCCAACATGTATCATGATACAAAACGCAATCACAAAACTCAAACACAAACGCGATCAACGGTGCACCGTTCAGTGTCCAAAATTTAAACGTGTTTATACGTCGATCGTCTTTAAATTCCCCACTCTCAAAAATCAAATATCTTCTCATTTTTTCAATTGCACCGGAAGCTTCCATTGCGAGAGCACATTTAAACACGTTTGAAAACTCATTCCTGTTCAATATCGTATTTCATTGCAATCGCAATGCTCAAGGTCGTAAAATTGAAGCTGATTGTGTTTGTAAACGCATCTTTTTCGGCGTTTAAATTTTTGGCGTATAAATGTAAATTGAGATTTGAAACACGTTTATTTTTACGACCGGGGATGGGGGACAATGAACACCCTCTTTGTTTTTCTTTATATCAGCGTTTTGTAATTGCGTTCTGTATCATGATTCATGTTGGCGTATAAATTTGAAATTGGACATTGAACACACTCTTACTTAGTCATAATTTACTCAAGATTTTAGTGAAGAATGGCCTTATTGGGGGAAAAAAAGAGATTGATTTTGTCCTACCTTTTCTAGCTCCAGGAGATGAAATCTTAATACTTGAATGGCTTGGATCATCTGATTGAAAAAGATACAAATTTTTAATTCTTGGTCATTATATTTGTTTATAAGTTAACAAAATAATATCCTAAATTACAATGAATAATCATAGAATACATGTATTAACCCTGTGGGGAAAGTATTCTGGACACCGAAAATTTTAGGACAACCACATTCAATAAAAATTCTTATTTTGTAAATCATCAGTAATACTCTTTCTGCACAACAATATACAAGTATAGTTACAATTTACATTGTGGTTATACTTTCATTATAATCATGTAAGATTGAACTATTCTTCCCTGCCTGTTGTACAAGTGAAATCATCAAACCAATAAAAGCAAATTGTCTGAATTATCTATCCATAAAAACATGTTTCAAAAGTGCAATGAATATAGGTGGAAACTTATATGGCCTAGCCAGATAAATTTTGTCATTCAAATCTGAAAAGCCTTTATTAATTTTCCTTAAAAGACCTCCTTGTATACAAGAAGGGAAATAAGAAAAAGGGGGAAGTATACCAGATTTCATATTCATTGAATAAAGTAATTAAAAAGAAAATACTATTATATCAGCAAATATTCTATAGATTCTGCATCCTATAATCATTTCCACTTCACAGCTGTAAATGTATTCTTTTCTGCAAATATTTTCAAATAGGCTGGTTTTACAATATATTATTGCATAGGCCTACATGAGTTATTGCTATGTCGGGCAAACAATTTTCTTGCCCAGTATAGCGACAACTTATGAATACAGACTGGATTTCAAATGTTGTAGTTCATTCTTTAATTACAGTATGAGTTTGTTTGAATACCTTGTTTACTACATAAAATTTAAAGGCTTGTGAATAAACAACTACTGTCACTAGCAAGTGCTTATATTCATTCATAAGACGATCAAAAATGATTTCATATTTTCAAATTAAGAATTCACTTAAGGAAAAAATGGAACATAATACTTACCAAACTATCCAGTTCTTCATTGCTGGAAAAGTACTGTTTGTCTGCCCTTGCCTAGCAAATATCAACACAACATAAAAAAAAAA
This sequence comes from Paracentrotus lividus, assembly GCA_940671915.1. NCBI lineage: Eukaryota > Metazoa > Echinodermata > Echinoidea > Camarodonta > Echinidae > Paracentrotus > Paracentrotus lividus. Next base: position 57,587,317 of record CALNVZ010000174.1, read on the forward strand.
AACAATAAGCAAATATTATATTAACCAGATTATCTCAAAAGATTAAAGCTTGAGAAATAATATTGGTATAAAAATATGCAATGAATACCTTTTGTTTGGGAGAGGAATATAGATGCTTAGCTGTAAAGTAAAGCTGAATTGCTAAAATATGTGTGTTGGTTGTTGGAATTGTACGTATAGGCCTCCCTACAGAAGACGAGAAGTTGAGATATGTGCATATAACATGCACACAACTAGTAAATAATTTATTGCAGCGTGGGTCATTCTGCCAAAAATTCTTGTGTCATCAATTCATCAAACAATTAGCACAGGTTTGATAAGAGGTAGGGTTTTCACACTATGCACCTGCATTGCTGCTGTACTATATGAAGCCGAAACCAAGTCTCCTCTCCCAGCTATATGTCTTCAATTTTCTTTTTCAATAAAGGGTAGATATATTTATCCCATCTTTGTCATTATTATTATATCAACATGATATTTAATATGGAATTCATTTTTTTTGTATTTTTATACTCTTATACGTGACATGAAATACAGATTTACGATTTAGATTCAAAATTTCACAATATATACCAAACTGTTTTCTTCTCTTGGTACGTTTGGAACTCGATTAATGTTTGAATGAGTTATTTGGGTGTCATGCAAGGATAGGGGTATAACAATTAACCATAATATTCAACAATACAACATTCACAAGCATTCTTACAAAAACAATTTTGAGGGATAAATTATTGTTTCAATAATTTCTATACCATCATATAAAGGGAAAGCAATAAATAACAAATCACTTTGTAACTAAATATTTAGTGCCGTATACCTTCCTGCAAGACCAATCCAAGTTTCTGAAATATGGCAAAAGGTCTCTAGGCATGGATTAATTTCTGTTTCGCTTCTCTAGGTCATGGAAACATGATAAGAACATCCAGGGAGAATTTAAGCCTATATTTGCCAATATACTTTCTGCCTGAAAATTTCATGGATTAAACTACAAACGGGGAACCTAAAACAGAGAGGGAAACTACTATAAAAAGGTACTATGACAATGTTTCGGGAGAAGAGATTGAGGGAATGTATTCAGTGTATCGTCAAATTGCCTTGGTAACCGAGATTCCCCTCCTGTCCTGATTGAAGACATTGGAAAGCATTTGACAAAAGCCAGAAGAAATGGCCTGGATTACAGGAATATCATGCCACTGCCATTTTGGAGCCGACCAAACGGCTTAAACCTCCTATCACTGGTCATTCAGTCAATCAGACGAGTGAATTGAAATGGCACAGGCGCAATAAATAGCAGCACATGCAACACGAGAAATGGGTCTTCTTCGCCACATCATGCACCGGCAAATAAAAAAAAAAATCAACAAAATAAGTGTGGGACGATGTGCAGTTTGGTTTGGAATTCAATAAGATATTTCTAAAGTGGGGTGAATGGGAGATATATATTTAAAAAATACTAGTCTGGAAAATATAGAGAGGCTGTATTTTGAAACAAGGGTAAATTCTGAAGAAAAAAACATTTAGAAAATGAAAATTGTCCATACTAATGTAAACCACCTAAACATTAAGTTAGAATTAACCAAAATTTTGATGGATATTTATATTTCAGAACTATACTTCCAGAGGCTTTATATTATAATGATTTAAAAAATAAAAAAATAAAAAATAAAAAAACAGATGGGATGTTTCCGGATTTATGCAGGTGGCTATAAAATATATACTCATAGCACTAATAGTGCTCAAGATGAAAATTCATTTCACAGAAAAGGAGCTCAATGTATTTTTAGTTAAATTTAGTTATTAATTATTTAGAAACTATTAGACCAAGAAATTTAAGGTCTGGGGTAGTTATCACAGTCTACTACTATAGTTTAATCTCACCTATTTCACCCCAAAAAAAGACATCAAATAATAAGTCACAAAAACGAAAGGGCCACAATATAATACAACACATTACTTAAAACAAGTGATAAAACAGATGAAGTGTAAAAAACCCGTTGCCTTTTCACCTCGTGTACCTGTTTTGCAAAAACAGCTATGTCTTCGTTGAACGACTCCGACGAGCACACGTCTCCGCCCGCCACTCCGGGCTCTCTCGGGGTACATGTCGCTAGCTCGCACTTCTCGAATATTAGTGCGAGTAGCGGGAATAGCGGGTGCCTGTGGACAAAAAATGAAACCGTCTTCAGCATATTTTATTGCCCCGTTTAGCGGATTTTCATCGGCTTAGTATTCAGGGGAATTGGGGGCAAAATGAGGATGATAGTTTGCATTTTGGAATAAGGCAGTGTTTTGATTAGGAAACACAGCCTACTTAAATTTTGAAAGCCCTCCGATTTCCTTCCCAAAACCGTCGGGATTTACTGTTTTGCGCTCAACCTGCCGTATCCTATGACAAACCCAAATTTGCTTTGCCAACAATGAATAATTCCGTGAGCTATTTTGACTCTTCTTCTAACAATCTAAAAGGATTATCACCAATCCTACCACCTTTGATAACTGGAAGGATGCACTCGTTACTATAAATAATTATTTTCAAATCAATTTTCACAAAATGATTCAGGGACAATTTGCATATGTTCAAACAGTTGTTTTTCGAAAAGCGCTCTGAAATATTATCAGTGTACTCTACGCAACGCGATCTGTCGCCTGGTTTATGAAGTTTTCCGGTGCACCAGGACGGCGCTAATTTCAATATAACTGTGTTTTCTAGACAAAGGCATCGTGAGAAAAGGGTTTGGCCAGTGAAAATCCATACACGTGTTCCCTTACTATCAGCGTGATGAAATAAATATATGTTTTTTTTTTATTCAAATCAACAATTGTCAACCGAAACTTGCTCCGGTAGTTATCAGGAAGCAATTAAATGAAGCAAACCCCATTTCCCAGAGCTGGTGATTATAGAGTCGGATCGGGAGAAAGAAACAAAATCAGACGCCTACTTGTGTGAAGGCTATTAACAAAAAAAAAACTTTCACGTAATTTCAGAGAAAGAAAACAATGTTGTACCCATAGAATTGCATCTTATGTCCCCCTTTCATGAATATCTCGTCGGACACCTCTGTGTCGCACTGATGCCCTGTCGGTGTGTGATGAACTTATTGAAGGACTGTATGTCCGAGGGGGCTAAAACTTAGCGGGCAATGGGCAACGTCGAAGGGTGCGTGGGTTCATGTGCGGTTGAGCACATTAAGTTGCGAGTAGGCTGCCTACCGCTGGTCCGAGGGGCATGGGCCCTCTAACATAGAGGATAGACGAAGCGTCCAGAACGTACCGTAATGCGGCACCCGTCATCATAACCCTTCGCAAGAGAAAAAGCAATAAGAATAGAAACCAATCCTACTCTGCATACACGATTTGGAAATAGCTTTCAACGGTGACGAAGTTTTTTTTTTCTAAGTTTCTAGTTAATCTATTCTCATTTAAGGTGCAATGCCCTTGCGGCTAGATTTTCTGGGGATATGGAAACACTGAAGAAAGTTATCATTTTAATCACAGGAAACAACGGAAAAGTTGTAGCCCTAAAACAAAATGTTTCTTTAGATGAGGGGATCATAATTATTAAAGCCGTAAGAATACCCCCACCAGAAATATTTAAAAAAAAAAATAAAAAATTAAAAGTCAACCCACCCTCTGCGCCATGTCGAAATATAAGTTTCGGCTACTCGTGATGAAAATGTTTTGGTAAAGTAGTCCAAAGAAACCAAAGAGTAATCAAAAACAAAAGTCTCAATCATCCAAGACTTGACGGCGGCATGAGATGGTGTGCAACAAACTAGTAATGGTATCCAAGTTCGGCCTGTCAGATCTCGGGGTCTTGACCGCTCTTACAAATCACATTGGCTTGCAAGGTACCCAGCTTTGACGTGAAAAAGTGGTCAGGCTTTTATTTTTTTATAATCCTCCTCGCCACACTTTCTCTCGGTGAGTTAGCTAGCTGATCTAAAAGCATCCACACGACCCGGGGTCTCGCGAGCTGCACTAATGAATGGCTCGATCTGATGAACAGCACTTGCATGCAGAAAGAAGCGGCCGAGTTGATCAGAGAAACGAAACGGGGAAAGAGAGAGAGACGGGAAGGGAAAAAAATGATTGGTGTCTCCCTCGCATTGAATATAACGGCAAGGTTAGTTTCAGCTTAGCCGAAGCTTAGCGGTGGGGTACAGAAAGCGTACCGTTCGCACGAATAACGTTCCCGTAGAATAAAATGACTGTGCGACATCTATTGGAGGACAGCTTTCTGCCTCTTGCGCCCGTCAATCACGATGTGTTGCCATGACATCTAGTGACGGATCAGTGGATCCTCAGTCGCATTGCTCAGAAATTACTGACACACAAAGGAGTTTTCCAGAGCTCCGATTCATCCATTTCGCAGCCAAATTACTCTACGCTTGGGATTTCTTATTAAATTTTAACGGGATTATTAATTCTCTGCTCGCAACGCGGAGCACTTTCACTGCAAAAGAAAATTATCTTTAATTTCAAGATATACAACCATAATACACATCTTAATGTTATTGCATTGGATAATAGTTCACGCATCAATTGACTCGTAATTCGAGATTCTTTCTATCAAAAGTAGGAACTTTTTTAAGGTAAGCGACCCTTGAATATTATGTATGCCATATAGGCCTGTACATCAATGTTATACTAGTAGATCATTTCAATTATGAGAGTGATTAAAATACAAATTTGGGCTATCGGACTACCGCCAAACTGATAGCCTACTTAATTCCCTCGCACAATATCTTCTGCATTGTATTATTGGTCAAAAATGAACATAAAACTTTTTTTGTCCAACAATATTTCTGCTAGAAACAAATACAAAATTTCCACTTTTTGAAATTTTTCTTAATTAAAAAGTGCAAAAAAAGTGCCAAAAAAAAGAGGTAATTCTTTGCTGCAAATCTGTTTTTCAGAAAACCCGAAGGGACAAAATAAGTTAGCGAATTCGGCGACATTAGATTTTAATTTTCTATAATCTTCGGCCAACTCGGCTAAATCATTATGAGATTATTATGTACTATCATACAAAAAGAAATTCGGCCTATAGGGCTACCGGGCCTCATCCTAATTGAGAAAAGGTTGAAGATTATGTAATAAATAACATGATCCTATTGAAATCGTCAGTGGCGGAACCAGGCGGGGCGCAGGGGACGCCCCAGGCCCCTACAATTTGAAAACCACCCATTGACTGTATAGGCCCCTACATGTTAAAATAGATTTTTTTTATCTTTTAATAGGTAGTCGCCATCCCCCCACCCGCCCCTTTTAACGCGGCCAGCGCACCCCATTTGGTCAAAAATCTGATCAGCCACTGAAAACCTCTTATGTGATCATGGGTCTCAATCAAGCCGCAAATGCCATTTGCAAAGATGCGGTCGCCTCTAATTGATTTTATACATTTTCTATCACTTTCTTCTCTTTTGACTTTTCTTTCTTTCTATGTCTTTCTTTGTGAACTTCTCTTTTTTTTTTTGTTTTTTTTTTTTTTTTTTTTTTTTCTTTTTTTTTTACATTGCATAAAATTTTTGGTAGCCTAGCCCTCACCATTTTTCCAATTCACCTGTATTTGATTTTCGAACACATGCTTGTTAAAGCCACTGAGCTCGCGTTTCATTTGTAATAATGTGGCCAAAGTGAACCAATTCATTTGTGAAATTTAGGCCAAGCCTATACCGTTTCATGTATTCAAATAAATGAGAATATTAGGGCCTCCAAAATCGTGTTAAATGGAAATTGAAATTATATTATTAGTGAACATACCCCTGAAGCTATAAGATTAATATTTTGAAGAAATGACTAGTTACGTGACGATTGGTGACGCTCAAATAGATTTAAGTTGGCCGAGGTTATGAAATAAAAGGGCAATATACCAATTTTTCAAAAACTTTATAATGCATCACTTTGAGAGCAAGTTCAATATATGCGAAAGTGCA
>CALNVZ010000174.1:57596605-57623753 GCA_940671915.1 Paracentrotus lividus
ACATTGCATAAAATTTTTGGGCCTAGCCCTCACCATTTTTCCAATTCACCTGAAAATTTAGTGCGAGTTTTACGAACACCATGCTTGTTAAAGCCACTGTTAGCCTCACGATTTCATTTGTTAAATAAATGTGGCAAAGTGAACACACATTCATTTGTGAAATTTAGGCGCAAGCCTATACCGTTCTACATGTATTCAAATAAATGGAATATTTAGGCCTAAAATCGTAAATGGGAAATTGAAATTATATTATTAAGTGACATACCCCTGAGCTATAAGATTAATATTTTGAAGAAAAGAACTATTACGTGAAAGATTGGTGACGCTCAAATACGATTTAAGTTGGCCGAGTTATGAAATAAAAGGGCAATATACCAATTTTTCAAAAACTTTATAATGCATCACTTTGAGAGCAAGTTCAATATATGCGAAAGTGCATCATCATCATCATCATCATACCATCACCATCATCTTCATCATCATCATCATCATCATCATCATCATCATCATCCAAATCCTCATCATCATTATCATCACCATCATCATAATTATCATCACCATCATCATCATCATCATCATCATCATCATCATCATCCAAATCCTCATCATCATTATCATCACCATCATCATAATTATCATCAACATCATCATCATCACCATCATCATTATCATCATCTTCCTCATCATCATGATCATCATTATTGTGAAATAAAACTATCTGTCCCCCTTAAAGTATTATCACCAGCAATGAGGTTGACGTTGATGTTGTCGTAGTTCATATATATATATTGCAGATTTGAAAACAAAATTAAAAAAATAAAACTCGATTTGAATTATCATCTGTAAAATAATGTAATGTTTAATACCTCATCGATGCTCTTTATTACATTCGTATCTATTGAAAACAACGTCCAGAAGAAGAAAAAAAAAGCACATCACCTGAAATCAACACAAATTATATTGGAGCATTATTCTATGGTATGAATGATAACTATGAACTGTGAAATTTACTATACCTGCATTTTAAAAGTAATTATCGCTTTATATACCATGATATGGGATATTAACGTTGCATAATAAACCCATTTTAAAAAATTACAGTTTCATAAACTAATGAGCACCACTAACTTTGTGGTAATTGATCAGAAACCCCAGAACGATATTAAATGCCCGTATAGCTTGAATAATGGGATTTTTTGCGCATAACTTTATGTAAATATTAAAAGTATACAATTGTATTAACCATGAGGTCGAATTTTAATAACCGCCGATGATTATCGTTATAAAATAATGGGTTTTGTTTTGGCACAACATTAGAAAAAAATGCAACAAAAATCAATCCACGTCTATTTGCAGTAAAATAACTATTGTTACCAGGATAACTTTAAATTCTAGAGTTGAAAATCCACTCATTTGAATCACTTAAAGGGTTCAACCCTTTACTTTTCAATTTTCCTTAAAAACGCCAAAATCCCACATGCAATTCGTGTAGAAATATTATTTAGATATACTTAACAATATAATATTGTCATTAATTATAATGTTACAAATAATTTAAGATCATATTTGCATTTTAACCTTCTTTTTTTTTTTTGGGGGGGGGGGGGGCGCATAATGCATTCGTGTATTGTATCAACCTATAAGTTTGTAAAACATAAATGGACATGGAAAATAGCAACAATCAAACAACCAACTATATTTTATACTGTTTTTATTTCTAAACCTCCATAAAGATGGATGCTGAGGTGTATCTATTTTCAATGATGATATTTGATAGTTGTGGGTGTTTTTTTTTTTTTTTTTTAATAGTTCGGCATATACATCTCAATTCACTATTGATAACTCAAAATACAGCTACCGTACTACCGTGCCAAAAATAATGATAATGAAAAGAATAAAAGAATAAATAAACAAAAATCAAATAAACCATGACAATTTCGAAATAATTCCGTTTCACAGGCGAGTTCCAGAATTTCAAAATGGGGGGGGGGGGTGCAGGGGAGGGCACAACTGATAAAAATGATTTCAATGAACACCCTCACTTGCCAGAAGTATTGCAACATAGCTGAAATTCATGTATTTTTTATTTTACAAGTCTTTTATTTGTATGTATTGTTATATATTTCATTCATGAGCAGAGTATTGTCGACCATTTTACATTTTCTAAATGACACAAAAGAGGAGACTTGTCCATTGTAATTCCTGAGAGCAGCAGATGACCGAGGCAGAAATAACCACCGTTCTCCAGTGGCGGATCCAGGATTTAGAAATACGGGGGGCGCATCCCGAAAATTTGTAAAAATAGAGGACGCAGCCGAAAAATCTCAAATTTTAACATGGTGTAGTCAACGAGTGGTTTTCAAATTATAGAGGGGGCGCGCATACCCTGCGCCCCTGCCTGGATCCGCCACTGGTTCTCAGAATATTCTTTTACACTTTGGTCATTTGGCAGCATTTCCCCACGATATTTATTTTGCATGCATTCTGTGTAACCAATGACTACATTATAACCATACATCTCTGAATCAAAGAGTGAGACAAAATTAAAAGAGGCACTAAAAAATGACATTTTTGGAGGTGGGGATTATTAGTGTATTTTTCCGAAATTTGTTTATACTTTACGTTTATACATTTGGAATATATATCATTGCCAAAAGGCAGCACTAATGGCAAACAAAATAAAGCAATACCCAGATAATTTTATGATAAATTTATTTCTGCTGTTGCCAAGTAATTCAAAATTTAGACCTGTAGTGCAGAGAAGGTTTAATGCAACTTTATTCCACCAAATTAAAGCCAATGTCTTATTATGAATATATTGTAATATAGAATTTTTCACAATTACAGTTTGCTGGATAATCACGACCTCTAATTTGGGCACGCATCCTCCTTGGAAACAGCACAAAAAAAAAATACTCTTTCCCATTTATCTTTGTAATGGTTCTTTATGGCCATTATTAATTTGCAAAAAGTATCTAAAAGAAACTTGTAAACAATTTTCGAAGAAATATGAAACATGTTTCATTTTTATCACTGATAGTCCCCACCCGAAAACTTAATTTCAGGGCCTTTTTCTTTGTCTTTCCCTTTGTTTCTGCGGACGCAGACCGGAGTCACACAATGAACCTACCGGGCCCATGCGTAAAGATAATAGAGCCGCTTTTGTCCCCAGACAATTGGTGCCCCGAAATGCATTCAATTCGATTTTCTTGGATCCGTGCCTGACCATAATTGTGCAGGTCTGGTCATATATTGCTCTCAGATTTGAAAAGGAATTCTCATCTTACATAATATACAAACATCTGCAATAATATATATATACTCTGGCCATGAATGATATATAACAATATTGTGAAAGACTTGTAAAAATCTATTAAAAAAAAAATTAAAAATGGCAGGCAAGTGAAGTTATGTTGAACACGTAAGTTAAAAAAAATAAAAATGAAAAAAATAGGGGGCGCATGTCTGTTGTTCCCCCTTTCTATAGATCTGAATATTCGCTACTGAGAGGTGAAACAAATTTGAAACAAAATCGTTTAACGGCCTTCTGTTATTCATCATCAGAATAAACCGTCTTTCACTTTAATTATCCCCTCACTGAACCGAATTGAAATGATATAGGAATCCTGTTTTAAATAGCAGCGTTTGTTTTTATACAACAAACACTGTTTTCTCCTTAAAACTTTATACACATAAATTGTTTCCTTAAATCTTTAGCTTTGTTTATTTTCATAAAATTACTTTCACCTTGATTATATTTTCCATGTAACTTGTATTATTAATGCCAAACTACAACAAAATAGATTGTTTGTTTGCAGTTGATTTAATAGGAAAATATACAGGAAAATTGATAATAATGAAGATAATCATTGCTCGCTTATTAAAAAAACCCCCGAATAGTGTAATGCAAGTTTTAGAAAGAAAAGAGAAAATCATGTATGTTTTGTTATGTTTTTTTAAACGCGAAATATTATGCTGCTTGCTTAATATGTAGGCCTACGTCGACGGAACTCTGTTCTTTTAACTCGAATATGAGTCCCCTATTTTCATTTTTTTTTTGGAGGGGAGGGGGGAGGGGTTAAATTCAAATCTTAGGACAACGCCTTTTTATAATGGGGAAACACACACTTTAAAAAATAAATATAGAACTGTGTTATTTGAAATTAATTGTAGACTTTAATTTAAATAATAATATTTTTTAAAAAATCTTATGCTAGGACACCCCTTTCGGCCAAAATGTAAACCAAAAAAATAAATAATAAATAAATAAAAAATAAAAAGAAACAAAAAATTAAATTAAATAATAAAACAAATCTCTACAAATGTATTTCTCATATAAATTTTTTTTTATAGAGGAATTTCAAATTGAATGTGCATGTTCATGACTATCGCTGTAAGATGTGACCGGATAAGAAAACGTATATACAAGAAACAGATTGCACTACAATTTACAAGGGATATCTCCCTTCTATATCTGCTAGTGTTATGTGGCTGTCACACTTGGGTAAAGACGCTCATTGTAAGATGTTGTCCGTCAACATGGATAGCTAGTTCCGTCCCTTGTCCGATGGTTGTGCGTTAGTCATAGCATATGCAGTTTGATCAGCAGTAGTCCGGAATGCGGCCTGTGGATATGCGGTGTGTATGCGAGAACGCCGAGTGATCAGAACGAGAACAGTTAAGCGTCTAAGAAACGACCATGTACAATACGTATACAGGAGAAAACGCACGTCCATCGGACAAGGACCGGTCAGCCGGTCAGCCACTGTCAGCTTCTCATCCGTCTACCTTATCATGCCATGTCTGGCAGCATCATTAAAAATATACTTTCAAAGAGTAAAATGTGGTGCTATCTGGGGCATGTGAATTCATCCAGGACCGAACTCTATTCGTTCGACTTGAATCTGTATGGTTAGGCATCTTCTGTTTATAAAAAAAAATACAACTTTGCTTCATAAATATTTATTTCTAAAGAAGCAAAGCCTGTCCGTGTCGGCTATATGCTGTTCTTTCAACATGTTCGACTTGAGATGGACAATCTACTTCAGACTTTGTAGCCTTAAAAATACAGCATTTAATGTGAATTTCAAAAGACACAAAGCTGCCCGTGAACTCTCTGGTTCTTTTAACTCGATCGTGGAATGACATCTCTGAGTGCTCAGCTCAACGTACTGGAGTCGGCAGCTAGCTAGTTAGCATTAAAGTGTTATTTATGGGCTGTCGGTAACTGCATCCATTTCACCAAACGCATCATAAGTCAAAAGATTACACCCAATAGCATTCAAATACCAAACCCGAGCAATAACTATCTCTCTTCATTCTTGGCCAAGTCGGAAGAAGAGTTCCTTATTTACGCTTGATATCACAAGGAACATCTCAAATAAGATTGTACTTTTGGCTAAAGATCGTTTTATGGTTGTGTATGACTTCATCCGTTCCATTACAAGCAAATCTTAAATCGGAGGTTAAAGTTATTTAGGCTTCAATTCCTTAATTCCAAATTCTTCTATTTCTCTGGTCGATTGTGGAATCTAAACGCTATATACGCTTAACCCTCCACAATGTTTTTGTTTTTGTTTTTGTTTTTGTTGTTGTTGGGGGGGGGGGGGTAACAGTCATTTAGAGAACCGGCTCTAGACGTTGGCAATGTTTGACGATAAAAGATTTGCGCAGATGTCTTATTTATTTATTTGGTCTACCCATTTTTGTATAGACTCGGTCAATCTCGTTCATTCCCGCCATTTGACGTGATTTTTGCTCACGTTGTATTGGTGCTTCGGAATGATTTGTCACTGTCAGATCAGAGTCGACTCCTGGCGGCGCGGATGTCTCCAGAACCTACTGCGGTATTCTTGTTTTCATATTTTGGAAGAGAAGCTGTGGGCACTTTCACCAGAACTAATACGTTGTTTAAAAATATGTATAGCGAATTCACTTGCTGTTGCTTTATAATATTATCCTTATTCTGTCTCTGCAATATATTGTTTCATTTTTGTGAAACACGGCGCTAATATGGCATAGCGGTAGTTGTAGGCTACATTATTATTAAAAAAGATTACTTCTTTAATGACGTATAGGTCATTCAATTTTACACCACAAAATACAAACAGTATTTACAAAATATTTCTTATATATATTTATTTCATGGTCATAAACATAAAGATCCATATCATATCACATCAGTTGAGGAAAATTAGCTATGAATAGATTTCTTTTTTGTTTTTGTTTGTATGTTGTTTTGTTTTGTTTGTTTGTTTGTTTGTTTTCTTTAGGGGGCATGCTTTATATGACAATTTTGAATTAATTTACACTTAAGTGTATCGAATAATCTATAGTGCACTGGATTAAAAGGGTAATTGCTTTCTGTATGTATATTTCTTAACTCTGAAACTGCGGGGTTAAACTGAGAATGAAATCCAGTTAATAAGTATATTCATCATTATATGAGCCATTATTACCTGTAGCAAATTGGAAAATTAAGTACTTTTAATTACTAGTAGTCAAATGATTAGTATGTATAACGGCTATATTGCAATTTATAGGATTTTAAAAAAATGATCAGCCTCGGGATATATAGATTATAATGAGAAATTTGGATGATCAATTTATCATGCAAATATAATTTTTCCCACGAGGCCGAGGGTCCACGAGGCCGATTTTTCTCGTATTGTATTTTGCAATATACTGCTCGGCTTCGTGGACCCTCGGCCTCGTGGACGCTCGGCCTCGTGGGAAGACCCCAATATGAAGACTTGCGTATATAAAAAATACGATAGTATTAATTTTAAATGGCCAACTGTACGCAGAGGCACGTTGATGCTGGGGGTGGACGGGACAGGTTGCCTTAATATTTAAAACTGGGTTCAAAATTATAAAATTTCCTTCCTATAATCAAAATAATGGATGTGAGAACAAGATAATGAATAGGCAGAATAGATAGGTCAAATACGTTTCAGTTTATTATATATTTTTAAATGGAAATAATATATTTAGACTCTCAAGACAATGACCATATTAAACTTCCTTTTTTCTTTCAAATGCCCAATTTCCATGTCACTCGCTACATGTAGGCCTATATCGAAAGAAAAAAAAATCAGCTTGGGCTACGGGCGGTTAGCATGATGATTTTAACCAACATTGTGCAATACCCCCAGCAATGATCATTAATCCTTTGGAGTCATTCTTCTGTGCATACAAGATAGAATAAAAAAATAGCTACAAAGCTAACAATATTTATTCTGCAATAAGAAATACAGAATTCAGAGAAAAATATCCAAACAACAATTGTCATTATTTTCCTTCAGAATAAAGTCAGCGTGTGAGAGTGTTTTCAATTGTGTCACATTTCTCATCTCACATCATGTAGGGTAGATGTAGGGAATACCGGCCACTTAAGCTCAATTGCTTAATTAGCACATGAAAACAATAAAATCACAAAAGAAAAAGATTCGCATTGCTTTTCCAAAAAAATTGAGGTAATCAAATATTTGGTGAGGCAGTTATATGCAAATAATGACGCCATCGTAAATTGTTTCCGGTTATATCCCTATAACGGACAGTATGTTTTTACCCTTTTTTGGTATAAAGATCTGTCTGGAAGCACTGATTTGAATGTAAACCATCACTTAACATGTTGTATTGATTCTTTATAACATTATTCATTTTTAGAAGATTATATGCATTTTACTACAAAATTCAAAACACTCAGAATAACTTTATATCTCATGTAGATCAATGGCATATCACAATAATAATAAAGAGAAATAGACATTTCAAAATTGTCAAACAATCTAATAAATAAATATAATACATTATATATGCAACTTACTATTGTGATCTCATGCTTTAGCAACTCAACCCGGAAGTAAAACAACAACCGCCATGTGGTGTCCGGTATTCCCTACACAAAAAATGACTGACTAGCACTTTCAACACACTACCCACCCCCCCCCACACACACAGGCTTTGTACAGTGCAAAACACTCACATACACGTTTGGCCCCCACCCTCCACACATGTCCATAATGCATGAAATAGAGGTCATGCCCAATTCTATATTTATACCATCACATTCTCTAAAATTCAATTTTTACTCAGGAGAGTTATTGAATTTATCATTCCTTTTTCTAATATTTAAATTATCAGGTCCACCATTATTTTCAGTGGTTCATGGCTAAATTTATTCATCATTGATCCTTACTTTTTTGACAAATTTGTGGTGGGCTATTTTATCTTCTCGGAGACTCTTCCTCAATTGTCTAGATTTGCTTAGTCGATACAGAATTACACAAAAAGTTCTCTCATATATTCACCAGACATGCCACCTCTTACACTGATTCTCCTTTTAATATAATTGCCCTTAAGGATCTACAGGTCGTTTCAGATACCGGTTCTCAGTTTGGGTCTTAGCTATGGGAGGAACCAAATTGAATATGATGAGATTAAGATCCTTAGTACCCCGTATTCCTATGGACTTTTTCTCCGCGAGTTATTTCCTCTAGCGGGGTAAATTCTGCTTAGCGCAATATAAACTAACATCGGTATCGACATTTTTAACAACAAAAGAATATTATAAGTCTATCACATAAAAAACTAAAACATAATATTACATATTTTTTTCCGAGAAGGAAAATAAAGTATAGACGATGATACCACTTTATTGTGCTCACGCGGCGCCATTTATTTACTAGATAAATAAAATTACTTTCAATATTGAAGATTCTTTTAGCGGACAATATAATAAAAGACTTAAACAATCAAAAAAATGATCTCTACTGAAAATCAATAATAAAAGCGGAGCTGTCACACAACTCGGAATGTATATTATTTACTAAACTTAAGTAAAGAGAATTATTGCAGAATCCTACGAAATATATAATATTCAATGATGATGAAACACCGGTTTTAAAATTTACTGCATCAGGAATGGAGATTTTTTCCTTTAGGTGACAATATCACCGGGAAATCATAAATTTACTGCAATATACTATTTTCTAGTAAAAATTTGAAAAATCCAACAAAAAAAAAATAACAAAAACGCAGATACACTAACAGAACACAAAATAAAAAACGAAAAAAATACAGTTAACAACAACTTGAAAACACATCAAAATGATCAGGAACTATGTAAATACAAATGAACAAAAAGAATGGAACTAGAATTGAGGAAGATGTATGGATAAAGAGTTAAATTTAAGATTAGAAAGGTTTGTTGAGAGAGAGGAGAAGAGAATGGAGAAGTTATTTAAAGACAAAAGACTTAAAACACAATAGGCAACATGATAATTGGATATAAATTTAAAAATTATTTTTTTTTAATGTAATACGACTAGAGATAACAATGATAAACCGAATGATTTTTCGAGAACACTGATGGTATGAAAAGAAAGCCATAGTAGTGGGGTTGGTACAATAAATTATTACTCTTTTTAACCAGAACTTTTATCAGGAAATTGAATTCTCCAATGACATCAGTGAATTTCGCTGTCCCGATTTTAATGGTTAATTGACACTTATTACTTTACAAACTTCGGACAAAGGACTTGGTTGGGCAATAAACTCTCATTGTAAAGACAGTTTTGGAAAAATATAAATGAAAATGATTCGGGAATTACGATGCATTTGCAAACTCTTCTTTCTCTTCATAGGACTGAGTTATATATATTTAAGCCTATAGGCAAGGTATATAGCAGTGTTTTACGAAATAATTGCCCTCACATTATTATTGTAACGCCTATTGCTAACACAAAGACGTTTCATTAGAATTTCATACTGCCTAATAGTTCATATGATATTCTGATCGACCTCCAATAGGCTATTTTGAAATCGCTTATATGTCGAAAATAAGAGTCATACGTTTTGTATTGGGACCTCTCATCGTGGGATTGTCTTGGCCATATCACTACTTGAAGGTGTTACATCTTAGAACCATTGAGTAAAGAGCGTTCAAGGTTAGGGACTTCGCTCTTGGCATTTTCATTACTTATTGCTCTCTGTCACAACTGGGACCTACTAATTACTTAGTCTTTTTATCAGTCATGCTTCGGCTAAATAACAATATCAAACTGCATTATAGGTAGCCTACGCTTTAGAACACACTCGTTTGCATATTTTGACTTTCCATAGCGATGCAGAATAGTTATAAGGCGGAGACAATAAGATGAGCAAGTCTACTTGACCTCTTCTATGGTGTAACAATGACTATAAAATGATTTATATTCAAAGCTTATTTGGGTCAAGACAATAAGCTTAAAAACGCGCTCATCGTCAACAATATTTTTCTTTTGAATTCAAAAGTTTGCAAAAGTCGCCTATATATACTTCATTGAGATTCAATTTCTATTTTCTATGCACACTGTTTCAATCATATCTGTCGTATTACATTAAAAAAATATTTTCAAAATTTATTTCATTCATCATGTTCATTTATCTATTAACTTTCTATTTATTTATTCTTTTTTGTTTGTTTGTTTGTTTTGTTGTTGTTGTGTTATGTTTTTTTGTTTTGTTTTGTTTTGTTTTGTTTTTGTTTTGTTTTTTTTTGGGGGGGTTCAATAATTTTTTGTAATAAAAGTCAGAGCACGGAACATTTTTTAGTAAAACGATTATATTAATATTTTTTTATTATAAAGGGGAAAAAAGTTGTGGTATAGTTTCTGATACCGTATATTGCGCCTAAATTTTCCAAATGCGCAATCAGGTTTTAATATTATATTTTATTGTTAGAAACAAAACGGATCAAACGCTGTGTAAGATGAAGATTTACAGGATATAAAAACTTTTCTGCTCTTTCTGATGATGGTGTATGCAACAATAAGTAGACATATTACACTACACATTGGACTGATAACTGTTATTTAGAAAAGGATGATAAATTCATAGCTCTGGGAAATTTTATCTTTTGGTGGTGACGAAGACTTTCGAAATAAAATTTATGTTTCACCATATACAAAACTATTTGAAAAAGATCGTCTATGCAATATACAGCTCCTAATTACACAAGCACTATGAAGATAAAATTAATATTGGCAGAGTTTTGTTTAAACCTCCTCCAAATAAAAAAAAAAAAAAAAAAAAACATTGGCTGGTTCGATAAAGAGACGGCGTGGTGCCCTGCACTATAGAATTAGATGTTAAAGGTTCAAATTTGTTCATTTTTAGTTCGAAGATTTTTTTTGTCCCTGACTTGTTTTTCATTCATAATGAAGGTTGCGTAGCCGATCTAATATATTATGAGGATTGATTACAATCCTTTCTTGAAGTAATTGGGAATAAGGGAATAGATCGAGATGAAATCATTTTAGTGATTATATAGATTTAAAAAAAATCAGAATGAATTATTCAAATTTTATCAGAGCTCAATTGTGACTTTCACATTATGGTTTTCAGTTTACACACATATTTTTTTTATACGAAAGAAGAATGTATGTTGAACATGACTATCTTTAAATTTGAAATAGTCCGTATTTCATTCAAACATAATGACAATAGTGTAATAATGTGTAACGATATCAAACTCAATATAGGCCATGACAAATCATATTCGTTAGAGAGAGATGGAGAGAGAGGAGACATTTCCAGTCCAGACACTTATCTCAACATACAATGTTTCATCAAATAGCAAAACCAACAAGGTAAATATGAGGGCTTTAAAACGCAAATACCCTTTCCGCAGTACGCAAAATGAAAGCCCTCAAAGTGATGATGATATTGATAATAAAGAAGGAGTTTTTCATTTCGCCGTAACGCGCAAGAGGATTTCGTGCTTTGTGAACAGTCAGTGAAGTGAAATTGCAAAATATCTCTTTGGTAGATTCAATATCGGAGATATAATGGATATAAATAGAAAAGGGTAATATTACTAGACGAACTATCCCGTCGGATGGCGGGAGATTGGCCGCGGGCGGCGAGGTTTGATCACGCAGTATCCCTTCGACTCGGAGACGGGGTCGGCTGTCGGATCGTGTGCCGTGTCGGGGTGACGATGTCGCACGCGTATGGCGTACGCGTCTAATCTCGACGATCGTCATCACACGCGCAGATGAGAGGATTCGTGTCGTAAACCCACCCTCGAGATCATTTAATAGATCTTCTTTGAAGTCATTAATGTAATCATCCTCATAGGGCATAAATGAAGATTTATCCCGCCATTTTAAGCATTTGCCTTTGACGCACGGAGCTGTGGGGATGGTGATGAAAATTGCCTTAATTGGAACCCACCGTGAAAAAAAGTAATAACATTGTGGAAAATATAACGATAAGTTGTGTATTTTGCGAGGGAGTGATAATAAGTATAGGGTAATTAGCATTCATGGGTTTAAGATACATAATTATTATGGATGTGACATAGATAGTTTCTTATCATTTTGCCTGAAGATATTAGCCCGTCTTGATAAAGCCCAGCCCAATTGATAAGGTGATTATTCTTCATTTCATACGACCATGTGACTGTGTGTTACAACTTTTCTTTGCTTTCCTGTTCATTGCATAAATCAAGATTAATAATACAGGGCTAATGGTCATATATCATCCTTCATCGCGAAGTGGTTTGCATTATTATGTGAACTGTATAGCATGACATGCGTTTGCCTTCGGGATTAGGCCTACTCGTATCTTCACTATTTCCCCCATATTCTTTTTGATATTTTTTCATAAAATCTTATATTCATACCCCGAGCAGGGCCATCAAGAGTTCACACGAACATTGTCAAAATCAGAGATCATATTCACTCCCCTTGTTTCATCATACCAAAAAAAAAAAAAAAGAAGAAAATATCCGAACTTCATTTAAATTGAAAGTGTAATAGGTCAAGTCAAAGTTATTTTGCAACTTTGTCACACGCGTTACCAACAAATAATTTACCATAACTTGATTATGAAATGATTCATTTCGATTATTTTTCACGTTTTTGGTAAAGGTTCTGAACCTATACCAAAAACATTATAAATAAATGACATAAACAATTCTATGATTAATTTATGATAAATTATTTGTCGGTAACGCGTGGGATGAAGTTCCAAAATAGTTTGGACTTTTATTATAATAGCCTAATGTTAAGTGATCGCTCCTTAGTTTATTTCGATATATAAGGCAGAGAAAAGGATCAGAATATCCCTTAGGCCTGCGTACGTTACAACATATCAAATAAAAAATAAGCTCATTAGTAAAAGTCATTAAAGTCATTAGACATCTCATGAGTCGTGGGAAAATCGAATATGCTTAAACCTATGATTTTTGCCCCGTCGCGCAGACGACTCTGACTCTGCCACAGGAAAAAATAAATATCGGAGACATCTCTGAGTGTCCGAGTCTCAGAGACGTATCCGTCGCGGAAACTACTTTGAAACTACTTTGAGACGGATTTGGGACTACTTTCAGAAGGTTTTGAAACTACTTGGAGACGGTTTTGACTCCGCGACGTCTCCTAAGTCCCCGCGACGATTCATGAGACGCGGAAACTACTTTGAGGCGGTTCTTTGAAACTGCTTTGAGAGAATTTTTGAAAATTGTCGCGGAGACGTCTCAGAGACGCCTCCGCGACGTCTCCGCGACGGAATAAAATATCGGAGACGTCTCTAATACTTTTATCCGTCGCGGAGATGTCTCCGCGAAGTGAGATACCACCCTAACGAAATGGCTCGAGTGCATGTGTAACTGCTTTGGTTGAGAACACCAAAGATACAATAAGTGTGTTTTCTAAATACGGGAGTTAGTCAAGCAGTAACGTTCACCGACAATCTAATTCGAATCGGGATTTGCAATAACTGTTTCAAATCGACTTAGATGGCATTTGAAGAAAGTTCTCATCAGGTTAAAATTCACGGCACTTCTCTTATTAAAAAGATAAACAATTTTGCTTCTTAAAGTAATATTGAAGAAACATTCTCCAAAGTGGGAATTAATCTGTGTTATTTAAAT
Source organism: Paracentrotus lividus (assembly GCA_940671915.1). NCBI lineage: Eukaryota > Metazoa > Echinodermata > Echinoidea > Camarodonta > Echinidae > Paracentrotus > Paracentrotus lividus. Next base: position 57,610,524 of record CALNVZ010000174.1, read on the forward strand.
TCTTTAAATGGAAAAACTTTACATAAAATAGGAAGAGAAGATAATCCGGTGTGTATAATAAAACAGATGCATGGCTAAACTATACTGTATATAATTTTTTATACGGAATGTGAATCGGATATAAAATAACGCTTGCAGCAAATTATCAGAAACTGATGTGAAATTGGTGTATTCTACCACTGATCATCTGATTAAAATGAACAAAAATAGCCCGTTAAAGAATAATATCCACTGTTCCAATATATATCGTCTGAATTTACTATACTCAGTCTGGCATTTAACTATTATGTATTGCCATGATGATTTTGGCATATGAAAACATTACAGACTTTTCCTTTAAATTCTCGCTATAATTATACAAAAGTTAAATGTACAATTCAACACAATCTTCCAATAGAATTAAATCGTCCGTGAAAGTGGTCATGTGTTCACTTGGCAAATCTCAGCATCAATAACGCCGAAATAGTCGACGCTCGATTAAACAAAACACTAGTCTAAACCACCAAATATGAAATTTCCCTTCCAGCGTGTCGCATTCAACAGAACAAAAAAAGAAGTCATTTTCTCGTCGCTCTCGTGTAGCTAGCTATAGCCATAAAAGCAAAGCAATATGCCGTCGCATAATAATGCCCATCGTTGCATTGGCTTATTGTTGAATTGACAGAACAAATATATAATTCGGATTTCCAACACGAACCGCCTTTTATCAGCTCTCTATTATTTATACACATACATTCGTAAATGATATTTGGCGTACTCTTTTTTTTTTCCGTTTTGGAAGTGTGTTATGACCACAGGCATATTCTGCAGGGAGTAAGGGGCTATGACCCCTCGATATATGTATATATATATATATATAGAGAGAGAGAGAGAGAGAGAGAGAGAGAAATGAATTCTGCGTCGGTTTTATGTTACCAAACTAAAAAGAAATACAATTTGAATGAAATATATATATATATATTTATTTATCTTCAATGATTGATTTTATGTTACCAAACTAAAAAGAAATACAACTTGAATGAAATATATATATATATATTTATTTATCTTCAATGATTGATTTTATGTTACCAAACTAAAAAGAAATACAATTTGAATGAAATATATATATATATATATATTTATTTATTTATCTTCAATGATTGATTATATATTTTATATATATATATATATATTAGTTAGCACAATAAGGTTCAGAGATAATGCATTTACGCCAATTTCTTTATTGATTAAATGCATTATCTCGACTATTTGTTTTTTGTTTGATGACTGCCAAAACGTGCGTGAAAATCTCTCTCTCTCTCTCTCTCTCTCTCTATGACGTATAAACTATATATTTTTTAATAAATATATTCAAACGAAAATAACACATCATTCTAGCCAGCGTTCCAGTTGTTTGAATGGCGATAACCTAGCTCTTGCTAGCTAAATGAAAGTATGAAGGTATAATTAATATCTATCTTTCTATCTATCTATCTATCTATCTACATGTATAAGGCGGGCTCACACGATGCGACTTGTTGCGATGCGATTTTTTAAACAAATGGTAGTTTGCATTATATTCCGACATTTAAAAAATGCAAATTTATCTTATAAGAGGTAAAAATTGTAAAGGAACAATGTAATCGAAATTTCGTTCCAATGCGAGCCTTTAATTAGGGGTAAAAGACAAATTTCCTTAAAATCGCAAGATCGCTGTGACGTCACTGCGGTTTGGAAACAATTTGAATTTATACAGAGAAGGTTGTTCGCAATCGCCTTGAATTTCAATTTTGGTATTCATAGGGATACCCACAACTTTGAAAAGTATGAATTTCCTAGTTTAAAGGTTTGTATCAAATAATATTAAAGTTTTCCTGAAAAATCGCACCGCAGCAAGTCGCACCGTGAGAGCCCGCCTTAATAATCTGCTCTGTCGCTTTGTGGCCTCACATGATATTTAAAAAGTAGTAATTTTTTGGTATACATTATGCCTGTATAATGAACGAAAAAAAAAATAATAGGGAAGCCCAGCAATCACTTCTAAAATGAAAATAAATTGTGAAATTCTTTTGAATTTATAAGATCCTATACCCACATCCAACTTACAGTTAAGATTGGAAAATGCTTTGCTTCTGCATAATTAACGGGTATGATTATTAATAGGTTATCAACAGAATAATGTTATGTTGTTAATATCAATCATTAATTAATTTGCACTTAATCCTCCAACGGCTAGGTACAAACAAAAAACAAAAATCACACAAATAGAGACGCCATAAGGCCTCCTACAGAACAATGATGTAAAAGAAAATTATGTTATGAGCCTAGTATTGGAAGTCCCTTCTTTATTTATTAAAAAAAAAAAATTTCTTGCACCCTCCCCAACCGCAATCCAGGCCAGTGCTTACATACGCCATTTGTTATGATGTACATACAGGTTGAATGGCGGCTGGTGGTATACTGGAGGTGGGGATGGGGATAAAGGGACATTTTCATTCTTTTATTAACAAGTGGTAAAGCGGAATAGCACCTTAATGGTTTGCTGGTATTGATGGTCAGTCGATCGGAAAATTAAGCGGGGAAAGGAAGCATGAAATTGGCGCGCAACAAAGTTAATTGTGCAGGGTCACCCAGCCAAAGCTGGATTATATCCGCGACAATTGTCATGTAATAACATTTTAAAAAACAGAAACGAATCTCATTTTTGACACATTACCGTCTGGAAATGGGTGAAAAGATAATAAGAAGGAGGAGCGAAGCAATGTGGCTTTGGTATTGATCGCGGTGAGAGAGGGTTACTGAGAGGGAGAGGGTATAAGCAGACGTCGATAGGTGCTAAGTGCAGAGGGCCAAAGACGCGATCGTCATTCGCCTTCCGCACACGGTAACTGGCATTCTATGTTATTGTAGTGGCGGTTAATTTGGTGGTGGCAGATTTGGCGTTCGGGTTGGGGGTTGGCTCGAGTCGGGCACAGTGTTGCCAGCCGTACGATAATTATCGTATTTGTACGATAATTTGACCCTCTGTACGATGTACGATCAATAATTTCAAAAAATGGCAAATGTACGATAATTTTACATATTTCATTAGATAACACTGATATATAGGCAAAACCAGTGAAAACCGGCCAATAAAACAACAAAAGTCCTAAAAGTTCTGGGGGCTCCGCCCCCAGACCCCCACCCATAACATTATGGAAGATTCCCTGATTCACAAATGTTGCAACGTGTTTTTCTATTCAAAGTTCCGGGGGTTCTTTTGGCAATTGACAGGCTTGCAGTTCGAGCTCATTAACCAAATAGGGGGGATTTTCTGTAAATTGCCGTGGAACCCTGCATGTACGATAATTTTGGCTAAAAAACGATAATTTTGAGGCTCTGATACGATAATTTGACATCTTGAACCTGGCAACGCTGGTCGGGCACACGGGAGAGCGACGGCCCAGCAATCAACTTGCCTCAGGTCCTCCTCACCGGACGGTGGTGAAACACGTATGATGATGATGACTTTTTGTTCCCTCTCACACAATTTCATTCTTTATATTTTGAGGGTACGGTCTTTCAACTCACAGAACTATACGAACGGCTTCGGTTTAGCCAAAATGGAAGAGCAAAAGAGGAGAGGAGACGATAAGATACGAACTCGCTCCTCTAGGCGAAAACAGATTGTCCGTGCGTAGCGAATCAAGTTACGCTTCCATGACATATCGTCTATAGTAGATGCAGGAAAGGGAATTATTAGTGTCCTCTGGACCTCATGCATTCTGGTTGATCTTGAGCCTATATGAATCCAGATTTTGACCAACGAAATCAATTCCCGAGTCACTGTAGGCTATGAGGCGGAGATGACTCTGCGATGAACCATACTCTTTCTACTTTCCCCGTTGTTGACATTAATAGCGTATGATTACACTTAAAACATTATAATTCAAGCCAAATATTATACCTTCCAGAGAAATTCATCATCCATATAATTAGGCACACTTTCCCTGGATAGTTTTTAAAACCATGTTAAAATCATTCCAAACAATGAATTTAAACATAATTTATATACCACATAACCAATCTATCCCTATATCAGCTGAAGAATGGCGTCTAAATTGCGGCGCCATTATACCACGTGACCCACACGTCGACAATAATACGGCGATGTAGGAGACCGGGGCAATGTTAAACGTGGGCAGATTAGGTTTACAGTGGGATGCTCCTCAGTTACACTACGCAGAAGACACGCTATAACTTTATTATAATTTTTGTTAGAAAATCTGCGCTATATTAATCGCTTCCAACATGACTGTATGACGTCGTGCAGATTTACGCGGATTCGTGGAACCTTTTCTACAGCGAAAAACGTATTTGTCTGAAGCATAAAGTATACTTATCACTATTTACCATTGTGTTTATTCTGGCAAATGATTGTTATGGATAAGACTGACCGGCTGTCATTTATTGTTATATTTTAATAAATTATTGTTTCTTTTCTGTTAGCGTCATGGTGTGCCTTATTATGTAGTTATTGCTATAATGTTCAACGCGGTATATACCTGATAGCTATAGACTCCTAAGACAATGATAAATATGTATATGTCCTCTCTCCACATGACTAGGGTAAGTGTTTGGTCACCTCTGCCAGGGGCAATTAAACAACTGTCATGTCCTGACAATTGCCCTGTTTCTGTTTTAAGTAATTCCCGTAGAACTCGCGTACAAGCAGAATTCCGCTGATCAACACCCACCTATTTAATAGATAATCCAATTCAGCGCGCCCGCGGAGCGTTTTTGAAGTAGGAGGGGCTGAGCGGCATAAGTGCTCGGGGCTAGTGAGGGGAGGGGGGGGCTGAACAGACATAATCACATGTATGGTAATGATTTTCCGTTTTTGTACACGTTCGCTGGACGAAGCCTCTCAGGCTCCGTGGCCCGCCTTGCAAATACATAAAAAACATTACAATTGCTCCGGGATATTTGTTGCTCCCTGGTAATACATACATTATTAACATAATCAGAAACTCTCTAACATGAGCTAGTATAGAGACGTCTCGAGAACGTCTCCAAGACGTCTCCGCGGACAATTTATTAAAAAAAAGTCCGTCTCCGAATATTCAGGAGACGTCTCGGAGACGTCTCTAATACTATTTTATCCGTCGAGAGCAAGATTCCTATTCTGGTCGCGGAGACGTCTCCGCACCCTTAGCTAACAAGCATCATAATTTGAATGTATTTTCAATTATAATGCTTTACAAAAAACAAAAGGTAACAACATCTATAACCTCCGACATGAAAATTAGGGTGGTATCTCACTTCGCGGAGACGTCTCCACGACAGAATAGAAATTTCGTCTCACGCGATGGATAGATAATATTAGAAACGTATCCGAGACGTCTCGGAGACGTCTCCTAAATCTCGAAGACGATTTTTTTTCATAAAGTGGCGGAGACGTCTCGGAGAACCGTCTGCGGATATTGGAGACGTTTTTAATACATTCTGTCCGTCGCGAAAACAAAATTTTCTATTTATTCACGGAGACGTCTCGCAAAAGTAGATACAGAGCCTCAAATTTTATTCTTGTTGTTGTTGTTGTTTTTTTGAAAAATAAGTTTATATTACTTTACTGGAAAAAACAACAGTAAAAAATATGAAGAGAGTGACATTACGTTCTTTTAATGCAGATTGTAAATAGGAGTAGACTTGGATATAAAGAAAATAGCAAAGAAACCTCGTTGATAAGCTCAAGTATCAGAACTTTGATATACTTTGAATGTATTGTCGATTATTATTGCTTTACAAAACAAAGGTAACCATACTATAATCTTCAGACATGAAAAATTCAATAACTTTGAACATATCTGTCTAATAGTTATTGTTAGAAATGCAATGAAATATTGATATTTTCGAAAAAGTGCCTTTAGTTGTTTATCATTTGTTTCACTGTAATCAGAGCCTCAAGTTTGTTATTCTTGTTTTTTTTATAATTTATATCACTTACTAGAGAACTTCATAACTTTTGAATGTATAATTTTTTTTTTACAAGGGCCAAAGGTAACCTTCTATGTAGCTCAAACATGAGGAATATATACTGTGAACATATATTGTATTATTTCATTTTATTCGTCGAATGTTCATGGTATAACGATCTATACATAAAAGAACACTGAAGGAGTAGCCCATGAAAACCAAAGACCTATTACAATGGGTCATAGATAAAATGGGCAAATGTGAGAGAGTAGAATAGGGACCCCGCCCCTGAACTTTGTTTTTTCTTATTAAAACGCACATATTAAAGAGAGAGAAGAGGAGGAAGGGAGAGAAAGGGAGAGGCGAAGAGAGAGAGAGAGAGGGGGGGGGGGGAAGGGCAGATAGGAAAGTAAAAAAATGTAAAGAGGGGAGTGAGTGAAGAAAAAAGAAAGATCGAAAGAAAGAAAGACAGAAGGAGAGAGAGGGGAGGGGTGGCAGCTCCCCATAAAATAAAAAATAAATTTTCAATATGATACCTGAAAATATAGTGCCTCAAACGTTTGTTGTTAAAAGGGCAAAGCACATATTGATTTTTGCAGAAGAAAAAAATGGCGTAAATTTGAAGACTTGATTTTACAAAAAAAGAAAGAAGAAAAAAAAAAGCTGTAATTTCTTTAACTTTCACTTATCAAGAAATGCGTATCACATAGTTAATTTTGCATAACAATGCAGTTATAGTCAAAAGAGGTATACATTATAAGTGTTATAGGTACAACAGTTGTCAGTAAAGATATATTGTGTAGTCAAAGTAGATAAAGACAAAATATGATTAATGAAGGTTCTATAATTCTACAGTTAAAGGGTGAAGCCACACACCCTAAAAAAAAAAAAAAAAAAAAAAAAAAAAAACTATCATCAATATTTGTCCCATTTCATGACTATAACAAGTGGAAATGTAATATAATGGTCAGAGCATTGTCATGTTTCATCATTATAATTAGTTTATGTGGTTAATGATGTTTATTATTTGTCATGTCATAGCTTTGATGATAGACATAGTTATAGAATTCTGTTGAATTGCATCACGCTGCCATAATTGAGTTACCAGATATGTTCCCCTTAGTCCCATACCCGCCAGCTCCGTCAGTCCGTATCGTTATTCGATACTGCGACCGTCTGTTAACCATCTGCCCCTTCCTCTAGGGCAAATTGTAATCACACCTCGACCTCTCTCGTTTCTAATATCCATGGAATGCCTATCAAAATGACTATGATTTTACTTAACCATATACTCTCATATGTCAAGTCCTAACATCATGCATATTTCATTTTTAATTTAGTCTCTTAGTTTTAAGCAAGTCTATTTAGCTTTCAATAAGCTGATAGGTCAAATTTGGAAAAAAACTGTTACAATTGCCCCAGGTCTCCCCTACATATTTACAGGCCACTGCATGTGCCTTGAGGTTAGATAATACCGTCACACACATAATCTTAAACGCAAAGTGATTAGACTGATTGACAAATCACCTGTAGACAAAATAACAAAATTGTAATTGCCCGTATGAAATTTTTCAGATTATAATATAGGTTTTCCCGGCCATTTTCATCCCTCATTCACTCAATTACATGTGCGGAGCATTCAATTTAGCTCATTTTTTGACCTGTGCTTAAACTGGCATTTCAATATCGCACTTTAGGAATTCAACTTAATGTGAACAGCGACCGAAAAGGTACTTATTAGTCAAGTCAGACGTAATATTCGGCCTATTTCAACAATGGCGATATTCAATTTCACATTTAATTGTAACAAGAGCTAATTTTGTACTATATTGTGTATTTTCTATTTCATTTTAAAGCTATCTATTTAATTCAAAACAAAGTCAATTTCAACATATATGGTATATGGAGATGGAGAGAGAGAGATCGAGATGAACGCATCACCCCTGTCCTCTCCATTCTCTCAGGGCAATGACGTTATAGCAATGTTATATGTATAATATTTTATTTCATTATAATATTTATTTCATAATCTTTCTTCATTTGTTATCATTTTCGGAAATGTAGGGACATACATGTCTGTGCTTGAAAAAAGTTCCATGGTTGTATTTCTCTCTTTCTTCTCTCTCTCTCTCATATTTTTTTTCTTCATTCTCTCACTTCTTTCTTTTTATATATTGATATTAATATGGTGTGGATGCCCTCCATACGCACCACCCTCTCCATTCCTCTTCAAGGAACTGACGTTATTCTCGCATGTTATTTGTATTATTCATTATTTAAATTTCATTTCATATCCTCCTTCTTTTAATCATCTTCTGGAATTATCAACATGTGCCAGCAAACAAAGGCTCATACTTCATTATTTTGCTTTCATATATTTCTCTTTTTTTTAAAACTTTTTTATTCACTCTCTCTGTTTGTTTTGTTTTCTTTTAAATGTTTATTTTTAGATATCTATGCGCATTTTCCATCATTGATGTTGTATTTTATATGTGTTTGTCATACTTTGTTTTCTATTTTATATTTATGAACCCTTTTTATTTATTTATTCATTTGTATTTTGGACGGTTATATGAGTTGCGAAGAGAAGTTAAGCATCAGCCCCCCCCCCCCGCGCGCACTCACAAGGTCAATCATAATTATCATACACGTGTCTTAGCAAAAATTACCCCCTTTTCACATGTTCGGGACACTTATTCGGTTTGTCCTTAAAAATAATTAGAAAGTACGCCTATGAAATTGGTCGTGGTGGGGAGAGAATGATAAAAAGACCCCTAATTAAATCATTTCTCGCGGTTTCCCCCTATGTGAGACCCCTAAAATATAACCTTTTTCCCGGAAAATCGGGACCGAGCATTATAAGCGGAACGAGAGCATATAGCATGAATTTAGAAAGAAACGTGTTAATTGTAATATCCACTGGTGAATTTGAATGTCAAAACCAAGCGCAAATTCTCGCTGGCGCGAAACTTGATTGCACCTACGGACATTTTTGTTTGATCGAGTCTTTTATGAAATCGAAGAAGTAAAGGAAATGAAATTGAACGTTTTCTTTATCTACATTGACAGGACCTATAAGGGTTACATGATAATTCATTCATGTTATCGTCTTTGAATTATATGAATATTCGTGAAACCGACTGCATGGAGGATGAAAATGGCCGGGAAAACCTATATCAAATAGGAGACTACAAAACAATCATCGTTGTAATGCATGGTGGTCTGTTTGTACCATTTGCAAAATTAAGTTATGAATAACTATGATGGTTACTGATGACACTGTATTCATTTATTCCTCATCCTATAATATAGGTTTTCCCGGCCATTTTCAGCCCCCATGCAGTCGGTTTCACGAATATTCGTTCAAGTTTCAAGCGAAATTAAAGGTTGCAGTAACCCCTTACTTCGATTAGATAAAGAAAAAGTTCAATTTCATTTCTTTTACTTCGATTTCATAAAATACTCGATCAAACAAAAATGTCATTAGGCGCAATCAATTTCGCGCCAGCGAGAATTTGTTCTCGGTTTGACATTCAAATTCACCAGTGAATATTTCAAATTAACACGTGTTCATTCAAAGCCAAGCTATATGCTCGTTCCCGTATGCTCGTTCCCGATTTTCCGGGAAAGGGGTATATTTTAGGGGCTCAGGTAGGGGGTAACCCGAGAAATGATTGTAATAGGAGTCTTTTGGCATTCTCTCCACCACCCGACCTATTTTGATAGGGGTATTTAATTAATTAATTTTTTTTTTAAAGACAAAACCTGAAATAGGGTCCCGAACATGTGAAAAAGGGGTAATTTTGCTGAGACTGTGTATGATTGACCCCTTTGAGCGGGAGGCTTGTACCTTCTCTTCGAACTCATATAACCGTCCAAATTACAATGATGAATAAAAAAAGGTTAACAAATTAATGAAAACGAAAGTATACAATGGAAAATGGAAAATGCGCACAATATATCTAAAAATAAAATTTAAAAAGAAAAACAAAGCAAAACAGAGAGAATGAAGAAAATTTAAACAAGAAAATATGTGAAAGAAAAAATAATGAAGCATGGATCCTTTGCTGGCACACTTTGTCTATACATTTCAGAACAGGCCCGTAACTAGGGGGATTCGGTTGTTTTTGTGTGTGTGTGTGTGCTTAGGCCTATCAATTTCTTTGGGGCCGATCGAACAACCTTAGCCTACCCCTATAGCAAATTTTAGGTACTCTTCTTGAGGGCCGAAGACAGAAAAATTTTGATTGACTTTGATACATAATTTCTTTAGCAATTATAAAATCATGCGTTAGCACACCATACATGTGCACCATACATAGTAAAATTGACTATTACGCTTTGCATGAAATAGATAGCTTTAAAATGAAACAGAAAATACAAATACGTACAAATTAGCTCTTGTTTACATTAAATGTGAAATTGAATATTACCATTGTGAATTAGGCAAATTTTGTACGTCTTTGATTGACTAAAGTACCTTTTCGGTCGCTGTTCACATTAGGTTGAATTCTTAAAGTGTGATATTGAAATGCCAGTTTAAGCAGAGGCCAAAAAATTAGCTAAATGCTCCGCACATGTAATTGAGTGAATGGGGGATGAAAATGGCACATATATCATCTGGACAAAACGTCGTCATGTCCAAAAAGTTGAGTCTCATCGCGCTTATATATATATATATATATATAATATAATATATATATTAAAAAATAATATGTCTCTTCACATTGATAATCCAAAATGAGAAATTCAGATTAATATCCTCTTATTAAAACCTTGTCAATTATTGATTTATCCTTATATTTCTCATGACGTTAAGTTTAATCTTTCGGCTGAATCAAATTGATATTTCAGGTACTATACCCATTTCTATTGAAGTATGATGGAATAACAAGAAGATGCATGTGCATAATTTCGTAGTCTTATTTAATACCTGTCCATAAATTTGAAGTCTTTCTTTGAAGGCATTTAGATCTAACAACAAAATATTTACAAAGTTCCCGATTATCCCTGTTTTATCCCTGATGGGCTGAAAGCATCTCCCATGTCTGTATACATTAAACCTGTTGTCACGGTTGTCATCGTATAGCGTTGATGAACGAAACACTGTTTTAATTCCTAAAGGGGCTAAATACTTTTTAAATCAAAATTATAAGAGTTATATCACATCATTCGGATTTATTGCTAAACTTTGAAAGCAATTATATAAAATTCACTTTTTGATATCACACTTCGGTAGACACCAAGGGCCATATTCATATACGGTCCATGAAATTCCAGCGTATTTTAGTTGCTCATAAGGTTTTATGAACATGGCCACGAGTACATTATTTGGTAAACAAAAGTATTTTTTGGGAAAGTTATACAAAAAATGGATTCAACTCCTTTTGGAAATAACATTTTCAAATACATAAACAACTGCGATTGATAGTTGGATGCTTTTAAGGGGATTTACAGACATTATGTAAAAGGTTTTTAATAAGAACATTATACATCCATGATAAGAACATGAATAATAGGACTATCTCCAGATAAGGAATACCCTTTTAGAAGATTAGCATAACAAATTTATTACGAAACAAACAAAATCAAGAGAAAATGTTTGACAGATCTTTCATTATGATAACAAATCGATGAAAAATAAGATTTAAAAAAGAAAATGTACATACTTATCAAATGGTATGAAATATTTCGTACTCTTCAAGTTTTAAGAAATTATGAAGAAGACGGTTATGTTTAAAGTTGTATATTTCATTCTCTATAGGATGGCAATGTTGGGTTTTAAACTACATAGTATACTTTTTGTTATCGTAAGACATTTTTAATTACACTATAATATATGTCAAATATATATTTACATAATATTTCATCTTATATAAAAAGCAAACACAGTCTTGTAAACGGGAAACAGATTAACATATTTACGAGAGTGTGATACTAACCAACTATTTCAACTGGGGAATGTGTTCTTATTGGAAATGTAGTTTGGGGAATCCGGGGAAGAGCGAAATTACTCTATTCGTACATACAACTTGCTCTTGAGATGTAAGGAATTTTCTAAATAGGGCCAACATAAATAATAAAATAAAAAAAATAGTCAAGCAAACATGCAAACAAAATAGTTGGACAGTTACGAAAGGTCAATTAAAATGAACTCGACGTTGAATTTTCTGCGGGAGCTTTACCGTTTGATATGTCATAACTTATTCCTCGAATGTAATTTCCGGAGGTGTTTTATTTCGCCAAAAGTATGTTTGCTTGCATGCGTCACGTGGGCAAGAATTGAGAAGGAAAAACCAAGCGTAAATAAACAGAAATTACGGCAAATGACAACTGTAAAAATACACGGTTGCTGCGTAAAGTGAATTGCAGTTGCAAATTACCGATTCGATTAGCGCGCGCGGCTAGAATTCTCCTTCATTTTGAATGATGATGGTGATGGCCACACGCTAAGGAAGGCGATATCTGTATATTACATCTCGCATTGTATTGGGAGGAGGGGAAGATGTGTGAATTGTCAGATTTTAGCCCGAGGGGTGCATGAAGTTTAGCACCAGAGTATAGGCATAGACGTACAAATGAAGAACGAAAAAGGGACTTTTTTTCTCCCTCCAAAACAAGGATTGCCCATTTTCGTCTTTGTTACCTTACTCACACTCACGCCAACCCCTTACCATCGATTATCTATCACGTTTTACTCGTCCATGTTGCGAGCTGCTTTGCCCCGCTGATCGCCGCAGGGCTAGCCGTTAGTCTCTCGGCTACAATCGAAATGCGAGAAATAGATATTTTCTTTAACACTCCTCCTTCTACTCTCGTGTTTCCCCATCGCGTCACATTTCTCCTCCTCAACTCTCTGAGAAAAATCGACACTAACCAGGAGAGCTTGAGATGGGAGAACGGAGAGTAAACCATCCAAGTTGGGGGAAAGCCTTTTTTGGTTTGGAAACCCGTCAAGACAATCGGGATAGTCGTCGATATATTTCAAAAAGGTAAAGGAAGCTATTCAAGGAAACGTAAGAATTTGAGAGCTAATCGGACCACGTTTAGCTGACAATCTTGCGCGATTTGACAAGGGGAAGGTAACCGCGCACTCCTTGCCCATTCAGCTGTGCTAAAGTGTCACTTTTTCTCATTTCAAACGTCACCAGATTCACGCTACGACTGCTTGAAGTTTCTCCATTCTCTTTTCCCCTTCTCAGACTCCCTCGAAACCGTCTTAAAAACCAAGTTCCCACTCCTGTGGCAGATCCACTTGATGCAAGAGAGGCGAACCCCTCTTAGTTTTTGGAG
>CALNVZ010000174.1:57623778-57643873 GCA_940671915.1 Paracentrotus lividus
TGAACATAAATAGTAGAAGTTATCTATAAGTAGTGTAGAAGTAGTAGATAAGATAAGTAGGTATAAAAAAATTATAGTAGAGAAGATGTAGGTAGTTAGACTTAAATATTATAGATAATTATATATAATTAGTAATCAAAATCCATATATCAACAAAACAGAAATAGGAAGTTGGTGTATAGTAGATGTGGAAGTTAGAGGTAGAAGTAGTACCTGCTAGAAGATGTAGAAGCAGTATAAACATAAAAATAGTAAAGTTGATCTATATGAGATGTAGAAGTAGTAGTACAAATATATAGACAGATAAGTATAAGAAAAATATATCAAGAAGTAGATGTAGTAGTACTTAAATGTATGATAATTATATAAATTATGTCAACAGAATTATACATTATAAACAAAGTAGAAGTTGTATATTATGACAGTACGAATATTATACAGGAGATGTTTAGAAATAAGCAGTTCATGAGTATTATGTATTAAAGTAGATATTACAATAAAGCGAGGAAATTAGTATGAACCAAGACTGAATAAAGATTAGTGTGTAGTAGAAGGTCGACATAGGAAGAGTATAGATGGAAATAGTAGTAGAGTTGACGTATATAAGTACGTATAAGAATGATAGAAAAGATGACATAAAAGTGGAAGTTAGAAATAGCTTTGAAGTACAACTATATACACGTAAGATGCCTGTAAAAGAAGTGTAAGAAGTCTTTATAAAAGTACATACAAGTAGCAAATGCATAGGCCAAACTGCAAGTAGTATAATAGCAGAAGTTAGATATATTCCCAGAGAAGTAGATATTAGTATACAGTATAGACCGAAATAAGATGTGTATTAGCGAATAGATTTGTAAGTATATAGAAGCATATCTATAGTAGATGTAGAAGTAGCTAATAAACAAATAGAAACGTTTGTAGTAGAAGTAAATATATAGTGTTAGAAGTAGATGCAGCTTCATGTAATCGATAGATTCAATCATATACCACGATTGAAAAGGAAAATTCAGCCGAACTACTTTTAAAGCCTTACGATAGTTACTTATAAACGTATAATAAAGCACTAGGGTACGCAGTAATATTGGCCTCCTAAGCTCATTTGCCTAATTTGCATAAAATACGAAATGAGCACAGTCTATCTTTGTTTATATGAATCATAACTACTTGCTCTAACTTTTATTGTGAGAAAACAATTAGCACCCAACCCATTGTCCTGCAATATCAAAGTGTTGACGTCATTACAAAGTGCCCATATTACCTGCATGTGCATGTTATATGCACAATGTATTTAATGTATGTTTTAAAAACTAGCAATGACTTTACATGTCTGGCAATTTGCTTAAAATGTTAAATAATTAACTTTGAGATATATTTTGAAAATTATATGAGACCCTTCATAAATCCTTTGACTATATATTTCATTGTTATGTATTTTGGTATGTTATTCTTTTTTTTTAAAAATATTATTAAAATATTATTTTCATTATACAAGTAATATAGGCCTACAATAGGTTATTATATTAATTATATATTGTGAAATATACCGCCAAAAAATCGTAGCAAAGAGATTGATGCCTCATGCCGCAAATATTAATGTACCAGAATCATTTTCCGGCATTTGTGAATGTCCCATATTAACTGCAGTAATGGTTGCTTGTGTCAGGCAAAGCATTCATGCCACATTGCACCCCTTTCACTAAAAAAAAATTGACCTGTACCGCTAGTATGATCAAAATAAAACTATAAGCTTACTAAATATCAAAACAATTGAGGTTAACCCCCCTCAAAGCACCTTTCACCATCAATTCTGTGAAATATCAAACTTTACATGCATCAAGGGTAAAAAAAATGCCGTAAGTTTTACGCTACTGTTGGTTTTAGCAATTTTTCTCAAGGAAATGTCGGCATCTAGATGCTGCTCAGGACGATAATTTTTTCGTATATCAGTTCATATGAACACCATTATGGTGCTCACACCGGTCATTCGGGTCACCCGTGTCGACGGTCCGAACATGATTTTGGCTTCAGGTTGGCCCCATATTACCTGCTGGCCCATTATTACCTGCATGTACCGACTATCTAGAGGTAGATGTAGATAGTATGAAACAAATAAAGCTGATATTAAGTATATATATACAGTATATAAGTAATTAGTAAAGATGTGAAGTAGTACAGCTTCATGTAATACGAAATAGCATAATCATATACCGTGATTGAAAAGGAAAATTTCAGACTTCTGTCTATAGAAAATAAATATTAATACGTATATAAAATAATTGATTTCCCCACAGATGTCTTTGCTAGTTTTTTTTTTTTTTTTTAATTATTATATTTACAATGCGATTTAATATCTGGTCTCTTTATACTTTTCCTAGATTGTGTAGTACCCATGCAACACGGGGGCTGGTGTCAGGAGACTATAGAAGGGTAATGAATTCAACTGGTTTGACTGGAATTTCCAAAGGAAAACTTTGGCGATGAACGTGAGAAACACTTTACACTTACACCATGCATCCAATTTCAAATCTGATAACATAATGAACACAGATTTCAAAAAGCTACCCTAAGTAAAAAAAAATTGATTTAAAAAAAATGTAGTGAAAGAAAATAAAAATATGAAATAAAGGTTTGAAGAAAATCGCCAAACTTAACGAAATTACGAATGTTTAAAATTATGATTCTGTTCTCCTATAATTGTGTATGTCGCATAAATTTTCTTCCCTCTCTCTCTCTCTTTTTAGAATAAGAATACTAATATTGTTCACGCTATGCTGTCCGATATGTCATCAAGAACATAACAGGGTGACCCAGAAAAAAGGAAACGCCAAGTTTGTCATCATATTTAAAAAATATTTACCATTGGGTGATTATAGAAATTAATCACTGGAAAGTGGAACTCATTACCCATTTAAATGATTATCCCCCCCCCCCGCTCAGGCTCACCAATTGTCACGCATCCACTGGAATCTCATTGTTTGAAAATGTCTTGCAAAATTGTGAGTGGTTCACTTTTCACGCTCATTGAGACTGGGTTGCTGCAATGTGCCTAAAAGGGAAACCAACTTTTCATCATCCAACAATCATTTTAAAAACATGACAGTAGTGTTATGATGTTTATAATCACTGGAAATGGGCACTCTATTATCATTGGTATTGAATATCTCTTTGCAGACTCACCAATGTACGGGCATCACTGAACCATTGTTATATCTTGCAAATTGTGATTGATGCACTGTCATGCTCTTACATTATCCATGGGGCTGAAGGTTTCACTGGGTTGTCGTGACCAGTAACAGTTAATTTACCTGGATGGTAGATTAAAGGTAAAAGTAAAATTCCACCCATTTATCCAACTCATTTATTTTAAGTCACTGGAATGCTTTACTTAGATTGTTAGAATCTTTGAAAGCAACTCATGCTCAAGGAAGCATGAAAGAGAAAACCTATCACAGTTTTGGGCGAGACAATTTTCAAAACAATGGGTTCAGTGATGCATGATATTGGTGAGCCTTAGAAGAGGTATCATTTAGAATGGTAAAGAGTTGTGCTTTCCAGTGATATAATTCTTAATCACCACTGAAATTCTTGAAGTTATTAGAGATCCAAGTGGGTTTCCTTTCCAGGCACGATTCCAAAACCATCTCAGGGTGCATTGAAGTCAAACCACGCACAATTTTTACAAACTTTTCAAAAAACAATGGGGGGTTTTAGTGATGCGTGACCAATTGGGAGGTTGAGCGAGGTATCAATAAGAATGGCAATGAGTGCACTTTACAGTGTATATTTCATAATCACATTGGAATATTTTTGAAGATTATTGTTGATTCAAATTGGGTCTTCTACAGGTACTACTTCTACCTCTACTACGTCTAAATCTACTACAGACTAACCTCTACTACTTCTTCTTCCACTACGTCTACATCTACTATACATCAATCTCTACTATTTCTGTTTATACTACTTCTACTTCTATACATCTACATCAACTTTCACTATTTCCCTTTTTTACTACTTAACATCTTCTACAGGTACTACTTCTACATCCACTACGTCAACATCTAATCTCTACTATTTCTGTTTATACTTCTATTTCGACATCTACATCAACTTCTACTATTTTTTTAAAATACTACTTCTACATCATCTTCAGGTACTACTTCCTCTATCTGCTTCTACTACTTCATCTAAATAATGCATGTTCATAATTATACATCATCTATGTCTACTATTAAATCTTCTCCTACTTTATCTACTTTTTTTCCACTTCTATGTCTACGGTTTTATATTATTTTTCTTTATCTGCTTTAGCTTCTTTTATTTATAATATACGTCACTCTACAACATTTTTCTTTTAATATTGATAATTCTTCTACTACATCTAGGTCTACTGTACATAATCTACTATTATATCTAATTGTTCTGCCTCTACATCTACTACATTTATTTCTAACTCTAATTTTACATCTTCTGCTATTTATATTTCTCCTACTTTTATTTTATTACTACTAATTTATTTTACTAATTTACCTTCGCTCTATTACTTATGCTAGTACTATTACTAATTATGAATAATGATACACTTTACCATTATATATGATTTCTACTACTAGTATACCTATTTCACTTTTAATATATCTTCTTTTTCTCTCAAGATCTCCTTTATCAAACAAGTAAACACTTTGTTTAAATAAAATAACATGTGGAAATGATGACCAGATAATATAAATGCAGTCAAATATTAGTTGAACAGATAACATGTGTTCCTTCAATCTATATGTTTGATTTAATCACATTTCTAGTAATGTTTCATAACATTTACTCAATATGTGCGTGTATTTGGTGATCACACGATTTATGCACGCATCTTGCGAGAGCAGTTCAGTGCATGTGTCAATATCACAATATGTCATTCATACGTTTTGTAAATAAATTTCGATATTCATCTCTTTTTTTCGGTAGATTTGTTCGGAAGAAAATCAAATGTAGTTTTGACCATCATTAAATGTCATGTATATACACGTATTTTTATTGTGACTGTCAAACCATAATTAGAATGCATTATACAATGACGAACGAATTAAAGAGATGATAGTAGAAATTCGTCGTAGTATTAGGCCAGTTCACTTTAAAAAATTTACGTATACGATCGGAGATAAAACGGGCTAATTTTAATTGTTTTGGAACCTTACTGACGATAGGCCTACTACAATCGGCTCGATTTTCAAATTATTATAGAAGTATAATTACGTACGAATGAAATAATCCTAGTATTCCTAAGACAGAGTTAGAGAATTATATCGAAAAATTAAATAGAAAAACCAATGAGGTGAGCTTAATATGTTAATATTAAAGAGTAATTACAAGAGAACAATTAAAAAACAACTAGAAAAATACTTACAGGTGAGATGAAAAAAACAAAACAAACAAAACAAAAGCTATCACCACAAATACTATGTCTCATGTTTGGTCATGCTTTAAAAGTCGGGATTACAACCCCATATATAGTTTTTTTTTTAATACTGTGTAAAAATTTCATTCTTAGATTCATCTCTTAACCTATGGCTCTTTTCTATTTTTATATCTTTCGTTATAAAGTCTCCTCATATATTATTGTCTTTTCTGTTTTTTTTTTCCTTCAATTTCTTTTTTTTCCACTATCCGCACAGCTGAGAGTTTGGTAAACTTTGACTGCCGTCCAACGCGCTCGCCGCCCAGCAGAGTCTGTGTAATTGCGTCGGCACGCTGGAGCCTCGAGATAAACAGTGGGCGGTGACAAGTCAAACATTGAATAGTTTACGAGGGGTGGGGGATTTGCCGCCTGGGAAGGGAGGGGAAGTGGGGGGGGGATAACCTATTTGTAAACAACTATATTGGCGTATCCAGTTTGTAAGATCGCAATAAAACAGGGGTCGGGCGTGCGAGCAATGTCCTAATTGGATTTTTTTTTTTTGAGAGCAGGGAGGAAGGAAACAAAAAGACAAAAACCGTTACCGTGCTCTGACCATAGACGATATTAAACGTTTTGAAATCTGTATTAATTGGGTATTAATAATTTTAGAAAGATAGATTAAGGGGTTAATGTGTGAAATGTTGTAGTGCACACCTTTTGAGATGGTGCTGTCCGTTGTGCTGCCCCTAATTCTAGATTTATACTGAATTTGGATAACATTAAGAAAGTAAAATGTGTATGTTTTGTAGAAAACAATTCGTCGCACTGCAGTAGTTGATACGGATTATTATTGTGCAGGGGCCGCGGAGCGTTTTTGGGAAGTGGAGCGGGCCTGAGTCGCAAGTGGGGGGGGCGGGCGGGGGGGGTGGGGGGGCGGCGGGGGAGAAGGGGGGCTGAAACAGGCTAAAAATCACAAATGTGGTAATTTTAGCATTTTTGTACACGTTTTGCTAATAACAAGAAGTGGGGGAGGGCGAGCCCCAGCCCGCCCCCCCCCCGCCGGCGCGCGCGCCTGTGTGGGCCTGCCTTAATATTAATTTTCGACATAATGGCCTTGGATTCGGTGAAACTTGTTCTCATATCATACAGCATGTATCCTTATGTATGTATTTTATTTTTTTATATATTGTTATATTTTTTTTTTACTCCTTTATATAAAATTTTGAATACGAATTTGATCGGATGGATTTCTGATAATAAACTAGTGGTTAGAGAGGCAGTAGCCCGCCGAATGTGCAGCGCCTCTTTAAATAAAGAATATCAATTCGTGACAAGTCTTTGCCCATATCATAATTGCGATTTTTATTAACGAATGTCTCTAGTCCAAAGCGCAAAATGAATTGGCAGCAGTAATTACGGCAGACCCATTATATATAAAGACAACACTCCATAATTTCTTCAAAATAGCTTTACAAAATCAAGCACTTCACGCGATTAGACCCATTAACGTTTGTGTCAAAACCAGTGGATCAATCAACCGGAACTTATCTTCATTTAAACTTTAAACATTTAATGACGCCTAGCACGCCAATAGAACAATTTCCCCATAAACGTCTCAACAATACCCATGCGAAATATAATTAGATTCAGCGTATCCACTAAGGCTTAGAAAAGTTAATAACCCACTAAAAAAGGATCACTAACCTGTATGCCTCAAAATGTTATTGTCAAATATTAAAGTACGCTAGAGCTACTCACGATATTGACTCTCCTTTGGCACCGCACCTATCCCTGTTCGATTATAAAGTTCACACATGTGACATAATGGAGAGCGGACAACCGACGCGCATAAAAATCGAAAAACGAGTCTCTATTAGGCTCAAATATTCGATATAAAGGAAAGCGGAAATCATCACACGGAGCATGCAATGCGGGTACATGAAAAGGAGAAATGTCGATGTTTTTTTTTGCTTTCCTGGCAGAACTATCAAGTTCAGCGCAGAATAACACAAGTTTTCCTCCTTCCTGATAAAATATTGACGCCTTACTAGCAAAGAAAGCAAAATGACATTGAGCTGCAAAACATGCGGGGCATGCGCATTTCCGATCAGCTCGCTCGTTTCGCGCATGTGATCAAGACATTCGCATGTAAGTTGTGTCCCGTAAATTGACGCATGGGCACGCTTATAATGTACTTGTGAAAACTATACGATGCGCAGGGGGGAGTAGTGGATGAAAAAAGTAAGAAGAAGAAGAGAGAAAACATGGATAGCATTCTGTTGGGTTAGTTAATGACAGAGATCGATTACAAAGGTAACGATGACTAACTGTGTGCCATTAGTCTCCGCGTTTGACGCAAACTGTTGCTGCTTTCTCTCTATTCAATATGATGTGAGCTTTTACCTGGCAGACATCTGCATGCCACTCACAACTTAAAGCGATCTCCATTATATATTAGCAATCCTCAACGTTCTTAAGACGTAGAATCCACTCTTTTGAGAAAGGTAATGAAACACATCATCAAATTTTTAGGGAGGCGTTTTTGTTTCTACTGCTAATCAGCAGGTAAGAGCAGAGGAATAACAGGGGAAAGAATGAAGAGAGAAGAAGAAGAAAAAAAAAAAAAAAAAACAAACCGACAAGAAAACGCGGGCGAAGCATGCATGCGCATTTTGATTGAGTGAATTCACTATATTTAAATGATTCAAATGCCTCACACATGCATGTTTTAATTAATCATATGTCTTTGAATTTGATGAATGTATATTCCGAGCTATTCTATAATTCATGGAAATAACAAAAAGGGAAAATACTAAAAGCTGTCCCGTCAGTTCACTTCACAACACCAGGTCACAAAATGCCCCTGATAGTAATTTCGAGAATCTTCCATTTTTGACATACATCAAGCAAAGATGTAGAGCGCCGCCGTAGTGCCTCTTTTCTCGAGCCAGAATACAATAAGCGCACCAACAAAAAAAAAAAAAAAAAAAAAAAAATACAGTAAAACCATAACTTTTATGAGCGATTGAAGAAGGGAGGTATTCCTTATGGGTGCTACTCGCATTTTTTTTTTCTCTCTCGTTGACACAAATAAATCTAAATATGAAGGGCGATGTTTATGAACTGGCACTTTTACAAGTTAACAATTTCGCCCTGATCGTAATTGGTTGCAAAATTAAGTCTAGTTCCATATGGTGTGTCCTCTTGAACAAACCCAATCTAAAATATGAGGCAGTGGATTGCGCCTACATACCTTTTGTTATTGAATTTTTTGTATTGATGCAGATATGAGGGAGTTCTAATAACACTCAGCAGAGATGATGGTAATGCACGAGTAGATAAACATGGAACGAACGTTTATGTGTAAATTAGTTAGTTAACAGAAAAGTCTAGATCATGATTGTAATGTCCAGCTTCATGGAAGAGAGAGGAATGGAATGAGAGAGAGAGAGGGAGTGAGAGGACTTCAAAACAGATAAGGAAAGAAAGATAGTAGTGTAAAAACCTGTTAAAAATTGATAGCGAGGCATAAAATTAGACAGAGGGATTAATCAATTTGAAAAACACAAACTGAATGAGCATTAAAAGCAAATCAAGATTGGAGAGAGGCAAACAGATTAATCAGACTGAGGCGGCGACATAAAACGATATATATAGAGAAGAGAACATGAAACTAAGATTAAAGTGAAAAGGTGTTAAAAAGTTGCAGAGAGGGGGAAGCAGAGAAGCGAGGGTGGCATGACATACATGCATTCAAATTGGCCAAAAAATATAGAGAGAATATAAAGAGAATAAGAAAGGAATCGAGTTTCATAGACACAATTTGAACGAGAAAGGCATCGGATAGAGGCAACTCACATTACTTGAGAAAGCGTGAGCGAAAAACCAATGAGTGTGTAGAGCTACACGGAACGAAATGTAAAAAGATATAGAGAAAAATCGGCTAACTTTTTATCAATCGTAAGACTTGTGATAAATACTCCCCTGCAGCAGAGAGTAGGACAAGATAGCGAGTGTGATCGTGAGAGGAGCGAGCAGAGGGAGATGATAGACT
The DNA here is from genome assembly GCA_940671915.1 of Paracentrotus lividus. Lineage (NCBI taxonomy): Eukaryota > Metazoa > Echinodermata > Echinoidea > Camarodonta > Echinidae > Paracentrotus > Paracentrotus lividus. The sequence goes on from CALNVZ010000174.1 coordinate 57,633,222, forward strand.
AGAAAAGAAAAATATCGTTTAAATCTTTTTTGATCCTCACATGGAAATTGTTGAAACTATATATTTAAAATAATTATGGTTTGAATCCCTTTCATAATGAATGTTAAAGAATGTTCTTTTACTGTAAAACTCCGTTGTGTATTTTCTTCTCGATATTCCGGCTGCCTGATCATAAGCATCACAGTCTTTATCATGGTTCTCCATGAACCATCAATAGACTCGATGGCAACAGTTCGACGTACACTGTACGCTGAAGATAATGGGTTCAAAATACTCCATCGCATCCATAAGATTTTTTTCTCACTTCATTTTCATTCATAAAAAATGTAATGAAGCGAATCTGATTTCTAACAGAAAGGGGTTAGTAGCTAACTCGATTCAGTATTATAAAACTGCCAGAAAATTTGCCTACATGCATAGAAGCACCTGCTCGATGACTCATTAAAAGCGATATCCTCAAGTCGACTAATAAATAGATGTCATATCTTTGACAACAACAAAGTCGCACATTACTTATACCACTCAACACTTGAAAACATTCTCAAAATCGGTATTATCATACGCGGTCTTTACTAATAAGAGGAACCAGTTACTCAATTAAAACTTCAGTTTAGCGGGTCACAAATAACACTATGAGCATACAAAAAGTATGGCAACATGTTAGAATTCACTTTTAAACTTGTATCAATAAACAACTCTATACCACCATAATAGGGACTATATTTCTGAGAGAAATTCTCTCATTAATAGTGTATGCTATTTTACCTCATATGGACAAAAGATATTTCTACGTGACCAATCGCTGACTAAGAGTATAAAATGAGTGTTTGATTTTGTAATGTTAATACGTGAACAGATACGATACATAGTATATATCGTTGTGAGATAATGTGAACATCAGCGTCGTAACAAAGGACCTATTCCTTCCTCAACATGACCTATGAGAACTAGGTCTGTGTATATATGTACGAAGTAACAGTGTAAGGAAGTAGGTGAATGTGAACGCGTTAGAGAGTTAAGTGCTAGATTATGTTGAAAGAGAGGGTATTGCATATGAGTAGCGGATAGAAGAGTAGTTGTATTGTTGATAACGTGTAGAGTAGTAGTTATGTTGTCATTTATTGATTAGAGTGAAACAGCAAGTTTAGAACACGCTGTGTATACTGTTTCTTCTCAAGTGAACTGGATGAAAATGTACTGCAAATCGCACGTCATTAAAAATAATGATGGAGCAGTCTGGTATGAAGGAAGTGGAGTATGTGAGATGATAGAGACCGTGATGATGTTGGTTTAGGAGAAACTATTGTAAATCCGTGAACTACGAACTCAAAGAAAACTCACGGGTTGTATAGTCGCACAGCTTGTCTTTAGATCAGATCACACAATGGGCTTAGTCACATTGAGAGGAAAGTGAATCGTAGCAAAGCGAATGACAGGATACAATGGAATTGTGATAGTCATGAAGATATCTTAAGGTCACAATCAGAGCTTAGTTGTCGATCATTTCATATAGAAAACGGAGTGTAGGAGAGAGTGAGAAGTGAGAGAGTGAGGAAGAGCGTTGTATGGACGTGTATAGAAGATACTTAGAGATTATAGAGTATAGTAAGAAAGATAAAAAGAGAAGATAAAGGTAAGTGTAGTATGAGATCTGAGTGTAACGCTATGTAAGTTGTATTGTGAACGTGTTTATAGGTAAGTAGTTGTATGTTGAAGTGTAGATTGGAATGTAGGTGTTTTATGTGAACGTGTAGAAGATATGTGGGTTTTTTGTATGTGAAACGTTGTAATGGAAGAGGGTTGTGTTGGATCGTTTTGTAGTGAGGAAGTTAGGTTTTTAAGTGAACGTGTAGAGTAAAGTTTATACATTTTTACGTGTTATAGGAAGTTGTATGTGATTCTTTTATAGGAAGAGGTTATATGGAATCGTTGTAAGAGGAAAGGAGGTTGTATGTCGAACGTTGTTAAGAAGTGGGTTTTACTGTATTGTAAACGTTGTAGAGGAATGTAGGTTGTATGTGAAAGTGTGCTTGTAGGAGGGTTGTATTTGGTGAACGTGTAGAGTAAGTAGTTGTATTTTTTTTTGGTGAACGTGTTTTTATAGGAAAGAGGTTTGTATGTAAACGTATTTAGTGAGAAGAGGTTGTATGTAACGTGTATAGTAGGTTGTATGTGAAACGTGTGTAAAGGAAGAGGTTGTATGTAAATCGTTAGAGAAGTGGGTTTGTATGTTAACTGTTTGTAGAGGAAGTAGGTTGTTTTGATTCGTGTTTAGAGGAATGTTGGTTGGTTAGTGAACTTGTTGAGTTAAGAGATTGTTATGTGAACGTGTGTAGAGAAGTGGTGTTGTATTGAATTGTGTGAGAAGTTTGGGTTGTATGTAATTCGTGTAGGGAGAGTGTGTATGTGTACGTTGCTAGAGGAAGCGTGTATGTCGAACGTGTTGAGTAAGTGGTTGTATGTGATAAGTGTATTAGGAATGTTCGGTTGTATGTGAACTTGTTAGAGGAAGAGGTTGTATTTGAACTGTAGAGGAAGGGGTTGTATGTGAACGTGTTAGATTAGGTAAAGTAAGTTGTATTGTGAAATCGTGTTGTAGGAAGAGGTTGTATTGAACGTGTAGAGTGAAGCGGTGGTGTTTTTTGTATGTGAACGTAAATAAGAATTCGTTGTTGTATGTAACGTGTGAAGGTTTGTTAAATGCTGTCTTTTTTGATAACTCCATGTATCAATTCCCTTGTAAATTGAACTATGTATTGACTGATCCACTAATAAAATACATGCTATTTTTTTATGACAGCAGCAAAATTAAATATATGATTAAATTTAATATAAAACATGCATCAAGCTCTTCGTAATCACAAACCTAATATTTACCAGGGAATCTGCATACTCGTGTTGTCGGTGTGAGGATTGGTATTCTCAAGGCTTATTGTCCGCTTGTTGGGGCAACTACTCCTGAGGATGGTATTTAATCTAGCTTTGGATGGTCTGTACCCATGTTTACCATTGGTTATGTTCCTTCTTTCCTTGCATCTCCGTTTTTATACATTGGTAAGGTGTAGTTCAGCCTTTAACCATTCGGAACATTACTGATTAAAACTGCCGCTCTTTCCTGGTGCCCGTTATATTGACACGAGTAGGCTGCCCCCAACAGAATAATAATAAAATTATATATATATATACATCATATATAATGTAGGAATTGGTGCCTGACAAAAATCATCCCATGTTTGTAAGATCGTTAAATTTATATTTATATAACGGAGTTAAGTTCAAGTTTTCTTGTTTGAAGTTTTGATACATTTATTCATTAGGTGTTCAGTTGCGTCTATCAGGATTTTGGTCACCCCCGTGTTGGGCCGATTGAATTTTTTAATTTTGGCTGTACCTCCCCTATGTGGTGGATCCCAAATAAGTTACATCCTTTATTTTTCCTCGTTTACCACCCAGGGCATCCAAAAGGTACACTCAAAATTTTTCACGTCACGCTGGCCGAGCATAAGCGGGTGGAGGGAAGGGGAGGCGGGGGGTGTTGGCCAACCATAAGGTCCTATGTCAGCTATAGGCGGTAGGTTTACGATTTCAATCGGCTCAAATCCGTCGTATTATATAATATATTTTTTTTTTTTTTTTTTTTACATTTTTTGCTCGATCGGCGCACCCCTAGGTAAATTTTGGCGCCCCTCTGAGGTCAATTTTGCGCCACCGAGGGGGCCCGCGGCCCGTAAAGCCCCCCCCCCCCCCCCCCCCCCCCCCCCCAGAATACGCGCATGGTTCATTATTTTGGTGGCAATGTCGGTGGCAAGACAACAACAAACCCAAATGTGCCTCACCGTATCAGAATCTCCCCCGGAGGACAACTCCCCCGGCGGACAAATTCCCGGAGGACAGCTCCCCGGAGGACATAGGGTTAGGCGTTAGGGTTAGGGTTGTCCTCCGGGGGGAGCTGTCCTCCGGAATTGTCCCCGGGGAGTTGTCCTCCGGGGGAGATGTTCCAAGAACCGTGCCTCACATGCCTTTCTTGATGTTAAAAAAAAAAAATTAAAAAAAAAATTATAAAGGCAGGCCCTACGTCTTTCAAACTAAATTCTTCTTTTGCTTTGTTTTTGTCTTTATTTTTATTTTTATTTTTATTTTATTTTTTCTTATTTCTATTTTCATTTTATATTTATTTTGATATTTATTTCTATTTTTACTTTTCATTTTTATTTTGTTTTTGTGTTTGTTTTGTTTATGGTTTTTTGTTTTCGTTTTTTAATTATTTATGTGTTCGTTTTGCATTTGCTCGATTTCCGTGATATCTCAAACATCATTAAAACGCACATTTTGGACTGAGACAAAGATTTATCTGAATCCTAATAAAAATAATATTACACAAGTTTCCATCGAAATTTTTTTTACTAATATCTAATAAAAACTATCATATCAGGAGATGTCTTTCGCAAACTATTCCCAACTCCAATATCCCAACAAATTGGTACCGATCAAATTTTCGTGCCGCATGCGTTGAACCCAAAACTCGTGCAAGAATCACAGATTGCACTTACAGGACCTACCACGGATCGTATAGGTTCCACTCTTTTTAGCTCTAATAAATTAATTTCTGTGGCGCGAGTCCCAACTGGGGCCAAGCGCCCGCCCCTTCCTTACTAGTCGCGCCACAGTTAAAGAGAAATGGGGGAAATAGGAGGGGGGAAAAAGAAGAGAAAAGAAGGGGGAAAGAAGTAGCGGGGAGGGAAAAGAAGAAGAGGATTAAAGAAAAACAGGATGGAAATGAAAGAGAAAATAAGCCGGGGAGGGGGAAAAGCCCAAATAAAAAAAACTTTCGGGTCACGAAATAAAATAATCACGCATTTTTATGCTCTTTGACAATAATAATATTGTTAATAAACAAATTGAAACCTCTATCACGATTTATTAAATTATTTACTCACTTTATTCCATTAGTGTATTAAATATTTTCAATTTTATATCACGTTCTCTTAAATGCTGTTTGAATTGCATGCGATTACTATGGTTACACTAATGATAATGGATTACGTATAATTTGGCTTTTTAATTCCATTGGTTTTGGTTGGAGGTTAAACAAAACTAAGATGAAGGATATTCATTCTTTATTGTGTGGCAAAAAAGAAATAGATTTTTGTCATGTTGTGGGGGATGGGGGAAAAAAGCGAAACGCTTTGTAAATTCGGTCTAAGACAACTACCCGTGGACAAGAACACCCGGACAAGAACAAATGTCCCTTCCAAACATCTACACCATAATGTACATTAAGTATTTGAAGGGTTAGTTATCCGGTGTAAATTAAGAATTTTTTTCATCGCGCTTCGCGCTCACATATTGTCAAAGAGCAGTTGATAATCGCCTTCTGAAGGAATTTAAAAAAAGAGAAAAAAGGAAGAGTCAAAATGTCGGTGGAAATTTCAATGCTTTCATGCGTAGAAAACTTTTCGCTCCCGCTCGCGCTCGTATGTTTATTTTATATTAGAAAAGGAATTATTATGCAGAAAAGGATACAAAAATGTATAGACCGTTATTAATCGGTTTATTTCGCTCGCGCTTTGAAGCTCGCATATAATATACAGTGGCGTCCCAAAAAGAATATCACTTTTTAATTAGCTACCAATAGAAAAATATATGATATGGGGGAAAGGTTTATAGATATATAAAGCTTTCATATCCTCACTATCATTATGGATACAAAAAATTCGAAAATAACGCATGCTTCAGTGATTAATGCCCATTTTTGTAAAAGGACACAAAAAATTACCCTGCGCAGGAATTCACTATTCATTTTGCACCTGGTTATGGACGCCATGAATAAGTCAAATTAATGATGGAATCAATCGGCCATCAAAAACAAAAATAAACTGAAAGCCAACCAAAATTTAATGACTTTATGAAAATCTCAAAAAACAGTACTTTTTTGTCATATATTATTGATTGTTTTTCTATCTTTTGTTTATTTTGACTCTGTTTGCTGATTTATTCCTTTTATCATTAAGTTGATTCCTTCATGGCGTTCCTATAAACAGGTGCAAAAATGTAATTAGTGAATTCTCTGCGCAGGATTAAAAAATTTTTGTGTCCTTTAACAAAGTGGACATTACTTCACTGAATGCATGCGTTATTTGCAATTTATGGTGTCATATATTGATAGTTGATATATGAGCTTTAATATTTACATAAAAAATACATTTTATCCTAGGAATCTATTATCTTATTTGGTAGCCATTTCAAAAGTGTGTATAGTTCTTTTTTGAGACGCTCGGCACTGTGTTCTATACAGTGGTGGCCTTTAAATTATTAGAACATCCAAGCATATTTAAATTATTTTGTATAATTCATTTCATTTTGTACCAATTTAAATACCTATTAAATGGTTTGGAATTGTCTCTCCGATATCATCATTATGGTTTAAAAACTAAATAACATTAAACCATGTGTTGGTGAACTTTTCACCCTCCAGGTTTGCCCTTTTCTTATGTTTAACCATTCCGATTTGATAAAATTTCTTTAAAAATCTTGCCCCTTTCAGGATTCAAGTGTCATAACGTAATACATTTTTAGGCCCTACTAAAAGTATATATATTTCTGAAAAGTATTCTGATTATGTCAAAATTGCTAATTCTATAACAACACAGGGTGAAGTAGTATCTTTATGTGTGTGATTTTTTTTTATTAATTATTATCTTGAATTAGGGCCCAAATTTTAATTCAGTGCCCCTATTTAATGGCCTATATGTATCAATCATTTTTGAATTTTGCTTCTCATGTAAATTTTCTTTTAAATTAAAATTTTATACATTTACAAGGAGTGTCTTCATTAAATTTTAAAATAGTCTTAACCTTCTAATGGGCATGGTTATTTGTATTCTTCGCCCACCAATGGGCGGGGCGAATCCGACCTCCTCATGAGCATTAATTTGCTGAAACTTTAGAATGTAATTGAGGTATATTAGATAAATAACCCTGCTAAGTTTCATATATTTCTACCCAAATACTTTTTGAGCAATCGTGTAATATGTTTAATTGGCATTTTACTTTTTGCATTTGGACTACATGTTAATACACAATGTTCGTATGGGGAAACCAAAATGCGCTCACAGCGCAACTATTTATTGTCTGCGCTATTACAGATGTCGAATTACTATATAAATTTGGTTATCAACATATATGTGTTAAGACCCTTTTATTATAGAAAGTAATGAAAAGCTCATGGCCACACAATAAGTATCTTTTTAATCTGATTTCGGCAAAATGATAGTGGTATTGATAATCTCATGAGACTTTGTTGTAGTCCTAATGGATTGTCTTATATAATTTTGCGCCATTCCACTTTATATATATTTTTTTTTTGAATTGGGTCGCTTGGTGATTATTCAGCCTTCGTGGGGGAATTAAAAAAGAATGTCGTTATAGGCACAATTCCGGATCGTCTTTCTTCGCGCTCGCAACCATAAGGAATATTATGACAATGATTTATGATGTTAATACTTTGTTCTTTCAACTTAAACATGTAGAAAACTTTCCTCTTCGCACTTGGCCTTCGTTATGTCTAGTATCAAGAAAGGAATTTATGTTATTTTTTATTTTTAGCGCGTGATTATTTCTTGTCTCTTATTGAAGGATTCAAAAGAATGTGAGGTGAAACTATAATATGCGAAAGACTTAATGCCTCATTTTATTGCAAGGCAAAATTTTGCTGATGTTATTCATTTTGAAGTAATTTTATGCGTGTGGGTATTCGTACATAACACCTTACTCACTCACAACACACCTCTACACACACATACACACTCACACACACATATTATATCTATCACACACACAACCTTCTCACTTTTGACATTATCACACACACTTTCACGCGTACGATAATGTTTTATATTATAATATAATTTAATGTACGTATTTTTCTTTCTGGCGGAGACAATCATGATAGAGCCAAAAATTATACTAAAAGTCACATTTTTTATTAATTTATATAGCATTAGATTTATTACTAATATGCATTCATTATAATCAATCAACCAATATAAATACTTTTAGTATCTATTTATTTTCTCAAAGGAGCAATCAGTTCCAATTAAATATCAAACTTACTCATTTATTTCGTTCTACAAACTTCTTTTCCTTAAAAAAAAAAAAAAAAAAAAAAAAAAAAAAAAAAATCATTTCATTTTTTTTGATTACGGGTGAAATTTTTTACTCCGATTTTGTTCTTATTATTTATATACCAAAGCTAAATGATGTTTTATAAACATACCGAAGGCAAAGATGGATGTTCCCAATAGTATTTTGCCGTCCTTTCCTATGATTTTATAATACCAGATCGAATATGAGATGACAGAACATATAAAGGTTTATGTATCTGAATTCATTTCATTCAGAGTATATTTTTAATTACAACAGGATAACATTTCATAACAAAAATTTAACCAATAATGTGCCATTCGATTCATAATTATGTTCAAACGAAAACCAGAATCTTCAATGTATTATAAGAGGATTTTAGATATAGTATAATTGTGTTTATCAAAACTCTTATCTCTGACATAAGATTCTACTTGGGTCGAATATCTCAGGTATTTTTTTACTCAAACTAAATTTCTATTTTGTATCTGTCTATCTGATCTAGAAAGAATATGTATTACACAAAGTTCTTACACTGTGATATATATTTAAAGAGAGGAAAAAATGTTGTATTGCTTCAAGTTGTACATTTATCAAATCTATTCATGTAACCCAAGATTTTATAGATTTCACAGTCATCTTTTCTTGCCATTAAAAAAAAAGGTATAGAATAAAGACTATGAGGTAACTTTAAAGGAAATTTTAAAAAAAATATATAATTTTATTGAACCCTGATGTGGAATTGGATAAACGAGCTTTCCCACTGTGAATTTTTTATTTTAAAGTTTGTTTTACAAAACGCAATAAAGTTATATATTATATAAGATTTTTTTCTTTAATTAATGATTTTTCCCGCGGTCAAATTTCTATACTTAATTCTACTTTCAATTTGGACTATTTCATTTCAATCAATTTCTGTTCCGATAATGTGATCGCGATTACATATTCTTGCAATCAAATTCGTTTTTATTTGAACAGCCTTATAATCAAAAACGTTTCAATGCAATTCGCAAATTGCGTCTGTTTTATCAATTTGATACTGTGAGCAGTTTGTATTCTCAATAGTCGCTCATTCGTTCCATTCGTGCACTTATTGTATGGCCACAAACATCCTAAATTGAGAGCTTCATATAATGGATTATATGAAGGAACAAAACCAACAATCGTGGCTTGCTCTATAGCGTTATTACCATTTATTACTGATAGAGCTTTCCGTCTATGGCAAGTGTTTATTCGTTTCAATTGAAGGAACATTTGCGAATTCGATGTCTAATTAGTTTAAAATTGACCGGGAAAAACTAAAATATTTGCTTTATTTTTATTAATGTATCTCACCATTTTCCAACCGTGCAGAATAGTGAGATTGATTTCCAGTGTTGTAATAAATCTGCTCGGGATGAACGTCTAACGATAATTTTCTATCTGACAGTATTCAAAATGGCATATATAACGTGTTTGATCTATTCAAGTTGAAAACCAATTAAATTGATTGACATGGATTTTCATGCGTATTGGCGTGATTCCTATTTAGATGCAAAAATTAAATTATTTTATTTTCATTAATTTTTGAAAAATGAAATGGCTACAAGTTTATCCTTTTTAGCTTTGGCATTAAAAGGCTTGGCAAAATCAGACGTTTTTTGTTGCCAGTACTTTTTTTCATTATGGAACTTAACGTTATAGAATTTGTTTTATTCATTTGCTCTGTTCTTAGTTTTCTATTTATGTATTTCTTGCTTCTCATCTTACTGTGAGTTATCCAGTCAGGGTTCTTCTTTGTTGTATGAGATATCTGTCCAATCGCTAATCGTTTTACTTTGCTTCGCCTAATTCCAATCAGCATCTGAGGTATACTTTGAAGACCAAAAAAAATTTTTTATATCTATCCTTTATGAGCAACCAGCTATGTGTAGGGATTATATGAGAGTGTAGGGTTAGGGAACAGAGTAGAGAGAGAGAGGCAAAGAGATAGTAGATAGAGAGTGAGACACATTCTACACCATACACACACACAGATAGAGAGTGGCAGATCGTATGAGAGAGAGAGAGAGATAGAGTAGTGGAGAGAGGCTTATAATAAAAAGAGGGAAAATTTATAAAGATATGCTTTTTTTTGTCAAATTGTTCATTTGTAACTTTATTATCGACGTCAGACTTGCAAAAATTTTATCTCGAATGGCATACATTTCCACCAAAAATACCCTTTATATGGTAAGGAAAGCTGGTTGGCGAAATACAAACCATTTTTTTTGCTGTAAAGTGTTATTTATTGTACTACCGAAAAATAACTAAAATAACACATAAAACAAAATTACAAGCATGATGATTTTTTTGTTATTACGCGAAAAGGGGTCTGGCGTAGTCGTCCTTTTATGACTTTTGTGTTTATTCTATAAACTAAACACCTAAATTTTCTGATTACATTTTTTAAAAAATGCTCCTAATTTTATCGTCCGAGCGGATATTTATTTTGCCCCTTTCTCGTGGGCCCGGCAGCCGCTGAGCAGCGC
>CALNVZ010000174.1:57645914-57695056 GCA_940671915.1 Paracentrotus lividus
AGAAAAAAAAAAAAAAAACAAACACAAACAAAAACGCCAAGCATCCATGCGCATTTGATTAGTGAATTCACTATCATTTAATGTCAAATAGGCCTTCACACATGCATGTTTTAATTAATACTTCATATTGTTTTGAGTAAAGTATATTCCAGCTAATTCTATAATTCATGGAATAAAACAAAAGGGAAAAATACTAAAAGCTGTCCCGTCAGTTATCACTCACAAACTCAGTCACAAAAGCACCACTAAGATAGTCAATTCGGGAATCTCCATTTTTGACAGTACAAAGCAAAGATGTTAGAGCGCCGCGTAGTGCCTCTTTTCTCGAGCCAGAAATACAATAAGGCACCAAAAAAAAAAAAAAAAAAAAAAAAAAAAAAAAAAAAAAAAAAAAAAAAAAAATACAGTAAAACCAAACTTTTATGAGCGTTGAAGAAGGAGGTTATTCCTTATGGTGCTCTCGCTTTTTTTTTCTCTCTCTTGGACAAAATAAATCTAAATATGAGGGCGATGTTTATTGAACTGGCACTTTTACCAGAGTTTTTACAATTTCCCCTGATGTAATTGGTTGCAAAATTAAGTCTATTCCATATGGTGTTTCCTCTTGAACAAACCCAATTTAAAATATGAGGGAGGATTGGCCTACATACCTTTTGTTATTAATTTGTTCTTGTATGATGAGCATATGGAGGAGTCTAATTAACCTCAGCAGAGATGATGGTATGCAGAGTAGAAAGTGGAACATGATTTATAAAGTAGAAGCGAGAAACAGTTATGTAGAGCAATGGTAAAAGGAAGAGAGAGAGAGAGAGAGAGGGGAGGGAGGCTTACAAACAGATAAGGAAAGAAAGATATAGTAAAACCTTAAAATGAGAGGCATAAAATTAACAGTGAGATTAACATTTGAAAAACAAACTGAATGAGATTAAAAGCAAATCAAGATTTGGAGAGGCAAACAGATTAATCAGACTGAGGCGGATAAAAACGAATATATAGAGAAAGGAAACATGAAACTAAGATAAATGTGAAAGGGTGTAAAAGTTAGAGAGAGGGAGGGAGAGAGAAGGAGGGTGCAGACATACATGCATTCAAATGGCAAAAAATATAGAGAGAAATAAAGAGATAAAGAGATTTAGACACATATTAGAACGAGAAAGGGATAGAGGCAACTCAATACTGAGAAAGAGAAAATAAGTTAAGAGGAGCAAATGTAAAAATAGAGCAAAATCACTGCAGAGAGAAAGAGAGAGAGAGAGAGAGGAGAGATAGATCTAGAGAGAAGAAAATATGTTGTTTGTTCTGATTCACATGAATGTTGAAGCTATATATTAAAATAATTATGGTTTTGAATTCCTTTATAATGTTAAGAATTTTTACTGTAACTCCCTGGATGCTCGATCTGCCTATCATAACTCATATGCATTATCATGTGTTCTCCATGAACACAAGATGGCAACATGGTACAGTAACTTAAATGTTATGGGTTCAAAATCCTCCTGGGTCCAAGATTTTTTCTCACTTCATTTTCATTCATAAAAATGTAGATTGAGCATCTGATCTAACAGAAAGGGAGTTACAATATTAAAACAGTAATTCTTATGAAACCTCTCATGAAACTTATTAAACATTCAAGTCCTTAAAATGTTATCTGTGACACACAGAAGCCACATACTGTTATTAACTCACAACTGGAAAACATGGTATGTAATTAGGGTTTTTAATTAAAGGAAAAGTCAACCTTAATATTCAGTTAGGGTAAATAAAGTTTGAGAAAAAGGATGACAAAGTTATTCACTTTTAAACTTGTAATCAATTAAACAACTCTGTGACATCATAAGTGAGGAATTCTCTCAAATGGTATGCATTACAATTTTTGCAAATTTCTATCTCCACACAAGAAAATGTTTGATTTTATTTATGTACTCAAAATACGACACATTTTTAAAAAACTCACTCTCTGACAAAGACCTATTCCTTCATCAAGAACCATGAAACCATATTATGGAACTGTAAGTGCAATTTGAAGAGGGTTCATTGCAAGCTACATGAAAGATTTATTATTATGTATTTGATTGATAGATAACAACTGTTTTAACCTTGATATCTTTCTCTCATAGGATGATTTTACTCAAACCCACTCATTAAAAGGATGGACTTTGGATAAGGAATAAAGCATGGTGTGTATTTGGAAACATGAAATCTTACAACAAAAAAAACACACCAACTCTTGTCAACAAAGCTACATGAAGAGGAATATGAAGTCCTACAACAATTTGATTTTTCACATGAAACTCTTTTCAACATCAGACCATTTGCATCATAAAGAGATGTAGGAAATTAAATGTAGGAATTGAAGTAATGGTACTTAAAAAAAAAAAAAAAAAAAAAAAAAAAAAAAAAAAAAAAAAAAAAAAGATTGGAAGTTTAGGCTCCTTTTATCTCAATTTTAATCCACTAGCTCTCTTTTATTGGATAATCAGTTTCAGCACTCCTTTTTTTTTTTCTTGCACTGAAACAAGATAGATACAATATGTAGATACAATATGTAGATACACCATTAATTTGTATAAAAATAAATTATTTATTGAAATATCTCTTTTCAATGATATATTATACAGACAAATATGAAAATTTACCTCTCTTCCTTTCCACAAAAATGAAAAGGGAAAATCTGAATGTCACGGAAGGCCCATTGTAGTTACAAAAAACGGTACTAGTAAAATTATTTCATTCCTATTTGGAGACGTCATCTACAAGGTGATACATGGTTTTATTTCCTCCTAAATTTCCTTGGTATATTGCCTGTTCAGCAAAGACAACCAGAGAAACTTTGTTTGAAACAGCATCTTAAGAATGACACCTACATCTGCATACTCCCATGGCAGAACTGATCTATCTGGGATGTACATTATGTGTCAAATAAAATGGTACAGGTGGAAAACATTTCTTTTAAGTATGAAAATTAATCATATTCTAAAAGTTTTTGATATTTCCATTAAGTAGGAAAATCGGGCTTTCTTCTGCATTTTTGTTTATCCCATTTGGTGCTGTAGATCTTGAGATATAACCAGTTTTCTATAATCAAGAAAAAATGTACTTTGCGCATGCTTTTCTATGGGTTTCACACATAATAGCCATGAATTCAGTGCACCGAAACAATAGATGTGTGTAATTTCCGCACAAAATTTAGCATAAATTTTGTTTTACTCAAGCAAATTATTCAAAACGAACGGCATCAGCAAGAAAAATCATTTGGCTTTAAGTTGGTACCACATTCACACATCATTTGAGAACATTTCATACCTGAATATTTTTTTTTCCTGACTGTACCAGTTTTTTTTTTTACACAGACTGTAGTGCCTCACAGGGACCATCAAATATTGAGCTTTCTTTCTTTCAACTCTACCACTATAAAGCTACCAAGAAGGATAGATTGCCACTTGGTCTAAACCCGCTTTGACTACTGTCTGTTTAATCTCATCCCAGATGGTCTCAATCCATCTTGTCTACAACAAGTTCTTCTAACCACCACTCCGCCTATTTACCATTTTGTCTAATTCCCATTTGGTCTTGTCAAATTCCCACTTGGTCTTACACCACTAAGTCAATTCCTGAAACAAACTAGTAATAGACCAAATATTCGCTTGGGCATTTAGATAAAAATGTATTTAGCCCAAGTGGTCATTAGACCATAAGAGAATTAAACCAAATATGTATTACTAAATAGAAATTACACAAAATTATCAGTAGACTAAATGGATTTATCCCATGTGGTATAAGACAAACAGAGAATTAGATCAAATACTGTTAGACCAAGTGGATATAAACCCTAATGAGAATATTGTGCATTTTGTTCAAGATTGCATCACCCAACATCAATTCCATGATGCATTCTCTAGGTTTAAGATGGATAAGATCTTCCGGAAGAGAGTCTTTCTTTCTCCTCTTCCTTTCATCTGTGCTACAAGGCAATCTTGTGACCAAATGAAAAATAAATGAATTTTTACACACTTTGGGGAACATCTGAGAGATCTGAGATGGTCTTGCTTTCTTGGGTTCCTTTCCTCCTTGCCACCATCTTGTAACCATGGCAACTATTGTGAAACTTTGGACAAGACGGCATCAGCCAACCTCCATCTCATGATTTGCTGTTAAGTACTGAGATAGTCACATCTTTTCCCCTAAATATTCTCTCCTCTTTCCTACCGCACCTGTTGCCGGGTAAAAAATGGCATATCTTTGCACACAATATGGAGAACATCTTCCAAGGAAATGCTCTTCCTTTCTCTTTTCCTTTCCTTCATTACAATCCTGTTACCACGGCAAACAAGTTCCATCCTTGTTCAAGAGAGTATCAGCTAAACTTCTTCTCTTGGTGAACACGAGATGGGTAAAATTTTCTAATGGATAGTCTATTTCTCTGTCCCCCATCACAATAATGTTACCATGGCAAACAAACTCCATCCTTGATAAAGAGAGCACCAGGTAATCTTCGTCTCTCGATGCACTCTCAAGGCTTGTGATGGGTAAGATTTTTTGGGTAGATGGTCTTCTTTTTTATTTTCTCCACCACAATCCTGTTGCCATGAATAATATGCACCATCCTTTCTCAAGAGAGCAACAGCTAACCTTCATCTCTTGACACACTCTCAAGGCTTGAGATGGGTAAGATCTTCTGGTAGATTGTCAGCCAGAGCGATTCCTTGCTCGATGCAGCCTGCTGCCAGCTCATCAATGAAACCGTGCCAGTAGATCACCAGACCAGATCCAAACCTGAGTGAATGAAGACAAGAAGTGCATGCAGACATGAGAAGATGTAAATGACGGAAAAAGCAAATGATTAACCTGCTCTTTGGCATTACGAGTATACAAAGTTATCCAAAAATGAAACTTAAACTAAAGGCTTAAATCTGGTGTCAAAATATCATTTATCAAATCTGGCTTGTAATCTTTAGGGATTGATGGACTATTAAAATGCATACAAATTATCAGAACAGTACATTCCCATTAAAATAAAGTGTTCGGGACCCATCCAATTACCTCGTTGTAATAAAATCGCATTCCACTGAACACATATAAAGCAAAGGGCCCATATTCTCAAAAGCCGTCTAAGTTTAAGCCTAGCCTACATCTGTGGTTTTAATATGGCCTGCTAAAAAGGATTCAATCCCGAAAAGTAGATGTTCAATTCATCATAATTTTTGGTAGTGGAAACTATTAAACACTGCTTGGGAATGATGAGTACAAAAGTTTCCCTTACAATTTAAACACGATTCCAGAATTCAGTGAAGGTGATAGGAACATGCAACATAGACAGATTGATTCCCTTTTAGCAAGCCATATTTAAACCACACATTTAAGTTAGGCGGCTTTTGTGATTTTGGGCCAAAGTGTACATGTTTGAAATTGAGACCAAGAGAATTTCCTTGTAACGATTACAAAATCTCTTTGTGTCCATGCTCATTATAATGGGAGTAGACTGTACCATACTGTATTCGTTGTTATTTTTCGCGAGATTAATTTCTTGTGCCGAGTGGCCTCAAAGAATGTTCACAGGTTCTTGAATTCGCACTGCCTGTTTGTTAGCACACAACTGAATGCTCCCAATACATGCCTAAAAATCATGCTCATATATTTGTGGGGTTCTAAAATTCGCGTCTGCCGGTCTTTGCGCAAATTTTGCGAAAATTAATATACCGCAAATATTTCCACAATTACAGTATATGGTAAAACCCCTTGGGAGAAAATCCTTCAACAAAGGCTCATAAATATATACACATACACAGTTCATTGCCAATGGTAATGAAAATATAGAACCCAGGGAGGGAGGGATTGAATGAACGGGGAAAAAAGTTAAAAAAAAAAAAAAAAAAAAAAAAAAAAAAAAAAAAAAAAAAAAAAAAAAAAAAAAAAAAAAAGGGGGTGGGGAGACATAGAATGAAAAGCAACAAATGAAAAATACAATAATGTATACAATCCATATCACAATCGGGTCAAAATGTTTATCATTAAAGATCAGATTAGTACAATATTGACAAATTTCCAGACATTGAAAAAACACAATCACACATTATTTGCACAAATAAACTGCAATTTATTTAAATTTGACTTTTTAATGAATTTATGTTCTGTATATCTATGAATTTCTCATTGTTTTGTTTATTGAAATGGAGAATTTTATTTTTCAGACTTCCATGACACAAAATACCAACCCACGTATCATATCCTTTTTCAGTGCACCATGCACCTGCACCCACGCCGTCGCCTTACAATATCCTACCAGTTAACCCAGGCGCATCCGTTGTCTATTCGAAATGGCGGGAAAAAAAACTTCCTTTATTGATGAATGAGAAGTTGGATGGTTTTGAAAATGGTTGGAGCTTAAAGCTTTTTGGTCAAGGAAACAATATAATAGCCAAAGATTGATGATGGTTTACTGTCATTGTTGACATTCAGGATACGACAACCTAACTGTAAAAGTGCATACCTTGGATATGACCCCGAAAAATACAATATTTTGCTGAAAATCTCCAAAGTGCTGTATTATACTTTGACATTTGAGCAAAGACGGCAAGATAACCCAAGGACTATGATGGATATAAATTCATTACAGAAAAGACCTTGACAGTATTTGAGATTTGTTTTAAATGCAATCATGGTATAATTGTGTTCCAAGAAAATGCTTGCAATTGACTTCCCCTAAATCTACTGTTACAAAAGATGAAAGTTGTCAGTTTGAAAATTTTAAAAGCCTTGAAAATTCTTTAAAAAAAAAAATATATATATTAAACAATCATTTGAGGGAGTTTTTCCAAAGAAAGTAAAAAATAACAACAACTTTTGTTTGGTATCTATTACATTCTATTCTTATTTGTACTTTTAAAGAAAATACATACATGTCAACTAAACATAGTCATACATGAATGCAGTAAGGATATAAACATTAACATTAATGTTTTGGAGAGTTTTTTTTTCCTGTAAAAATAGGTAAATAATATTATACGTGTATAGTCAGATGAAAGAAATATCTGAGAATTATATGATAATCAAAAATATATAATTGATTGCAATTCTCGAGCCACAGGAGGAAGTTGGCCATCATGATAAAGCAATTCACTGTAAATAAATAAACAAAATGAAGAACTTAGATGTTTTACCTGTTGGCATAGCTGAGATACTGATCTTTGAGATAGTTGTTGTGACTGAACACATCCCCAAAAGATGCCTTGCTCTCAATCCAGTTGATGATGTGGCCATTCCAAGCTTATAGAAGAGAAGATTTTGAGAGAAATTAAATTGTTAAAGCTAAGCTTGAGTTCTTACGGCCAAAATGATTTGGGATAAATCTGTAAGACTATGTCCTCATATTGTTCCAGTTACATATACATATGCCTACACAAGATTATATTCACGTTTCGATAATGATTTTAGAAGAAATGTTGAGAAAATATTGAAACAGTCCGTCAAATCGAGACTTGGAGTAGACTGCGATCTCGCAACAAGTCACGGCACAACTCACACACACATATCCGGTGCGAATCGCGTGCACATGATATACTCATAGACTTTCCACGTGGACGTGTTAATCACGCATGTGCTCGGACGTCCCGTCCAGCTACAGAATTTCTGGTTATTTTGCTCTTTTCTCAGGAAATACGCAATTTTCTGTAAATTCCTTTGGTGTGTAGTATTTATTTCCTATACTTGGGATTATGGTATAAACAAGAATGTTTTGAATTTTTTCATCATGCCTACTACTCAAGATTATCTTTAAATTAAATGTCCTTTTGGTGCATGCTGATGCATCAATGTATATATGTATACTGGAACTGAGGAGGTGCACTTGTTTCTGCGGTTTATATCCACTTGGTCTAACAGCAGTTGGTCCAATTCTCTGATCTAAAACCATTTGGTCTAATTTCCCCTTGGTCTAATACATTCTTGGTTCTATTCTCACCGGGTCTAATGACCGCCTGGTCTAATTACCAATTATTCTTATAGCCAAATTGTCTAATTCCATTTTCGTCTACTGTAAACGTGGAAATATTCGCGGTACATTTATTTTCGCTGATTTCGTGCAAAGATTGTACGGCGCGAATTTAAAAACACGCAAATATATGAGCATGATTACTTATGCATGCTTGGAATGGGGTTTATTGCGCTCGTACATAAATTCAGCGCGAATTTAAGAACCCGCAAATATGTTTTGCGGCCTCTAAGCGCGAAAAATTAATCGCGCGATATTAACAGCGAATACAGTAATTCCCAAATGAATTTTTGGTCTATTATCAGTTTGTTATTGGAATTGACCAAGTGGTGATAGGCCAAGTGGGCATTAGTCAATATTGGTTTAGACCAAGTGGCAATTTACCTTTTTTGCATGTCTCTTGTACATATGTTTTCAAACTTGAAGTCTTATATTATCCTGCACATTGTTAGCTTTGTATATAGGTGAGCGGCAAGAGGCCAAAACAAATTACATGTACTCTCTTGATATTAATACATGACATCAATATAATAATCATGGTATCGGGTTCAGTTCACTATAAATAAGTTGCCCTGTATAGCATCACCTTCGGCCCTCAACTACTCAAACTGTCCTGTTTCCTAACACACAATGCAACACTCTGTTCATGTTGTCTTATAAAAATACCTACATAAATCATGACTAATTTATCCTCTATCCTCTATTCTATGACATTTCTACCACAAATAAGTTAACAAATAACAATATGAGGACAATGCCCTGCTATACATTCTTGTTTTCCTATATAAATTATAAAAGACAAATTATAGATTTATAAATGATAGAATCATGAATAAAAGATTATAGAAGAGATATTGTATAAGCAAAGATTGAAATATTGACGTGGAGGATTTTCAAGAGGACTGACTCGCAAGAACTGAAAGAATAAAACCCTCACAAAATTTCAGCTTATAAAACAATAAGATAAAGAGAGAGAGAGAGAGAGAGAGGACATATAATGTAAAGATACCTACCTATTGGTACTTCAAGTTTCGTATCAGGAGTCTTGTCATATCCCTTTTTCCTCATGTCATCTTCTTCTGCAAAAGGCATGAAAAATATATACTTAACTTGGTAGGATATTACTGGGAGTCTACAATCAATGACATTGTCACAACTCATTGTGCACCTCTGGTATAGCTAGCTAGAAATTGTTTAGAGGATGCGGTCTGCAATGTTGCAAAAGTATGCCAACAAATTGCACTGGAACCTATTCTTTGGGAAATTTTCAATCATAAATAACTTGAGACACCAGGCCCTCCAAAAAGAAAATTGTTTGTTTGCGTTTCCTTGACAAAACTAAAACTAAAAATAATATTAAATAAAAAAATGACATGCCATTTTCAAAAGCAAACAAGCAATTTTTTTTGTTTTGCCTAAACTTGTGATCAGCCCATTAAACTCAGGTGATTCATGTCCGACCTCCAGGTTTGTAATTATGATAGCCTCATTAGCCTAACTGATGAAATTTTCCCTTCAATTTGGAGCAAAATTACCTGATGCCTATAAACGAGTGGAATAGTTATCGGCCTAATGTTAGCCGACCTTTTCAGAGTTCTAGCGGTTCAACCATTCACCATTGATTTCTCTTCATTAGATTAGTCTTATTGGAAAAGATTCTCTCCCATCCCTTATACCTTGCCTCACTCAGACTGGTATGAGAGACCCTAAACTGATTACTATCTTGCCATTAGTGATAAAGAGTTAAGATCAATTGCAAATTTGAAACAACCATTCTGATTGGTTCACAGTCAGACTTTTAAGCAAGAAGTCCATGCATGAAGGATCCTGATTGGCTATTATCGATTTTCAATTGATTGTCACTCTTTATGTCGCAGGGTTTTTGTGTTCATCTTGCAGGTGTGACAGGGGATTTTCTTGAGAGGAAGAAGGACCTTAACTTTGTGTTCGAGTAAATGAGTTAACACCATTCTAGCAATGAGCAGATGAATTAATTTAATACAACCCTTCTATTGCATCAGGCTATTGTTTGTTTGGCAACTCACTTGTTGACATACTATGTACAGAGCATTAAAAAAAGAAGGTCACCCAAATTTATACAGATCAGTATAGACAATCTACTTTCTTTACCAGCAATAGAATTAATTAAATACAAATACAATAAGATCAGGCTATACTACAATCCTATTTCTTTAAAGGGGAAAGCTTTTGTTACACTCCTGTGGATTTTCTTAAGCCAAGTGATGAAGACAAGGCAAGCAAACATTTTCCGCAGGAAGAGAATGTCATAAAAATGGCAAAGTCAATTTTCTTCAGTCCTAATAGGTTTGACATAGGGAAGGTTGACTGTACAAATTATATGAATATGAATTCTATTTACAGTCTGCCTATCCTTTTTTTCTTCTCCAAATCAATTTTTTAAGTTGGAGTTTTCTTTTTCTTTTTTTTACTAAATACTACATTAAACATTGTAAATACCATCTTCCCCATTATTTCCTCGCTCTCCCCTCTAATTTCTTAAATTCTATGCCTGTCTCCCCTTTTTCTCCTAATTTTTGAGGTGTATTGATCTACTCCTTAGAGTCATTCACATGTGCATAAATGTACATCTCCCTAATTTGCATCCCTTCTCTCTCTTACTCTCTCCCTTCCCCGCCTCATTCGAAGACCCTTGTTTTTGTCTCCATCTGACAATCTCTCATCTAGAGAGGGCAGCATTGCACTTTGAGCAATTGGTGCCATCCAATGTACATATAGAAAATAATGTTAATGAAATATCACACTGGTTATTAATCGCACACTTAAACCTTTACTACATTTCTTTTGTTAATAATAATAATAATGACAATATTTATACAGCGCAACATATCCATCTCAAGACATGTTCAAGGAGCATACACATAACTGAAATTGACAAATTCAACATGTTTAAGAATACATGTAACTATGATTTGACAATATGCATTTTAAGCATCAAGTGAGTTTTAAAAACTACTTTAAATAATAATAACTTAATAAATAATAAGCAATAACTTATTCCACAGAGGAGCTAGACACATAAATGCTGTATCCCCCAATTTACATATTTCTTTTAGCCTAACATTTATGTACGTAAACCAGAAAGACCTTTGGAGTGGGGTAACAGAAGGGATGAAATACATACATGTACTGGACCTAGATTATTTAATGCACAATAGGTTATCATGGATTTTACTAGTCAAATCTATACTTGGTATTTACAGTCATTGATTAAAAGAAAAATCTTGGAGCATTAAGCAGAAAACGTTATGTAACCAACTTGAATCAAGCTTTTGTGATTGGTAATTTAAAGTCAATTTATACATCAGTGTTTTGCATTATACAGTCTGTGTCAAATAAAATGATACAGTTGGAAAACATTTTTTAAAGTATGAAAATCAATCACATTTTCAAAGTGTTTGATATTTCCATATAGTAGGAAAATCAGGCTTTCTTCTGCAATTTTTTCATCCCGTTTGATGCTGTACATCTTGAGATATGACCAGTTTTCTATAATCAAGAAAAAAATGTATTTCGTGCATGCTTCTTTATGGGTTTCGCACATAATAGCCATGAATTCAGCGCACAGAGACAATAGATGTGTGTAATTTCAATTAGCTTATCGCCACACCAAATTTGGCAACACTTTTGTTTTAAAAAAGCAAACTATACAAAACAAAGTGCATCAGCCAGAAGTATATATTGGCTTTAAGTTGGTACCCCCTTCACACATCATTTGAGAAGATTTCATACTTAAATAATTTTTTCCCGACTGTACCATTTTTTAAAACACAGACTGTATATGAGGTTGGAAAGATACTTACGGAGAAATGCTATCTTTCTTTCTTTTAACAGTTGTACAAGGAGGAATTCATACTCATTTCCAACGGAGCTAAAGAACGATGAATTAAGGAAAATTGTCCTTTAAAATGGCAAGTAAGATGTTGATGATAAATAAAAAAAAAATCAATATAAAACATGGTATTCAGTGAGCTTAAAACACATACAATTTCAATTTCAATTTATTTCCTCATAAAAAATCCATAAAATACACAATATATACCAAAAGTCATATTAACAAAAAGAAAGAGAAAAAAAAAAAAAAAAAAACCAAAATCAACAACAAAATATACATTGAATTAAATATGAGAGGGACAGCAAAAAAGGAACAAGCTTTGTAATAGCTGACCCTATAACATAATATACAGATTGCATAATAACAACAACAACAACAACAATGACAACAAAAATCACTTACATACCTAGATTAATGGCCCATATTCACAAAGGTGTCCTACAGTTAATATGAGTAGCAAAATGTGACACAATCTGTCAATGTTGTTATGTTCCTTACATGTTTACTGGGTTCTGGAATCGTACTGTAATAGTAGGGAAAACTTTTTACTTATCATTTCCAGGCAATTTTTAAAAGTTTCAGTAGCAAAATTCTGATAAATAGAACATTAACTGTTCCGGATTGTGTCACAATTTGCTACTCATAGTTAAACCATTAATTTAAACTAGGCTTAACTTTGTGAATACGGGCCAATGACCTTTAGCTCACAACGCCATTATTTTGAAAATTGATACAGTCGACTCCCGTTATAACGAGCATGGATATGAGATTTCATTATAACAAGGCGATTTCTTCTGGTACCAATTTAAAAAATGTGCACATAATGTGTCTACGTGCCAATATTTCAGTTCATGAGATTTCTTATATGAGATAATTGGCTTGGACTCCAGAGAACCTTGTTATAACGGGAGTTGACTGTACAACAATACAACAATGTGATAAAAAAAAGAGGAAAATATACATGTAGGTAGTATATACGTATAAAGAAAGATAATGAGAAAGACAGAGGGGAAGGAGATAAAGAAATAAATAGAGAGAGAGAGGGAGGGAGGGGGGAGGGAGGGAGGAGAGAGAGAGAGAGAGAGAAGGGTGGTGAGTAGGGGTAAAAGACATATAAATAAGGAAACTGAAAAGTCAGATTTAGAATTAAAAAATATGATTCTAGTACCTTGTGTATATTCATATACGAAGCTGCATTCAAATTATTCTTTAAAATTGGCAAAATTATGGAGAGTACATGGAATTATGTATGTCTGCAAAACAGATGATTCTTTTTCAAACAAAGGATACTGTTTGATACTTTCTGCATAGGGTCCATATGAGACATCCTGTAATGTGCACTAAGAGACAAACAGAGATAAAAACAATGATTAGGGAATAAAAATGCAGTTATAAAGCATTTGGTTTACGATTTTTTGTTTTAATTTTGAAAGTGGTGTGTATACAGTATGAATGCATTATGAATATATAAAACATCCCACTAAACCTCAAATCTTGACTCTTTGGTTTTTTAAGGTAACCAAATACATGCAGGTGACATTAAATGACAACATAAATATTTAAAGCCTTCATTTTCAATTACATTAAAGTTGAATTAAGAAGACGATCCCAAATATTGAGATATTTATATTAATAGCATCCTTACAGCCCCCTTAAATAACTGAGTGGCGTTTCAACCCCCAAAATAAGTTAAGAATAGTGAATTTTAACGATGTACCCCTACCCATATTTTCCGAGTTCGCTCCCCGGGGATGCGCACTAATACTAGTGTTCTCTCCGTCGACGTCACAAACGGGAATTCGGTCTTGGCGAAGTAAACACAAGGCATGCCGTGTATACACACTGACACATTTATATGAATCTACTTGTGTGTCAGAACTTTTATTTTATCGTTATTAAGTTTATGTGAATGATTTTAAAACAGAAATAAAAATGAAGCTATATATGCCATACAGTCAATAATATGCCTCTAAATTGCTAGAATATTCTTATTTGTAGCATTTTAAGACGAGGGCCGTGGCGAAACAAGTCACTAAATACTGACTGTATATAGTACTGGAAATCAGCTAGTTGTGGTGTGCAGTTGATCAATTTGCGAAACGTAAATGCTTATAAAAGTAAATTTGTGAACATACTCATTCTCCAAAATATGTAACTGCCCTCTAAATGATACGATAGACCTATAGATTAATTTCAAGAGAAATAATATGAAATTTGATCGAGATATGCTCACCGGTCAATCGCGTAGCGGACGCTAATCGTTCGTGTTATTGTAAGATATTCTTCCGCGTGTGATGCGGCCGTTCTTGAAAAACCAAGTCGCTAGCGGAATCGGTCTGCGCTTGCCGCCGGCGCGGTTGGCCTGGCTAGCTAGCTTAATGTATATGTGCTAAGTGTTCGCTTTTGCGCTTCACTTTGCAAATAATACCGTCTCATGAATTCGGTTTTGCCTTACAATAAGAAAATCAGTCGGTATAGGCCTCGAAGTAAGTAAGTAGAATTGTTTATGAATTTCTTTGTGAGTTTGCTTCATCATCTTTCACTATATGTCTTCGAAATTCATAGAAAGGTCATTTAGATCCAAACTTCACCCATTTGATCTTGAATATTTGTCAACAAGGAACAACGAAATCATCATAAGCAAGCCACAGAAATGCACAGTATAGTGTACAGCGAAGCAACACACACAAATAAAACTACACAATACACACGTATACGGAACAAGCTGCTCAAGCTGCGTGTGCACTGTGTGAGCGACCGGATCTACAATGTACGTCACCTCACAGAACTCGCTCGTATAATCGGAGTTAAGAAATATATAAAATAGTGAAAATATCAATAAATAACTCATTGTTTGCAATAATACTTCACAATTTAAGACTTGGAAATCGTTATTCATACTATTGTTTATATAGGGATAGTAAAGATTTGTTCATATGATCCTTAATTATTTGAATTGACTTCCTTGAAAAAAATTGGTAAAATCATCTAACTCTACCTGCGCATCATTCTGTATTCAACATCCAGGCACGATATACACAATACCCGGCCGTGACGTCACCCTCAGAGTGTACTAGAGTACACTAGTCTTTCACGCCCAGGCAGGAGGCTAATTTCATGAACTATCAAACCAGAATATTGAGAAGCCAGAGGATTTTTGTGATATGCTATCTGTTTGAACAACTTATATATGCTATATACAATTATCTGTAGAACCCAATTTAATGGAAATTCATCCCCTTCTTAATTCAACTTTAAACACAATTACAGAATTGGTATAAAAATTGGTAAATTCTCAGTCAACAAAACCTTTTTAATAAATCTATATCAAACATACCTTTCATGACAATAAAATTAATGTACTGATGTATTATTAGAGGTGGGCTATAAATGGGTCATGTTTCAGAACCAAGTTTGTGCTATCTTATTTGAAGCAGCTCGTTGTCCTGATCGATATGCCACCAATTTTAAGAAAATCCGGGTGAAAATTGCGACAGTGGGCCAAAAACGATTTTGAGGGGGTGTGGCCAAAATATGCTGAGTCATCGTTTTTCAAAAATTGAAAAAGCTGTAATTCTTTTATAAAAGGGCTATAAAGATGATTCTGGTGTCTATTTATATGTTTATCAGCCTGATAAACCAATGCAGTGTCAAAATTGCAAATAGTTGTGAAGAAAGTACTGAAAAAGGGAGATTATAGTTTTAACCCTTATAATTACCGGTAGGGTCTCTGAGGGCACCCCTAGACAAATTGTGTAGCTCAATCAAACCGCCGCGTTTTCGGTAATGTTTTTTTCATGTCTCTTTTTGTTACTTTCTTACAATCTTTGACACTAAGTTTATTGAAATCGGACTTTCCACGGGAGAGTACTTACTTTTCCGTGGTCAAGGTCAAACCGAATTTGAGATTTTTGTCATTTTGTGTACAAAACCAATGGCAAAGTCAGGTTTCCTATTTTACTCTGTAAATCACAGTAAATCATTCTTTAGACTGTTTTTATTGTTCATTGAGGTTTGAAACTAAATCAAAATGAAGGCCTGAAGTATTAAATTCTAAAACAATTAAAACATAGATATATACATGTAAGAATAAAACAATAGAATAAATAAGAAATTCATTAAACAATCAAATACATAGGAATTACTATAGATGTAGACCTTCTGATACTTCAAATCATTATCTGGATCAATTTTAATTCTAAATGAATACTAGAACCAGTCTAAAGAATGATTTACTTGTGATTTATAGAGTAAAATAAGAAACCTGACTTCCATTGGTTTTGTACACAAATGTTCAAAAATCTCAAATTTTGGTTTGACCTTGGCAACGAAAGGTCAAGTAATTCTGTCATTGAATGTCCGATTCATAAATTTGGTGTCAAATACCATAAGACTGGACGGAAAAGAGACCATGAAACGACATTACTGAAATTGGCGGTTTTGATGGGCAACGCAATTTGTCTAGGGGTACCCTCAGAGACCCTACCGTAATTAAAGGGTTAAAACTATAATTCCCCTTTTTTTGTATTTCTTCACCACTATTGCAATTTTGACACTGCCATTGGATTTATCAAGGCTAAATAAACATATAAATAGACACCAGAATCATCTTAATAGCCCTTTTAATAAAGAATTACAGCTTTTCAATTTTTTAAAAATGATGACTCAGCATATTTTGGCCACGCCCCCTCAAATCGTTTTTTGGCCCGCACTGTCGCAATTTCACCCGATTTCTTAAAATTGGTGCATATCGATCAGGACAATGAGCTGCTTCAAATAAGATAGCACAAACTTGGTTCTGAAACATGACCCTTTTTTTACCCCCCTATAGCCCACCTCTAGTATTATGTTGTATAATGTATTACAAAACAAAACAATTTCTTTAATAATTTTTTTTTAATAATTACAATTTATATCAGTGAGTTTCGAAAATATAATACTCACAAGTTGCACTTGGTAGGCCAGGACAGGATCCTCAATCAAATATGGTTCCCTCAGAAACTGAGTAACTGTTGACTTGGTAACTGCATAAATAAATGATTCAGGGGACAACTAAATGTAAAGTTGCAGTCAAAATTCAGAGAAATTCAGATACAGATATTGATGATAATAATAATAATAATAAATTACAATGGTGTTTGCATAATGGTCCCTTTTAATAAATACAGTATATAGGTAATTATTGCAGCACCTTTATTCAATTTTACAAAATCACTTGGTCATTTTGGAAAATATGTTGGGATAAAAAATTGTTACATATCCAGTGTTATTGATTCATCAAGTACTTTATTTCAAAAATATCTTTAAAGACATAAAATTGTCATATTGAAGACATGTAAGATTTTTTAAAATTGAGGTGTACAAATCTATTCATATTCATATAAATTTTTATTTACAAGCAAAGATATAATTTCCAAACTTTTCTCCCAAAATCCCATCAAGGACAGAAATAAAAGTCAGTTCAAATTTATGAAATACACTGTATGTTAAACAATCAGGTCTGCCAGTAATTGGTATATAAAAGCTGTGTTTGTTGAAAGAGAACTGCATCTAGCTATAACAATCATAATGATCTATCAAGATTTTCAATAACAATGAAGTTTTCCTTTAGAAATAAAGGAAATAGGTACACAATATTTGAATTCATACCTTCTTGATTTGAAGTCTTCTCATGAAGGCCTTCTACAACAAACCTTGCCATACACGCTGGAGGTATATGGACCTGAAAAAGGGTGTGAGAGACGGGGGAGCATGGAGAAACGAGAGACATTTAACAGCATCTAATATAAGCCTACACCCTTAATTTCAGTATCTCCAGACATGACTTCTAACATCATAACTACACAATCTCACCAAATTGTCATCAAATATACTGATCTCACATAGGTTGAAATCTGTTTGGCCATGATATGAAGTAAAATTAATCGCAAGTTTTTGTGCATTTCGGGCAAATCCTGAGAGGCAGGGGGAAAAATAGATTCCAGGTGTGGATCTGGGGGGGGGGGGGGGGGGGGGGGGGGGGGGGGGGGGGGGGGGGGCTCCTTCCCCCTCGGGCAATAAATTAGGCAAGTGATAATCTAGATTTTAATTGTAATCAATAAATAAGAGAAATTGAAGAGACAAGTCTTCCCTTGAATTAGATGAACAGCATTCAAACAAATGAAATCTAGATTCAAATTGTAATATTACAAGAGCGAATAAAAGAGAGAAGTATCCTTGCTTTGAATCTGATTTAAACATTCAAGCTGGTGAAATCTAGATTTGAATAGCAATGATTAAAAAAAAATGATTTACCTCTTTGGCCATTTGTATAAGAACAGGCGTCCTCTCATTCTGTTTAACTCGAGCTTGGTATCTAAAATTTTCAGAAGATAATAATAATGACAATCATTTATAGAGAAAGTTCATGTAACATAAAATATATATCACCTTGGTGATTTAAATTATTACCCAGCTTAACTAGGCTACCCTGATAAGGCGCGCACATGCTTCCAGGAATTGGTTCCAACTCATGTAACCTACATCACCTGGGTCAAGCGAGGCACATTTGTAAATTAATGCCTTGCCAAAGGGCTTAAAGTGGAATGGACAGGACTCAAACTGCATACTATGACTTATCCATCGACCATACCAGAGAGAAAAAGCAAATAAAAAAGACGTCCCATTATTACCGCACATGATTGGATGGAAGTATAATTCAGATATAGGGAATCGTCTTTTTTTCTTTACCTTTGGTTCAACTGTCATTGAATAAGTTTAGTGCAAATTGTAAAAAAAAAAAAGTTGCCTTTACAATAAAATCGTTTGCCCTAACCTCAGGATGCTCGCCTACTTTTGGCATTGACAGGATTCTAGGGTTACATGAATATTTCTTCAGGGTATCGTTTAATAAAATAAAGAAACAAACATCCTTTTAACAGTTCAAGAGCTCAAAAATAATGGTAAGAAAGACGGCTTGTAAAATTGTCTTTCAAATCCCATAATGTTACATGTATGAAAAATACTTGCAATTTCTTTCACTTTCCGTTTTGCTGCTCTAATATAATCTTATCTATCCTATTGTGGCAATACATAAATTCTTCTACAACCAAGTACCATGTATCAGAAATATATCTTGTTATGACTAAGTAGAGTTAAACAAGCTTTGCCTCTACAGGGCGTCCCAAAAAGAACTATACACTTTTGAAATGGCTGCCAAATAATAAATATATGATTTTAGGTCATGAAATTTACATGTATGGGAAAGCGTCATTATCCCAACTTTGATATGACACCAAAAAGTCCAAAAATAAGTCCTGCATGAATGAGCAGCATTCACGTTTGTAAAGGGTATGGAAATTAGGGTGCGCAGGAATTGCCCTACCAATTTGTATGAGGAAAGTCATTTGGAGCTAATGGAATTGAGGATGATATGCAGAATTACTGATAAATTATGATGAGTTGGGGTTGCAAGTGAAATTTGTGGAATTTTGGATTTACAATTTCATGCATGAGTGAACAGGAATATTATTTCCTATTGTGCATTGTAACTTTCCAAGGTATATTTAGTGAGGTCCTTCAGTGGTGTGTTTAATCTCTCTCTCTCTCTTTTTCTCTCTCTTCCTTCTTCTCTCTCTCTTCTCTCTCTCTCTTTGTCTTCATCCCTCTCTTTCTCTCTTCTTCTTTCCTCCCTGTCCCCCCCTCTCTCTCTATCTATCTCTCTCTCTTTTGCATGGGTGTGTTTTTGACCATTCATATTCATTGGTTTCTACTCCAAATATCCTGACTACCTTCCCACATCCCGGTCTACTCACATTACCCAAATTGGATGGTTGATGACAATCTATCAATCAATCAGTCACATAAATTAGACAATCAACACCCAGCTGGAAATAATTTATCAACAGTGTACCAGTCTTCAAATGTTTCAACTAATCAATCAAGCATTACATCATCTTCATACAGTTATTTCAATAACCATGTCTTACTGTAAATCCAATAAAATCAATCAACTCAATGATCAAACCAACCAACTATCCAGTCATTTTAGCAATTTAGACTTTTGTGAAGGAATTGGTACAGTGTAACACAAATTGTGAAATTAACATGTCAGTCCTTATTTTCAGTTGAATTTTGTTATTTTCAATTTTACACTTGTGTCATCCATCCTGTCACAAAACAAAAGGAGGGGAAAAAATCTGATAATGCAAAATTAAAGTAAAAGTCTATACGTTCAATGCTCAACGAGTCCTCCCCTTTCGATGCACAACCTGTTTGTTGAAAAGAAAAAAGAAATGTCACTGATTCAAACAATCCAAAAGATCATGAAACGATCATCAAAGTGATCAAAATCTACCCTGCATCCACCTGTTCTGCACCCCTCCTGACTACCACTAACAACACACTGAATACAACTTGGAAGTTACAATGCTATAATTATACAGCTGTTAGCTCTTATATTAGACGATTGTTGCAAATTATGACTAAAGCATGAAATTTCTACCAGTGATCAGATATACCATAAATTTATTTTTAAAGATGGGAGGTAAGTCAGATTTACTCCGATGACTCTAGAGGTCAATGAACTCAAATATCAAAAAATGATGTTTTTAATACATTGCGTAATGAATGACACGTAATAAAGAACAAAACATGCATTCTATCTAACAATTATTATGTGACGTCACCAGGGTTTTGAATTTGAACTCTGAGGACAGTGAAAGGTCAATGACTCTCGAAAAAATCAGAGTATTGACATTGTGGGTCATGGTTAACGAAGAACATCGTTACAGTGTAATATTTATGTATTTGTGCGATACTGGTGTTTGCTTATATTAGACAGAGCATTTAGAACCATAACAAATTCTTTACCTTTGACCTCTGAGTAATGAAAAAGGTCAGTGACCTCAAAATTATCAGAATTTTCATTTTTGGCATCATTGGTTAACATGATTATGATGTATTAAAAATGTATTGCACAACAATTTTCTTGAAGTTCATATTCCACTGGGTGTCGACCTTGACCTCCATCTTGAACTTTGTGGACAGTGAAAGGTCAACGACCTTAAAAATTGGAGTATTGACATTTGGGGTCATTCAACGTAGAGAACATGCTTATTGTGTTATATTTATGTATTTGAGCTTTACTTGTCTTCATATTCCACTGGGTGTAGAATTACTAACTGGTGTCAACCTTTGACCTCTACTATTAAACATTGATATGTCATGGCCTCATATCAAAATCCTTATAATTTGATGTATTGTTAATAGTCCATTTTTTAAAGCTTTTTCAATGTTACGACGATTGCAACCAGTCTGGTCAAGTGAAAAGATGTTCAAGCAGCTCAAAGTCAGGCCCTTTCGCATTATAGTTTTCCCAACTGAACTTTTTTTTTTGCAATAACTGTTAAATAAAAAAGAAGCAGGATGCCTTCAAACGGCAATCTCTTCGGAGAATCCTTAGGGTTACTTCAGTGGACAGAGTCACAGCGTACAAATATATCAATATATGAACACAACTGGAACAAAACCTCTTATGTCGGAAGTACAGGAAAGGAGGACGATATTTGCAGGACATGTCCGAAGAATGTCATCAATATCCCTAATCTGTAATATCCTGTCACCCAAATGGGAAAAGGAAGAGAGGTCGTCAAAACATGTACTAGGTGCTGGATGTCTAGGTGTCCGTTACTTAGTTAGACCTGACCCCTTCGGAGTAGGAAGAGACTACCAGAGACCGAACTAGATGGACACTGCTTGCTCCCCACTGCACTACCCAATGGAGGAGGAACTAAGTTTTAAGTAATTAAGAACAAGCACTTGAGTGCGGTCTTGGTGCACTTGCGGCAATAGTATCCCCTCTTTCACTTGCAGTGGATCAGTTCATGGAATTTGATTCAAATTATCCAAAGAAGTATCCCTTTATTACACCTTCCCAGCCAGATAGTACCAACATCATTGAGAGGCTAGACTACATCGATCCCTAGATAATTATGTGTGAAGAGCTGCTTCCTGATACCGTTCACTGTCCATGATGTTACTAGTGCTGTCATTCTTCAGTATGACCATGTTATGGAGTCTTTATTGACAACTCTGGACATATGGTCCTCACGATCTTCTTTCCTCTTCTACCAACAGAAGATACAGTGTCATACTTTTTTTAGGGCATTCCAGGTGGGAAGAGAAGCATATGTCTTCGATTTTTGGCAGCAACCAGTGCCACCAGTTCAGTGAGCAAACAGGTACATGTTATGTATATGTACACACAAAAAATGAGAACTTGCATATATTATATGAGTGATCACACTCAAATATCCAAGTATTTTTGACAATATAGTGACACACATCCATGAGTGCTTTCACTCAATAAAGCTACTTTGAAAACGCACCTAATCGAGTATTTTTAAGTTGACAATATAGTGACACACCAAAATGAGTTTTCTTAATTAACTCATTTTATTGAGTAACATAACTAATTGTTTTGAGTACATTGCACAAACTAATCTGGTGAGTAACGCTTTACATACTCAGAGAGTCAGTAAGTAAAGGTTGCACAAACTCATCAACTTGCTTGTGATGAGTTTGTGCAACCTTTACTTACTGACTGTGATGAGTTTGTGCAACCTTTACTTACTGACTCTCTGAGTATGTAAAGCGTTACTCACTAGGTGAGTCCTATTCCTTTTTGTTTGTTTGTTTGCCTGTTTTTATAATGATATTTGGAATGTTCCGATGATATACACATCAGTGCATCAATTTACTCAAACCAATACACTGCATTACTCACTTCAGTGCATCAATTCACACAAACCAATACATTGCATTACTCACATCAATGCATCAAATTACTCAAACTGTGTACATGACTGACAAAGTAATGGGAAATCCATGCATGGTAATCTAGCTTTTAGTGTTATCAGACGATGTATATCATGGGAACATTTCAAATATCATTATAAAAACAGGCAAACAAAAAGGAATAGGACTCACCCAAAGACAATAAGAGCATGCAGGCTCTCCGCTCTCGATCTCCGTTCCGCTCAACACAGAGTGTAACTCTAGCTCTATGGTTCCGCTATACATGTACGTACGTACGCGTAGAACATACCTCGTGATGTCCGTACTCATGATCCAAGTTGGCGTACCGGGCGCAACATGTAAAAGTACCGCATAGCCAGTAAAATTACTCTCAAGGACTTTCAAGACACTTGAGACGTACGAAGACGTGTCGTAGTTTACTCATCTAGTGAATTACAGGCTATATAGAATTTCTCAGCAATTCTCACTTTACTCGATTGTTAGTGTTTTCACCCGATCATCCACAAAGCCGTACCAAGTTGAAGAGAAACTCACTTGCACAATTGTTTTACGTAATTGAACATGTAAAGTTACTAAGGGATACTCAAGAAAATTTTTTTATTGAGTATTAATACTCAATAATTTTTTTTTCTTGAGTATCCCTTTGTAACTTTACATGTTCTGGAAGAGCGGGTATGTACTTTTAACAGAAACACAGATTCTGAAGTAAAAATACGTGATATACGAATAAAAGCACTCGCCTCCAAGAGTAGCAAACGGGTTTTACTCATGGAAACTAGTTCTTATTTTTTGTGTGTACATGGTATGTACCGAAAGCTGGATCCGACACGAATATCTATCCAATTCCAAATCTCGCCATGATTAATGTTG
Source organism: Paracentrotus lividus (assembly GCA_940671915.1). NCBI lineage: Eukaryota > Metazoa > Echinodermata > Echinoidea > Camarodonta > Echinidae > Paracentrotus > Paracentrotus lividus. The sequence goes on from CALNVZ010000174.1 coordinate 57,669,443, forward strand.
CTCATCCACACTGATGTACCGTTTTGCTCCCAACTGTACTGTATATGCAAGTTAGAAGCATGCAGTACGTTGGCCTCCAGCTTCTCATATGTGAACATAGGCAACAGAACAGAGGACCCAAGTGGACCCACATCAGAAGAGTGACACATTTGGTCTATAGAATACGAAAGTAGACCTGTGACTGTAGTTGTATTTGCAGTAGACAATGCCACTGTAGCATAAATGACTTGACATCAGAAGTTAAAGGCAGAAACTTTTGTTGATAATTACATATGATGGCCAGCTTTGTAAAATATGAAAGCAGTTTCACATCATATATAACCACATTTTAGTTAACAACAAAAAAACAATAATCTGATAATTTTTAGGTCATTGACCTTTTTCAGTCCTCAGAGATCAAAGGTAAGAACTTGTCAAATGCTCTGTCTAATTTAAGGAAATTAGCAGCATCGCACAAAAGCATAAATATTACACAACAAGCATGTTCTACGTTAACCATGACCCTAAATGTCAATACTCTGATTTTTAGAGGTCATTGACCTTTTACTGTCCTAAAAGTTCAAGATAGATGTCAAAGGTCGACACCCAGTGAAATATGAACTTCAAGACAAACTGTTGAAATGCATTTTTAAATCATCATAACCATGTTAACCAATGATGCCAAAAATAAAAAATCTGGTAATTTTGAGGTCACTGACCTTTTTCATTACTCTGAGGTCAAATGTAAGAATTGTTAATTGGTTCTAAATGCTCTGTCTAATATAAGGCAAACACCAGTATCGCACAAATACATAAATATTACACTGCAACGATGTTCTTCGTTAACCATGACCCCAAATGTCAATACTCTGATTTTTTCGAGGTCATTGACCTTTCACTGTCCTCAGAGTTCAAATTCAAAACCCTGGTGACGTCACCAATAACTAATTGTTAGATAGAATGCATGTTTTGTTCTTTATTACCGTGTCATTCATTACGCAATGATTAAAAACATCATTTTTTGATATTTTGAGTTCATTGACCTCTAGAGGTCATCGGAGGTCAAATCTGACTTACCTCCCATCTTTAAAATAAAAGTTATGGTATATGCTATCACTGGTAGAAATTTCATGCTTTAGTCATAATTTGCACAATTTTTTTGTGTAGCCACTCTACTAAATAGGAAATACATATTCCTGTTCACTCATGCATGAAATTGTAATCCAAAATTCCACAAATTTCACTTAGCAAACCCAACTCATCATAATTTATCAGTAATTCTGCATATCATCCTCAATTCCATAAGCTCCAAATGACTTTCCTCATACTAGGGTTGGGCGAATCTCAACTTTTTTTTTCAAACAAGTTGTTTCTATAGTAGAAATTCGACGTAGAAACTGAAAATGACAATTATTTTTGCATACGATGACGTCTTACGTCGCTAAAGGTGCAAAAAACACAAAATGGCCGCCAAATAGCGTATTATGCCCAATTATCACGCTTTTTATACGTATACCACTTTTATTGCGTTTTTATATGGCTTTTGGGTGTCAGGGAACCAGACATGATTAATCACAACATGATTAATCCTACCTAAGTTGACTGTTAGTGTAGTTTGGTAGTTAGTTTCAGTCAATATCGAGCAAAAATCACCTCATATCAAAATCACTAATTAACACCTATACCCATACTAGGTACATTTGGTCATGATAAAATTGTCAGATTTGAGCTTTAAACCATCAAAATCCATAAGAAACAAATAAAACCGGTTTATACCTATAAAGTGTGTGATGAATGGGCAAAATAACACTATTTTGGTTTTTTGCACTTTAGCGACGTCAGACATCATCATACACAAAAAATCATTGTCATTTTTGGATTCTACATCAAATTTGACTATAGAAGTAACTTGTTTGAAATAACTTTTCAGAAAAAAGTCATTATTTGCCCAACCCTACTCATACATGTACAAATAATATTGGTAGGGCAATTCCTGCGCACCCTAATTTCCATACCCTTTACAAAAGTGAATGCTGCTCATTCATGCATGACTTATTTTCGGACTTTTTGGTGTCATATCAAAGTTGGGATAATGAGCTTTCCATACATGTAAATTTCATGACCTAAAATCATATATCTATTATTTGGCAGCCATTTCAAAAGTGTATAGTTCTTTTTGGGACACCCTGTAGAGAGGTCTTAAAGGAGGAGTCCGGGCTGAAATGAAAAAGTTTTGTAAAATTAAGTAAAATTCATCAAGCACAACACAGAAAATTTCATCAAAATCGGATGAAAAATGACAAAGTTATACATTTTTTTAGGTCTTGATTTTTTTTTTGTAAAACAGTTCTTGGCAATTGTCTCATTTGAATATTTGAATATTCAAATGAGCACACTGATGATGTCACAGTCCCCCTACTTCTTGTGTATTTTATTATATGAAATCCTATTTATCTCATTTTTTCATATATTGCGTAAACAGAAAATCTGTCCCTCATACTGAAATAAGTAAAAGCACTTGTGACCTCGAACATTCCACAAGGATTAATCCGTGTTTTTATGTCCTTGGGGCAGAAAATCTTGATAATTGGTATTTCATACAATAAAATAAAAAGAAAGTAGGGGGACTGAGACATCATCAGTTTGCCAATTTGAAGAACTGCTTCCTAAAAAATTCAAAACCTAAGAAAATTCATAACTTTGCTATTTCTTATTCGATTTTGATGAAATTTTCAGTGTTGTGCTTTTTCGATTTTACTTTATTTTTCTTATAATGCAAACTCCAGCCCGGATGAGTCCTTTAAGACCCTATGTTAAGAATTACATCACAGATACTTACTCTTGGACGTAATATGATATCATCTCCGGATTGTTATGCTGATGGTATGTTTGTCTTGTTATCATCTAGATAGGAACATGAAGAAACAATGAATAAAAGCATGATTGTAAATACAGCAATAAAACAATCATCATTTAATACTGTGAAGCAGTTAGTATGTTCATGTACCAGTTGTATGTGATTGTTCTCATGATTTTAGATAAGAGATCAACTGCACTATTCATTCAATGATAAAATCCTTGAAATATTTGTCGGTCCAGTGCCAGCTAATAGGATGGACTTGAATTTGAATGAAATTGAAAAGAAATTAGAAATTCATTTAATTTTTCTGGCCCACTTTTTATGATCAACCTCTGAGTCTGAATGGCCAACATATTACTGAGGAAGTATGTGTGCTTGTAATTAAAAAAGTTGAAGGAAAACATCAAAGTGGATTTTATGAGAACAGTTTGTATTCAAATGGAGGGTGGGGTGGCTGGCGTCAGACCAAATATTTAAGCAACATACCTCAAAACTAGTAATAGTACAGACGCAGATCCAGGGCCCCCCCTTCTTGATGGCCGAAGGCCAGAAAAAAAACAAACCTACCCTCCAAAATCTGAAAATCCAATTTTTGGCCCCCCTCTAATGAAATCCTGGATCCGCCACGGTAGTATTTTTCAGATTTGTTGACATTTAACAGGTAAAAAATAAATAGGTCTACATTATGATGGGCATTTGATCTCAAGTAAATTAACTACTACAAAAATACTTTTATCATTGTTATTTTTTTATTCTTAATTTTTGCTCCCCCCTCCCCCCGAATGTTACTTACTCCGTATGCATGAATTTACCTGACAATACTGAGAGTAGATGCTGACTAAAGTTGAATGACACACGCTGAAAGGATTTGAAGATAAACAAAATACACATTGTATTGACAGTAAATGGCTTCTTTGCAAACGATAAACAGACATAAAGTTGGTTGCTTGTACATATGGGTCTACACTTATCCAAAAGTATGTATTTAAATTTATAGCAACATTTTTGAAGATACTGGATCAGCAATAAATACTTGTAATTACAATACTTTTGCAATGAATTGCTCAAAAACTTTATACCTCTAGGCTACTAAGGCTACATGTACAGGCCACAGTATAAAAAAAAGTAGTTTGTGAACACACTATCTCATGGTCATTTTGTCTAAACTTCGATTTAGACCTTATCAACCATCTGCCAACGTGCTATGACCCCACACCTTACAACTATCAGTCGCACGACTGACTGACTTTGGATCTGAAATATTATATGTGCGTGTATTTTGGACGCGCTGTTTTATTTCGGATCGAAATCCGTTAGTCGTGCGACTAAAAATCGTATAGTGTGCGGTGGCCTTTACACTCCATCCTGTCCCTGTACCCAAACTCTTGTCGGCAGGTGTCGCCGTAAACCCTTTGAAGTCAATGTGTATTAAACTATTATAAAATTATTAACATCGTCCTAGCCTAGGCTATGCTATGGCCCAGAATTATAAGACTTCACATCACCGTATATAACTTCTCACTTCTCACTTCGGAGACTATTTGGGTGTGGAAAAGATTCACAAGGAACAACAACAACAACTTCTCATGTGGGATTCAATACTAGACCGAGGGCGAGGCTGCTCTGCTCTGTCCTCGACCTCATCGTAATACGAATATGAATTATGATGAAGTCAGACAGAGCAGCCTCGGTCTAGTGGGATACAAAACTGCATTAAAATCTAAAATCTGATCAATTTAATTTTCATGATGGTTCATTGGCATATCTTAATTAATTTAATTTAATTTTGATCATAATCTCATCATACTTAGGAAATTTTTCTTGAATACACAGCAACGATGCAGTTGTTCCATCACAATCTTCACTTGTTAAACTCTCCAATATTTCGTTATAATCTGCCAACCTCATGATTGCTGTCTACTGTAGGTACTGTAGAGTATATTATACTTCTTTCTTTCCAGTGGTGATACTTGAAAGAGCCAGAAAACATAAACTGTTGCCTGTTGGTCTGTTTTCACAACAATCAGCACTGACAGCAGCAGTAAAAAAATCTTTGCACAGACTTATTAAATGACAATTCTGCGCCTATTGCGCCTGGAACTAAGCCTATCCAAGCTCACTCATAAAAAGTAGATCACAATTAAAATTTATGGATCGAATCAATTTAAAAAGAGTATGTGATCATTAAAATTATTTTAAAACATAATTTTAGATTTATTTTCAAATTTTGATAAATTAATTATGATAAAAATTATTAATATATTTTAATAGATCAGTCACAGCCAATTCAAGGGGCTAAATTGGCAGCAGAAAATTTCGCGGAGAACTCGAATTACGATGTTATCTACTCAAAACAAAGTACGCATTATACGTGATTCAGGCAGTTTTTAAACAAAAAAAAGGTAAGTGAGAGGCAATTTTTATTTTAGAAATTTATAAAAGAGGTTTAATTGCGCTAAGATTTGGTAAAAGAGGTTTGAATAACTAGTTGAAGGTTGCAGGTAAATCGGTTACTATTGCTCGTTACCCACACGTCAACGTTAATGCGTCAACACCCGCGCCTCCCCGACCGGCCTGGCTTTTGGCCAGCTAGGGCCTACTAAGTTAGTGGTATGGACGAAGAAAGTGCCGTGTCTGTGACTGTGTCTGTGCACGTAAAATTTGACCTGATTTTCAAAAGGAAATAAAATATTATTTTAAGATTCATCAATGTTATTCCATTCTTCATATTCTAATGATTAATATGAACAAATAATTTTAAGAAGAAATATTTCAAGAACAAAAAAAAAAAAAAATTTTTGTTGTAACGTTAAAATGTCTGCGCACAAGACAAAGTTAGATCTAACTTAACGTTAACTCATTTTGCACGCAGTTCAATCAAGCGCAGCTTAGTTTTGAACTTTTTTTCTACTATTATTTTTCATCAAAGCCCGTTCAGCAACTGGATGAGGATTTGTTGTGTGTTGTTTCCAAAAGTGGACGCATTTACCGTGTCCGTGCTTCCTTTTTTAAATTTTTTTTAAAAAATGTTTTTTTTTTTTTTTTTTTTTTTTTAAGTATATACTAGTTGGTCACTTTTTGACAATGGTTAAATTTCCAGGGTGGTAAATGAAACTTGCTGAAAGTCATTGTTAATGAAAAAATATTTTAATGTTTTTTTTTTAATAAAAAGTGGATTGTTGGAGGGCTCTAACGTACGTTAGGCTGAAATTTAGATAGTTTTGAAATTGTACAAAATAAATTCTGTACAATGTCAAAGGGCTTCAACAATATCGCAATTTCAAAATTCTAAATTTCTCTGCTGATCGATCGATTTAAAAAGTCAGAAAACAACAAGACCCCATATCATGTACCATTGTTTAACACAGATTTATCAAGCAATTTCATCAAAAAGGAATTGGCTCTCTATTAAGTCTACATAAAATGTAACTCGAAATGTCAGAGAATCGGATGCCATTAATTTTTACTTACAACTTTGATGACATTGAAATAGAAAATGATGATTTTTAGAAGGTCAGATGTTTATGGAATGGACACTTAATTTTCCCATGTTTGGTTAATGATTTCACAATTTAATGCACCTTACCCTGAAGTCAGTTTCTTAGGTAATTTTGGGTCCCCCTTTCTGTTGGTGCTATCATATTTTTGCAATATTAATTACTTTTTGAGATATCTGACTTGCTATCCAAATTATGGATGGTCAGACCACCTTCTTCTTCTTCTTCTTCTTATTCCTCCAGTGATGTTGGAGATCAGCAACTGGCGTTGCGCGTTATATCTTTAGGCGGTGTTGAAGGTAATTGGAGATTGGAGTTAGTTACTCTGTAAAAGATTGAGCCGGGTCGTGTGTAGCTTATATACATGTAGGAAATTTAGGATGAGGATATTTATTGAATTTTTGGCTTCCTGTGCAAGTTCAGTTTCTGGAAGAAGGAGGACTGCCGTAGTGAAAGAAGCTGGGTTTAGGCTACTAGAGAGCCAGTTCAGGTTAGCATTGTCTGTCACAAGGTCATGAAAGTGGCTCCTGATGTGTGCTAATGCCGGACACACTGCAACAAAGTGAGTAGTGTCTTCACTAGCCTGTGAGCAGAGTAGGCAGGAGTCACCATACAGTAAAATATAACATATAGTAAAAATACAGTAAAATATAACAAGCACAATGTCGGGAATTGATATTTTCCATAGGCAATTAATTGGAAGCCAGGTGAATTTCATAGCATTAAAGATATGTTCCTTTAAAATTGTCTCTGACTCTTTTCTGTTTACATTTTTGAACATCCACAAATAACTCATAGTTATCTTGAGAATTCCATGTCTTGGCGGCTTGCCAGATACTTTAGGAAAGATATGAAAGTAGGTATTGTATTGGTGTAGGGCTATGCCTATCACCTGTGAGTGCTGTTCTATTAATGGGTTTAAATACTCCTGTCTTTTATTTTGATAGTCCGTACAAGATTTTTTGTATCGATGGCATGATGGGATAGACAGTCGACTAAAGCTTGGGTGAAACTTGATGTTTTTACGACTTAAAAAGTAGTTCTATTTTATAGTGGAGACTTTAAGAGTAACACCTGTTGAAGGTATTCATATGGCTTCAGAAGAATTTAGGAATCTCAAATGTTAATGGTTATGCGGAGTAATCTTACTTTTGGGTGTGGCTGGGTTGACGATGTATAAGGAGAGTATCGAGAAGGAATGATTCACTTGTCATCCCGTCTACACTCCGAACCTCATCTCTAACTCCGTTTGCCATGAAGTTACGCCTCAAATTGCAGTATTTGCTCGTAGCTGAGTAGTTCTGGCGAACTAGAAGGGTTTTTCAGCCAGAAACTTTATGTACGTTGCTAGTTTTGATTTGTGAAATTAAATTAGCTTGGAAACACAATTTTATGAATATTATACGAATGTTCAAAGCAAGTGTACGCTAAAGTAAGTGTGGAGCTATACATAGGCCCACATGTAAACAATTAGTGAGGGCTTATCGAGTAAGGTTGTTTTTACAAGTTTAGACCATTAGAAATAATTGGTTGAATTTGGTTCACTTCAGTATGCTAAATAAGTTTGAAATGTTGTATGCAATGTCTGAATTATATCAAAGAATTATGAAAATATATATTTACATGAAGGAAATCTAGGGATGCATGTTTTGGTTGTGTTAGTCTTATACTTGTACTGGGTGTGTACTCCATTGTAGTCATTTAAAGATGGCAGCGCCCATGTACTTAGGGATTTAACATTGAATTTCAAAGATGTGAAGATTTCTTTGGGGATTACATGAAATTACTGTGGATAAAATACATGTATAAAGTAACATGATATGGAACAATGATTTAAATTTGCAAACTTATTTATGTAATGTGAATACCTCTTGTATGTGTATTTGAGAATGGGAAAGCAGATTCGAGGTATTTGCTGTAGCTAGGATTTAGTGACGTTGTTCTCACAAGCTTAATATCTATTTCTTGTAATCTGTAGGATGGAGAAACAGATTTCTGATGTTGTATTAATGATTCTAATCGAGGTTCTAAACGAGGTTATACGATGGTTCGTTGATCACTGGAAGGGAATATATCTTGAATAAGTTAGGGGATAATTAATTAATTTGAGATCTTATTCTTTTCTATATTGTGATGTTTTGATGTTAATTGATTCTTTATATTTCTATATTTGCAGGGCTTTTGGCTCTTTTGGCTTTTGGCTCCTTTTGGCTTTTGCGTTTTGGCTTTAGCTTGTGTATTGAATGATGACCAATAAAGTTACTTTTACCGTACATCGGGCTGAAGAGTCTTTTCTTGGAGTGCTAACACCCCTCCCCCAACCCACTGAAAAAAAATCAGATAAAAAATAAAGAAGATATGATTTTTCAAAGTTTTGCGTTTTTTTTCGATAAAACAGATTTGTGCATAGTCTCATGCATGAATGAGCAAGCTGATGATGTCATCGATTCACTATTTCTTTTGTACTCTATTAGGCCTATATGAAATCCTATTTATTTCATTTTTTTTCATACTTTATGTGTATGATAAAATTATCACTTAAATTGACAAAAATTACAGAAATGATGACCTCAAACATTCCAGAAGGATTTATCTCTTAATTTTTCTTTATTCTCAGAGCAGAAAATTTGAATAATTGTTATTTCATTAAGTAAAATATAAAAAAAAGTGGATCAATGACATCATCAGCTTGCTTATTGAATGCATGAGACTATGCATAGAACTGTTTTATTGAAAAACTTAAAGAAATCTTTACTCCATTATTTTTCATTGATTTTTGATGGAATTTTCTTTTTTGTAATTTTTATATTATACTGTTCATTTCAAACTATCTGAATTTCAGCCTGGAGTCCTCCTTTAAAGGTAGTGTCAGCCTTTTGCAGGCAAAAAAATTAAATTTCTAGTTTTTGAGAGGATATTGTAGTATACCAATGACTATATCTTCCCACAACATGATTAAGCTCAAATGTGTATGTTTGTTATTATATTGCGATTATCAAAATTCACTCCTATTTTTTCGAACCTCGAAAAATATACCGTACGGTGCGAACCGCTGACCGTTAGCGCAGAGAATAATGCACGCTGATGCGCCGTGTGTATATTGCTGTGTGCGGTCCGTCGTGCACGCGCTGTAATATCAACGATGTTGATGTAGAGCTGGTCAAGATTGGTAGTCAGATTTTCGTTTCGTATTACTGATCTAGGCAACCTATGACAGTAAGATTGAATAGACAGTATAGGTCGATCATATTCTACAGTTATGCCAAGTTGCATTAGTTTTCGCAATTTGTGAAAAAGGCTGATACTACCTTTAAGATTGAAAGTTGATGTTACAAAATGTAGTTGGTGTTTTGTTGTAGATCTAGAGTCTATCAAAATTGTGTATTTATGTGGGTGCATGGGGGGGGGGGGGCACTCAGACTGAAAACTATTTGCACACATACTAGCTAGAGTACATACTCAGTTCTTGCCACATTGAAATATTGCTATCTTGATACGGCCTGAAATTGAAATGCTCTGGCTCTGATTGTGCAAATCCTCAAAAATATCAGTCCAAATGCATCCGTCGTCAGGTACAATGAGATGACTTGTCTTTGTTTTTTCACAATTTTGATTTTAAAATTAACATTTTGGATAACGTATTTAAAATAGCGCATTCTTAAACGTGCAGCTAAGACAACACATCCACACTTGGACTGCCCTCATTGTTGTAATTTACTTCTTGTACACAGAGTTTAACTTTTGAAGCCTACGCCAAAAACTATAGATACGAGCCTGGCGCAAATAACCTTCGAGCGCCATCTATGGAGAACCAACCGAAAGGATCTATAGGTTGTCAAATGACTAGACTCTAGGGACTAAGTTACTGTATCTGATATCAGTGATATAAATTTTTCTAGTCAAAGCTACATGTATATCTGGCTATAAATCAATCCAAACAAAAATCCAAACTTAAATTTCCTGCATTTATCAGAGCAAAGTGCAGCAAAGGGCATTTTCAACCACCTAATAATGCTAAATGCATGTAAATTGAGTATTTTATGTGTGCACATATACAGGATTTCACTGATTAATTGCTGAAATGGGAGGTAAGAGTAATTGTCTCTGAAATGACCCAAAAAGGTGATCAATGGGCTAAATAAAGAATGAAGTTGTTATAACTTATAACTAACACTGTAGCAAGCTTATGATTTCGGTAACAAAAAAAAAATAAATAAAAAATAAAGGTCATAATAAGAGAAGAGAAGAGAAGAAAGATAGGGAAGGCAGTCGAAAACTGCCTCCTTTTTTTTTTTTTTTTTTTTTCCTGTAAATATCTGAAAATAACGTTTGCCATTATAAGTTGCCTATCTGATGTTTCAAGAAGTATTTTGATCAACTTTTGATACCAAATTCATGTTTTTGGTGTTAGTTGTTTAAACTTTAGGATATGTATTTTCAAAAAATGTTTTTTTTGGGGTCGAAAACCGCCTCCTCTACTCTATGGAAAAAAAACGACAGAGTGTAGATCTACTTGTAAGGAGTCTCAATTACTTTCTGGTGTTGAGTGTGTAAGAAGCAGACTCAATCACTTTCCATTTGTATACATATAGGGGAGACTGGGGTAATCATGGCCCCCTTTTTCACATTTCCTATTACTACCATTAAATGAAAAGTCCAATGATATTCTAAATATGTAAAAATACAGTCGGTCCATATACCTATAATATACAAAGGAAAGTATAAACCTGCTACTTCTCATTTGCATATTAATTGCCATTATGTTAACATCTTTGGGGGGCCATAATTACCCCACGGGTTGGGGTATTTATGGCCCCTATTGTAATGACTGTATGAATTCAAAGATATTATGCTAATTAATGATGATAATGTATAATAAATGTTGTTGGGTATTCCTAATACACTTATCAACCACCAACAATGGTTTAATAAATAATTGGTTCAGCCTAAATGTTGAAATTTTACAAACATAGCAATACATATATGTATTTATGTACAAAATCGTACAAGTTGATGTCCCCATCTACGCTTATCTACGCTTAGTTATACACTGTTTATGCATTGGGGGCCATAATTACCCCAAATGACATTTTCAATTTGATCCCCCTTTACAGCTCTACTATTGAAGATATTCAGGTGGAAGTTTTTCTGTTGTGTTTTTTAGTTACTATTGTTTCAGTTTCAATCAAAATTTCATCTTAAATGATTTTAATTAATGATATCACACCCCACATAAAAAAGCAAACTTGCCACTTTCCAACGAAAAGAACTGTAATTGCCGTACATTTTAGGCTCCCCTAAGCACAAAATTTTATGTAAATGGCTTATTTTTCTCATATGATAGTAGGAAGGGTTTAGCTAGGCATGTGTAAAAATTAAATTATCATTGTGTAATGCAGCAAAGAATTATAAAGCTCTCAAAGACAAGCGGGCCAATAATTACCCCACAGGGCCACAGTCTCCCCTAAGTAGCCTACATACATTGCAGTGGATATTTTTGCAAAACTTGGATGGTCTTGTGAATCCCCCCCCCCAAAAAAAAAAAAAAAAAAAAAAAAAAAACCCAAACAAATAAATACGGAAACAGTACTTATACCATATTGTGTGTAGTACATGTACATAAAGTGTTTTCTTTTTTTCCCTTTTTTTTTTCTTTTCTGGAGGTCCAGATTCACTAAACTCCAGATGAGAAGATCAAGGACAACTTCTCGAGATAGCTCCCAGGATTCTCCAGTGACTGATAATGAGCGTGACATCATCTGGGGGGATTCTCCTCCACCAAGGAGGATATGTTTGTCCACTACTCCAGGTATGCATCACATGCAACCTTTTGAAGATGAAAGTCTGTTTTTTGTGCTTTGTGTTTTGTAGTATTGAACAACAAGCTACATTTTTTTAAAAACTGTGTACCCATGTATATAAAGACAGAATTACTTTGGTCAGAGCAATGAATTAGTTTTCAAATATTTTTGTTTAGATTTGTTAATTAATTTAAAGCCAGTACGAACTAGCAACCTTGTTTAGCACCATCTCAAGTCCTCAACTACTCGATTCTGCCCCGATTCCTAACCCATAATGCAACATCCGAATAGTGTAGTCTTATAATTCAGGCCCATTTGAATGAAAACACACTTTTTCACTACTCAATGAACTCACACCATGATAATTATGGCGCCAAGTATCAAAACACATACTGTCTTCCTCAAAACATTTTAGTTTTCCAATACAAATTGAATGGTAGGTTAATTCATACTTCGTTTTGGTAATAGTTATTTCAAAAGGTATACATTAAGACTAGCTATTTATAACACATAGTCAATGAGAGTGTTGCTCAGCTCGCTCTCGCTTTAAATTTTTTTTTGGTGGTTGGTTGATACATAACAAAGCAAAAATTGGTTTGAAATCTTGCTCATAATCTTTTTTCAGGCTAATCCATTTTCTGTGCTTAGGTTTAGCTCCAAAATTGTTCTGTATCTAACGAGAATTTAGCATTAATACTAATGGAATTTTAGAATTACAACTTCTGAAGAGAATCAACAAGTTAGGTCTCCCTGTACTTTTGTTTGATGTCCTGGGTTACGACTTTGATTCTTAAATGTTATTTGACATGATTCAATGAGGACTCTGTTTTTACAGTACAATGGTCTTCTATCACTTAGTGCTGTACAGTCTGTGTAAAAAAAAAATGGTACAGTCGAGAAAAAATTATTTAGGTATGAAATCTTCTCAAATGATGTGTGAATGTGGTACCAACTTGAAGCCAAAAGATTCTTCTTGCTTATGCACTTTGTTTTGTTTAATATGCATTTGGAAAACAATAGCAATGCTAAATTTTGTGCGGCGATGAGCTAATAAAAATAACACACATTTATTGTTTCGGTGTGCTGAATTCATGGCTATTATGTGCTAAACCCTAGAAAATTATGCGCGAAGTACATTTTTTCTTGACTTTAGAAAACTGGTTATATCTCAAGATCTACAGCACCAAATGGGATGAAAAAATGGCAGGAGAAAGCCTGATTTTCCTTCTTTATGGAAATACTAAACACTTGGAGAATGTGATTAATCAAAAAAATGTTCTCCACTTGTACTATTTTATTTGACATAGACTGTATTGTAATCAATTTGTCATGTGTTCTCCTACATATACATTTTCTCTATGATAGGGAGGAGGGTAACCAGAGCAAGTGCTGCTGAACAAGATCTGACAGATCTCATTGAGTGCATGCACCCAAAGGTATGAAGTAAATACAGAGATAGAGAGAGATAGAGAGAGAGAGAGAGAGATGTACCTGGAAAGTTATGGAATTTTGCTATCTTGTGTTTCAGGCCTAGTCATGGTAATCTATTTTTCCATTGAAAAGTCATGGAAAGTCATGGAATATCAAAATTTGTCAATATTCAATTTATGTAGCCGAAAGCATTGAGAATCCCAGAGCGTCATGTGTCCTAGGCAAGTTCTGGTTCCCAGACATCTCGGTGCAAAATTCTTTGAAAAGTTGTCGAAAGGTCATGGAAAAGTCATGGAATTCTTTATTGAAAGGTCATGGAATTTAACTTCCAAAAAAGTGTATGAACCCTGAACATTGTAGGTACAGAGGGACACACAGAAATGTGCGCAAAATCAAAAGTCATAAATTCAGTTGGACTCATTATATTTTTAAATACTGTATATACGGTTATAGAATTCTGGAAAACTCTACCCCAACACCTCCGTATTTGTAATGTAGAAGAAACCTTCAAATCTAAACTAAAAGCACAATTGTTTCCTACTTAAATGCTTACATGTAATATTGCTTAATTTTGTCTTATGTCATGTTTTCTTAGAATTATTTGTATGTATCTATTGATTATTTTCTATATTATGTTGTATTAGCGCTCTGATCAAAATCTTTTGTTTGTAATAGCGCTTAATAAATAACAATTATTATTATTTATTATTATTATAGACACAAGCCTTAAATTTGATTAGTTTTAGGGAAAGGCCACTTTTCTAGAAGGCATATTTATTTTCTTGTGACATTACAAGTATAAATGTGTAGGAAGGGCACCTAAATTCTCCAAAGGCAAACAGGGACTTATGGAAGGGGCACCAAGACCAGTTGAGGGGCACCCAAGGGCATAGTCTTGATGGCCTTAAATATAATTAAGCCCTGCTAGATAATTATAAAAGGTGATTAAGAATTAACAGTAATATATCAAACTGTAAGAAAAAAAAGTAGGAATAAATCTTTTCATTATCTTGCATTTATGTATCTCAATCCTGTACGCAATATTCAGCTGATTATTCCCTTTGGCACTATTACTGCACTATTCTGGTATCATTTTAATAGCAATGGTTAATGTTCAATTACACAAAACTCAACTATTGTTTTTTTTTTTTTTTTTTTTTTTTTTGTCTGGGGCTCTTCACAAATTCATGACACACACACACACACACACAAGAAAAAGAGTTCTGAAATGGAAAACACATGTTAACAAAACAAACCATTGAAAGGCTCATTGGTCTTTGAAGCACCAAAGGGGCTTTTTAATTGTGATTTGGTAAAGTCCAACAGTCGTTTTTAATGCAACAAAAGCTTTTGCTGCATAAAAAAAAAAAATGACTGTTAGACTTTTGTAAATGCAACAAAAGCTTTTGCTGCATAAAAAAAAAAATGACTGTTAGACTTTTGTAAAATGTTTGCAAGCCCAGTGAAAACCTCCCTTAGGGCACAATGGGGGCAAATTTTGCCTGAGACCTCATGTATTTTGAGTGCTGATCGGTTTATTTATTTATTTTTTTATTTTAATAGGAGAACAAGGAATCCAGCACGCCACCTCTGCTTGGTCTGTGGATGAGGAATAGACAGGAGCCTGATTCAGGAAAGAAGAAACATAGACCTGCAAGGTAATATGCTGGAAGCTGTCATGTTTAGCTAACCCTAACCCGCATACCAGGCTCATTCCAATAGAATAAGTCTATTATTAATGGTATGCTTTTACATAATTTAAGCAGTGGCTTTTTCATCAATTTGTTGAGAGATATTTCAAAACTGTGGTATCAGTCCTCACATATTAGACGTTATGTAAACTAGGGCGTTTCTATGAAAGCTAGGCAAAAGAATGTTTCCAATGATAGTAACAAAAACATTATGTTTATGTCTCAGTCATCAAAGGTGTTGCCGGTGGGATCATGTTTTCAGGTTGCCTGTCTGTCCACCCCACTTTCTTGTTTTGGCAATATCTCAAGAAGCACATTGTAACCTTCACATCTTTAAAAAGTGTATGTTCCAAGTTGATACAAACTAATAACTTTTTCATTTATTTATTTCAGACTAGCAAGGCGAACCACTGGAAGGAAACTTTCCCGCATTGGTCTGGACAAGACTGTCCTGGATGACCTTCGAATCTTGACAGAATGGACGGGCAATCTTGCAACTACCATCGAGGAACTGCCCGGTCCCTCTGAGAAAATAGATGGTGATGCGAGGACAGGAGGCACCGCTGTTGATGGTGGTGGGGATTGTGAAGCCATGGACTGTGAGGAGCTAGAAGACCTCTTTGCCGATGATGACGCTGCAACGGACAATAAGATGGAGACGAGGCAAGCAGCGAAGGAAAGAAGGAAGAGTTCCAATCTCTCCTTTTCTGATGATCTCTGGGACACTGACGACTGGTATGACGATGACTCCATCATCCGGATAGCCACTCAGGTTGAGAACGAAGCTTTGAGTCAGCTGATGCAACAGAAAAAGGATGTCGATATGAAGTCCCCCACCCAGACAAGTTCAATTGTCAATGCCAAAAACAAGATGTGCCAAAGTGTTAATCAAACTAAGACAAGCATCTGTAATGGTGTACTAAGTTCAAACATGGGTCATTCCTTGCAGACTGTGCCTCCTGTTTCTCGGGTTATCACAAATACTGTGGACAGTGGTAGTACGATGACAAGAGGCTCTAAAGCTGTTCCAACGCGTACATGGACAAATCAATCTACAACACAGGCTTCTCTCTCCAAGAATACATCCAGGAGTTCACAAATGGTATCTCAGAAACCGGCATCCACGTCATACGGGAAAGCACCAATGTATGCTTCCAGATCTAATAATGTCTCATATGTGAACTCTAAAGCGGTATCCACTGCGTCAAAACCAAGCACCTCAACTCATTATAGTGCCGCATCCATCAGCAGCGCAAAGCCAGTTGTTACAAAGAAAAATTTACACACCAATGCGAACATGAGCGTCTCAAGTAAAACAGTACAGAAGCTTCCTGGAAAAGTATCCTGTATGTCCTCTTCTTCAAAATATACATGTAATGGAACACATAGTGGTCAATTACAGACTACAAACAAACTGAGCAATGATAAAAGATCACCTTCTGTGACAAAATCTGCAAGCTCTGCTATACAGGCTAGTAGTCATCCTGCCACAGATACCAGGGCGTCACAAAAGACTGCAAGAGTACCACCTATGACTGATGCCATTGCTAACCGGAACTCCACATCGACTAAGGGTCAGGTCTTCAACGACAGCCTAGATGATTTGTTCGCTGGCGACAACAGTCTCCCAGATGACATGCTCTTAGCTCTTCTTGATAATGATTCAGATTTTGAGGAATACACCAACAAAGTTCCACCGACGGTTCCTGTGGGTTCCAACAACATTACTGGTACTTCAAAGCAGTTGCTAGGGCACTCTAAACAGGAATCTGTGTCAAGTGAAAGAAATACAGGTAGTTCTACAACCCCAACTCATCCAATGAACACAAGAGCACAGTATTCTTCAGGGGCATCCTTGAAGGCAAAAGGTAATGATGCATGTAGGACTAACATATATAGCACCAGGAATTCTACCCCAAAGAACCTACCTCCAACAGTCAATGCTCAATCAACCGTAGCAACTCACTCTAGACTAACAAGGTCAACTGCTCAAAGTCCTGTCCTTCCTCCGATGTCGAAGCAGGCTGTTAACTACGTCGGTGGGAAACCTGGACAGGATCGGAACAGTCTCTCCCAGCCAGTCAACCCATCTGCAAAGGAAGGTAAGTAACACTATCTTATATAAAAAAAAATCCTGCACACAAATTTTTATACATTATGTTTAGATGAGGGGTGGTTATAATTTTTTTCTTTAGTTCATGCAACATAAACATTTTTTCTGTTAAAGATATGTTATGCTCAATTAATTGAAGGACCAAAACATTTTAGCTCAAAATGTGAAAGAAGTGCAAAAGATGAAGCAGAGAATGTTTAAAATTGCATAGATTGTTTATTTTGAGGTACCGGTAGATTGCTTGTTTTGGGGACAATCTTTGTATTTTAACTTTGTCCCGTCTGGTCTTTCAGCTCTCATTTATTTGCTATTTTCGCTGCAAGATGTATCTAAAATTATTATATCTTTCTTGTTTTCATTACTTTCAATGGTGATAATGGAATAAGAGTTTGTCCATTATTATGATGTTACTTTTATAGGTGGTGTATCAATGCAGAGGTGCTGTAGCCAGCAGGAGATAGAGCAGAAGAGACAGGCAGCTCTAGCCAAGCGCAAGAAAAGTCAACTTCGAGTCAGTCCTACCTGAAAGAATTACCATCCAAGTGACAGAAGGGCACTACTGAAACTAAACGGTAAAAACTTCTGAACGAGGTTTTAGAATTTTCCCTGAGTTCAGGTTTGATAAGACAATAGGACCACACAATTTAAACTCAAACTGAAGTCCTAGACTTATACTCCAGTTATTCAAGTACAATTCTAAAAATGTGGTTCAGAATCAAGTCCTCTTTTCTGGCTCTCAGAAAGCTAGTTAGATATAATAATCGGAATTTTGTTGTATGAAAGATGGTAGCTGTGTAGTAATGTTCTATTAATTGCTGCATATAGTCTTATATGTTCATGAGTGTAATGTACACCAAAGGAAATTTCATGTTGTTTAATATAGTTAGCATACACACATAGCTTTTTATGCATGTATTGTCAAAATTGATGTGAATTTCTTTTTTGTAAGAGAGAAAACAGATTGGAAAAATGATTTCTTTCATGCATCATAATATTTTAAAACTTATATCATTATTTGCATATGAGAAAGCTCCAGAAAAGTATGAATATACATGTCTTATTTAAAAATCTTGAAAAAATGTTCATTTTACATACAGCAATTCAGGTTAATTGCGCACAGACTTTATAGACATTCTGTACTTTCTTTGAAAAGTATCAAGGAATATCATTAGAATTTCACATCAGTATTAGAACTAAGGAGGAGAAGATAAATGTGTGATTTTACCATCAATATACTGGTACAGTCCACCCCCATTATAATGAGGTACTTAGGACCAAATATCTCCTTATAAAAAATCTTGATGGATCCATAATCTTTATAAGAGGAGTGCACTGTACTTGGAAAGAGATTTAGTTTTAGAATCTATCAAATGAAATTGACAAATTAAATATTAATGTTAACAAAGTTACACTGCAGAAGTGTATACATACTACATGTAGTTATAAATGCATATTATATGAGAACTATTTGAAATTTGATCATGGAAAGAAAATTGGTGTATATTTTCTTTGTGCAATGATACACATCTTTTCAAACATGTTTTCATACATCGGAAGTCATTCTCTAGGTTCTTGAGCTTGTTCTGTATATTGAAGAATAAAAAAACTTTATATTTACATGTAAAGGTATGGCAAAAATTTGATTTGGGAGGGGAAAAAAAATTGTAAATGTGTGCAACAAATGCCAATGAGCCTTCTGATTCATTTAACTGCTATACTCAGGTACAATATACGTGATGTTATATTGTTATATCATTGAATTTAGAACAATCTGTTTTCATTGCCTCAAAAAGGGCTTAACATTGGTATGAAATATTCTAAAAATTATCTAGTCTAGCACAAACAGATATTAAACCTGTACAAAGCTTGTTGGTTTGGTAAGATGTTTGTTTCTTTTTGCTCAAAAAGATAAAAACATGAACAACCAAAATGTGGAGAGTGATTATTCATTTATCTTTGTGCCAAATGCTTTTAAATTTGTGTAATTTCTATATGTATATGTATTTTTTTAATTATTTATTTATTTTTATTTATTTTTTTTTTTTTGGGGGGAAAGGAAAAACTGTACTTAATAAACACTAAAATATTAAGAGTGAACAGTTGTTCAAAATAATACCTTTCTTCTGTTATTACATTGAGGTACTTTAATTGACTAATGTATCTACTAATTTAGTTTAGTTTGTCTTGTGCACTAGACAATTGCTACAGGATAGGCAATCTTAGATGTCCTCTGTGCTCTCTGAACAAATAATATGAAATGCATTCTCATTACATCACATGTTTTAAACGTGACATGATCACAATTCCGCTGATAAGAGCTTGTAATAAAAATACTTCGTATATTTACTTGTAATAACATATACAGCTAATGTACATGTTGATTACAATTCTTCAAATTTTGTATAATTTAGAAAATAAAAAGACATGATTTCTTTCATTTTAATTGGTGGTAAGTCTTGTGATATGATTTATTTTGTTGATCAAATATATATAACTTAGATAATACAAAAAGAACATGTACTAATTTGTATACTTAAGTTTGTTTGCTTTGATGCTACTATGTGTATGTTGGTCAATACTTTGCCTATATTTTATGTAATTTTCTTTTTGTCAATTGGTTAATGATATATGATTACATATATAGAAAACATACAATAACAAACTATTTATCTGGGTTGTTTATTTCTTTCTTATTCTAAGTGTCAGTGACCAGTATGAGTTTCAGCTTGCCTTGTATTAACCACTTGACTGCTGCACGGTGCTAATTCCACAGTATGGGTATGACCAGCATGGCGCGGGTGATACCCGACAGATAAAGCTCAGACAATAGCATGATCACATAATATTAGGTGGTCCGCGTACAGTGTACAAACGCCAAGCACGTAATATTACGTGGTCCGCAGAGAAGTGGTTAATATCTTAGGAAAAAAAAGCGAGGTGAAAAGAGGATGTATGTTCCGCTGCGTGTGTGCGCATGAACGGTGGGTAGCAATGTTAGGGTTGGGTGGGCAGGCACAATTGAAGAACTTTTTATAATCTCAGTGGACTGCCGAGTCTGGAAGACTTAGCATAAAAGGTAGATACATTGTTTTATTGCAGTAAATCAACTGTATTTAACAAAATCTTGTATTCCTACTCATTGTAATGAGAGTGGACTGTATTAGATTATTCAGGACTTTGCATTAGTGCCCAAATCTTTAGAAGATTTTACTGGAACCTATATATCTTATAAAAAGAGCAATCCATCCATACCTTGGTGAAAAAAAATTAGTTAAGAGCCCATAATTTAAATTATCGCAAGAGTTTGTGTAGTTGTTTTCAAACACAGGCTCGTATTCTAAACGGAAGACTGAGTTTGTACAATGTATATTAATTGAAGTTTATAATGTGCTGATGTGCGCTACTTTTGGCTGATACACCAGGAAAAAGGATTACACAACACATGTAGCACCACACAAAATTCAACTCATACAAACTCAGTCTTCAATATAGAATACAGGCCATAACCTCTTTATCTTAAACAGAGGAACCTGCTTCCTAATCATGTAAATGATTACAAAAAAGACTTGATTCATTTCTTGAGTTGTCTGAGATTTTATTACAAATGTCATCACATCATCTCAGAAGACAAAATGACAAAGACAAAGTGACTGAACAAAATATGAAGGCCTTGGAGTTCAGTAAAACCATGTAATAAAGAACACTACCATGTTAAAGTCGGCTTACTCTGGAGGCAAAATAGGGTGTATCCCCCAAAAATATCCACTAAAAAGAATCTACCTTTTGTTTGCATTGTATTATGACATATTCTGGATGACTTCCCCGAAAGAAAAAGATCTGTTCTTCCCTTAATACTTGAAAATGAGTGAATTTAATTCTACAAAAGAAAGAACTCGATTTAATTCATCCTTGTATAATACCAAACATAGTCCAGTTCACAATTAATAAGAACTCTAATCATCAGCAGTGACCTCCTCTTCTAAAAATATGCATAATTCCAGTTTCCCACTTCTTCATATTTTACTGTTGTTTGGCCATGATGTACAAAGGACACTTCCTTTGTCACAACTAGGTTGCACTGTATAAAATGGATTCAAATAAATTTGTACAATAAATCCAGAATTCATATGATTAAATTAGAAATTCAGGCATGATTATCTCTCTTTTTCTTCTCTTTTTTTTTGGTTATGATGTATAATGTAAGAAAAGCATACTTAAAAAGATTGATTTTAATTTTGGATTTGGCCTTCAACATAACATGTAAGGTACAGTATGAAATTGCTTCTACAACACTATCAGAGTTAATATAATAAATTAAGGGGGGGGGGGAAATCACAACACATAATTCTTAAATTAAAATAACCTTAATAAAAAATATAAGAATAGATCACAGGTTATCATTTTCAAGCAATGAGGAATACATATTAAGAATAATGATACAAATTTTCTACTTGTGCTTCAAAATCATACATGGAGGTTCCTGCAACACCTCAAAACCAAACTGAAGAGGTATTTGCATTATCTTTCCTATAAACAAATTAAAATCATAGGAATCACAGAAATTTGCATACGGCGACTACAGGCTGATTATTTGTGACCAATACGGAAAGGAAGATCAGTGATAAATGGACAACATACACATCAAATCTAAACTAAATACATTAACCTAACATTTCTTGTCCTTGCCTAATAAAAAGATGTTAAGCAGAACTAGCCAAGATTCTACATTTTGCACAGACTTTAAAGTGAACATTGTATACACAATCATAAAGAAGGTAAATGGAAACCAACTAAAAATTATTCAAACTTACAAGTTTTCATCATTATGAATACAATTACTAGCCCTTTTATTTTTTCAGCCTATTATAATGTCATGGTTTTCAATCTGTAGAATTTAGAGCATTTTCACTTTACAACCAGTCAGCTTTGAGGCGTCATATCCCCAAAGTCTATGGCCCGTATTCTGTAACCAAAACTGAGTTGGTATGGAGTTGAAGTTTGTGTTGTGCTATTGTGCGATCCTTTTGCCTGATAAAGGATCGCCCTATAGCAGTGCACAAACTTCAAATACATACAAACTTAAGTCTTCAGTTCAGAATACAGGCCTACAAAATCAAAATTATTACTCACTGTCATACCGTGATGTGGATATCCTGCCTAAAAGTATTTCAGTATTCAACCATATTACTGCCTTGATGTTTTTTTTTTTCTTTGATACAGACTGCCTCTTCCCTATTAACCATTATATACCTATGTTTAACTGGAGACCTTCCCATTCTCTCATGAAAATGCAATATGGTTTTGGCAATACTGCACATAATTTTCATTGTAAAATACAAACAACTACCGGTAGTAATTTCCTTGAGAAATTAAATGCACATTTTAGCGAAAGCTGCTTTTTGCCATTTTCACAATGACAAAAGAAACTGTTATAGGTCAGAATTCTACTGCTTGAAAGTTAATTACATGTATCATGATAAAAAATCAGTCAAGGAATGCACCTTCTGTTTTGTACAAAAATAACACAACAATTCATATTCAAACTTACCTTATTTAGATAACATTTCAATTTCAACACTTACAGTGAAGCCATGATTATTTTGTTAAATAATTTTCCCCCCTTATCTGAGCTGAGATAAAAAACCAATATTTTTAATTTCTTACTTCAATAGAAGAACATTAGATTTTGAACTGTATTCTGATATAATCATACTTTGATGCGTATAAATTAATGCTCCTAAATGTGTCTTGATGTTGAATAAATAATTGGTAAAATATGCTGATACTAGGCCTATGACTACTCAATACAAATAAAGAGAGGTATAAGCATGCACCAAGGGGATACATAATAAAAAAAAGAGGAGCTTATTTGATCACTTATCTGTTGAACATGATGCTCTTTTGTACTGTATTACACTCATTAAGAAAAAAACACAGAAAATTTGCACTGATGGATCTGCATATAGTGCTGTCATGAAGAATGCCACTTTTTAATGCTTCAAAACGGTGTAATATGAGTTCCTCAAATTTTCATTTTGCTAAACCTTCTCCCGTTTGGGACATGGTCCACTATTCCCCTCCCCTCCTCCTCCTGAACTGTCGTCTGCTTTTCTCTTTGTGGCCAAACTGGAGACAATACGCTCGGCTGGCTTCGCCAAAGCCTCCAACTTCTGCTCGAGGGCAGCAAGCCTCTTGTCCTGTTCCACAATGCGTTTCTCCTGCTCCGTCACCCTGAGGTTCTGGGAGGCTAGCCGGCTAGAAAGCTCGGCGGTCAGCTGCTGCTGCTGTGTCATCTTCTTGTTCTGCTCGTCAGAGATCTTGCGCATCTCCTGGAGCTCGGCCTTGCAGGATTGGAGCTCTCGTCGGTGGGTATTGAAGGAGGCAAGAGTGGCCTTGTATTGTGAGTGGAGTTTGCTGAACTGTTCTCTACTCCCAGATGGTACTGAGAGGGAGGAGCTCACTTTCAAACTACGACCTGACAGGGCTATAAGAGAAGAGGGGGAAAAAATCCACAAAAATAATTCATTAGTTCACTTGCTTAAAGTGTACAAAAAAAAACATCAGTGATTAAGTAAACATTATTGGTTAAAAGTTAAGGAAAAGTCAAACATTCAACTTCATCCATCTTTATAGTGTTGGAAAAGTCAAAAGCATTTCCTCCAATAAATTGAAGATTACATAAATGATTTGCCAAAAAGTAGACACACAACTTACGTACATAACTTACTAGAAAGTGTATGATTGGCAAGGTTGGAGGGCCGAACTTCGACACCGGACTTCTTCTTGAGGTCAGGAACAATCTTCTCATCAAAGTGCTCCATAGCCATAGAGGAGAGATCCCTAAGCTCCTGCAGGAGTTCATGAGTAGGTGGTGGATCCTTGGTGAACTTCACCAGGTGCAGGACTTTAAAGGCTTCATCAATCACCTGAGATGAATAGAAGCAAATCAGAGGAGTTGACAAAATATTAAAAAATGAGCAAAGAAAATGGCATTGATTTGCTAAAGGGTTCCCCTTGGGGCCAACATTGACATAAGTGTCGGTAGAGCATCTGTCTAGCAATCAGGAGGTCTTGGGTTTGAATCCCGATGGAATCCCATTTTCTTTGCTCATTTTTACATATTTCTGGTCAGTTTCACTCTTTGTTCCGACTTGAAGAAATGTTAGAAGGAAACTACAAGAATTGAATTATTGTAATGAGCTGAAGGTCTGTCTTGTTGAATATTCTGTTAAATGTCTCCAAGAGAAGTGAGCGCTCAGCAGGAGTATCAAGTGAAACATACTTTACCATGTGGAGCAGTTGAATTATAACCAATATCTTTAAAATTGTCCTTTTCTAATATACTGCATATCATATGCCTACTAGATAACAAATTAAAATATAGTCAAAATGGAAGCAAGTGGATGGGCTTGTGGATGTAAAGAATACTTAAATATTGGGCAGCTTTCCACAAGACCGTCATAATTAGTTTCAACGTCATCCTATTGAAAAACGTTTTAAAATATTTTTTATGGAATATCGGTAAATTTGAACTGGTTTCAAAATCCTAGTTTCAAAATGGAACAATGTTCATGGGAGGTAAAAAGAAAAATGAGCAGAGCAAATGGGATCCACTGGGATTTGAACCCGAGACCTTCTAGACGGGCACTGTACTGACTGAGTTATGGCAAACCCATATCAAATTTCATCCCTGAAACCTTTTAACTTTTCAATGCTCGAGTGGTCAGAGTCTATTAAAATATGGCATAAACCCAAAGGATAAAATAAAACAAAAAGACGTTTTCAATCAAGATAGTCACCAAAGCATGTATCACTTTCTATTCAAACCAACACCACAAATTGAAATCATAGAGGACAAATATCTACCTTTCCCGGTATGAAACAACAAAGTTGCAGATCGATGTACTTTGTGTAGGTCATGGCAAGCAATGACAGCCTGGTCTCCACGGCAGAGAGAATGTCACAGTGCCTTGCGAGAGGATGCATCCGACGTTCCGACTCCCTACGAGGAAGCTGGGCTTTCAGCTCCTTGGCACATTGGCCATGGTAACGGTCAAGCTTGGAGAACCCTTGGTTAAGCACCTGCTGACCGATCATATTGAACCTTGCACATAGCTGGACAGGAGACAGAAAATGAGAAGATAAGTTTTAAAAGTACTTAAAATTGCGTTTACTTTAGCACACGGGGCACAGCCCAAATTTTTCTGATTTTAACATTCTACAGTCAATGAGTGGTTCCCCC
>CALNVZ010000174.1:57702033-57762899 GCA_940671915.1 Paracentrotus lividus
CAATGGTAGTGTATTTCATATGCTAATTCGTGATCATTCGAGCGTCATGCATAAATTACTATATTATGGAGGAACTTTTCTCCGTGAAACCTTCAGTTCCTATCTGCAGAACCAGCGATTTATTTGATTTTTATCCAACTTCAAACCTTTCTGATGACATCGAGTGGAGACAGACCCCCCAAAAAGGTTATAGGCAACAAGGAAGGATAATTGGTACGTAAAAATATACATTTGTTCTTAAAATATTCATCTAGAAGTGTTGTTATGCACCTAACACTGTAGGAAAAAATCGATAGTAGTCCCACGTAGTGGTGCTGCTAGCGTGGCTACAAGCAGTGTCGCTTTCGGGGCCAGCGCGCGGCGCTGGACCGCTACCCTCCAACCTCCATTCACACAACACAGACAGTCACAAATTGGGCCTAGGACATTCACTAATCCATTGTCCCACACGTTCTAATTCATGTCAACTTACCGATCGTACTTGGCTGATTTGTTCATACGATAAATAAGACAATACGTGGCTTAATACAACATCTGGTACAGTCTGAAGAGTTACTTTCATATCCCCATTACCAAATGACGACGAAGATGAAGCTGTATTTTCGGCCATCTTAAGAAATTCGCGTTACAAGAAGACGAATTTTTTTTATGAATCATCGACATCGGTCATCTCAGTAAACATGAATATTCATTACGGATTATGGAAGGCGAACAGTACAATTTTTTAAAAGTTTGTATGCGTTAATTAATTACTAAGTTATTATAATTTATGATGTTTCTTTCCTGGCGACGTAGCAACAAGGTATTCAAACAACCTGTATTAAAAGCATGAAATACATGGAATCCAGTTTGCATACATTAGTTGTTGCTATGTCAGGCAAGATTTCAGGTTGTGAAGAACAACCTTTGTTCAAAAAGTATGCATAAAATTTGAATATGTCAAACTGGTCTATTGAAATATAGGGTTGACAGATGTGCCTAATAAGATAAGCAATAATTGTTGATATGTGTTTATCATATTTTGACTGTATAATGAATATACTAAGATGATGTACCTTTTGGAAAAGCACATGACTAACCCAAAAATTAACGACTCCCGAAATCAACTTTTCCTATCACATTTTACCCAACACTCATTTTCACGTTTATACAGAAGACGGTTACATGATCTACCTCTCCTTGTAGTCAAATTATGAAAATTAGTAACAGTCAATTGATAAGTTACATGTGTTAAATTATAGGCCCCCGATCCGTGACCTATATGGATTATTCAGCAATGATTATTTTGCAATACATGTCCGAAATATGATACTTATTTGCATCATTCAGTCATAGTTTTATGAAAAACCTAAATAGTATAGTGTTTTGATTTGTAAGATATAATAAATTAAAATATTGTGAAAAAAAAAAACCATAAGACAAAGCGGTTGCAGCTCATGACTTATTGAGCTCTTATTGCATCGGAAGCCCGAAAATCGGAGGAGCTTCTTTTCTATAAACAGGAAAGATTCAATAGGCCTATAGGCGCAGGAGGACAAGTTTCCGCAACAATAACCAACTTAAAAATGATAATACAAATATAAAAACTCTTGTGGGTCAAGGAGTCGTGACTCAGTAAAGAAATACCGGACCAAGGTACCACAAGATAACAAGGAGAGGTGGTATCTGGGGCTCTACGAAAAACGAACCCCGTATTTCCTCCTGCATGGCGAAGCAGCGTGGTCCCGCTTGACAAAGAAAAATAATAAAGAGAAAAAATTTAAAAAACTATAGTCCCGCCACTTTTTTGTGCTAATAGCATGCATAGATATCTTGAATAGAAATTACTCAAGAAGTGAGATTTAAGTAGCAATTTATGGCCTTTCAGTCCCCCTACATGTAAAATCTTTCGGCCTTCTTGTCCCCCCGCGCGCTGGGCACGCTCGGCGACCCCGCTACATTCTTATCTTTATCGGGGATGAGATCTGTTTTTCAGAACAATCTACGGCCGGAGGGACACTAAGCTTTCAAACTCCATTTCGCAGATGTCGTTGCATTTGTGTTCTATTTTGTATTTTTTCTCAACACTGATGTTATCTTCTAAATGTTGAGGAATAATGATATAATAAAATAAAGGTACCTAGTGAGCTAGTAGGAGACGTGTAGGTAATCGGGAGTGGGGGGGGGTAAGGGTGCTAGAAGGTGCAGGAACAGGTGGGCCAGTCCGACGCAACTTTTTCCATGCCACGTTCTATTAAAAGGTGCCTTATTTCATTTTACCTAATTGGAAAGCAGGTGTCCCTTTTTAAACTACAAAACACTAACCAAAAAAAAAAAAAAAACCAAATAAAAAAAAAAAAAAGAACAAAAATAAAAAAAAAAAAAAATAGTCCTCCTTTATGCTAAAAAGAACCTTTTCAAGAGTTTTGGAAAAGATCACCTGGCAATTAGGTTTCCTCTTTTAAAAAAGGGGCAATTTTTAATACTAAAAGGGCCCCTTGTTACTCCATATGTCTTTATCAAACCCCTAATTTTCGGGCTCGGCGCTTTGCGCTCGCGGATACTAAAATAGGGTCTAGTATGAAGCAGATAAACTACAATTTTTGAGCTCAAAGTATTTCCTGCGCGGGTTCGCGCTTGAGGATATTTGGGGTCTAACAGAGGCGGTAGAACGGGGGGGGGGGGCAGGGGGCATAGTGCCCCCATTTTTTTTCATGCACTTTAAAAGTGCCCCTCTCTTTAATACTAAAAGAATATGCCTTTCATTACTTCTTTAAAAGTAACCATGACATGGCAAAGAGATAATAACATTTATTATAAAATGATATCATCTTACTACTAAAAAGTGCTCCACATATTTTACTGTCATATAATGTTATATATTACTTTTTTCTGGGAAAAACATATACAATTATCTTCTCGAGGGCCTGCGCTGTTTCATAACGCTGGTATCTCCTCAAGGACAATATAAATTAACAAAATACTCGCTATTATTTTTTAAAAAGTGGTTCTTCGGGAACCCCAAGTGATTCTTTAACTTGGCATAGGAACTAACACCTTTGTCAAAAAGAATTGGTTGTAATTGGTGTTGGGGTAATTGGGGGGAGGCTAGAGTGCTTGCCAGTAACACTAAATATTTCGATAGTATATGAGTATTATTAATATGAGCCAAAAGTAAGTATTAAAATATATTCTTATACCAGTCATTCTGAATCAGTCTGATAGAAAAGAGTTCACTATTTAAAAGGCGCGATTTATTAGTCTCAACTTGACACACTTCAGCTCGAATTTGCTGTAGCCTGAGATTACTCTTAATGGCTCTATTTAATTACCAAAAATGAAGAAAATAATTAAGAAAATTATAAAGTGAAATTTTGAGAAAAATCGGACCAAACAAAATAGTCGAAGTTTATGAATATTTAAAAGTTTTTTGATTCTGTGACGGTCACGTGGCGAGCAGCTCTCTCTCCATGTGGGTTGTTTGTTATGTAAATTTATATAAATAAGGTTCTTTTTGGTCATGGGTTTCTTGGATAAAGGAATGGGTTCAATTTGACATATGTTTGAGTGTGGGTAATAAAGTAAGAATCGACCTGCACGAGCTTAACCGTGACATTAATTAAGTTTTCTTCTGACAAAAATGAAAAATCTTTCTGGCCACTCATATTAATAGCTCTATACAATACATATTTAGGGAAGGCACTGCATAGGAGATGCGGGCCTGTCTTCGGCCCATTTCCCATTCCTATGATGTAATTCGCATTTACTTCATGCAACAAATAAATAAAGGGTGACATTAGAGATCTACTTAAAATCTCTTTCAGTGCGTAACAGAGTGTCGCATTTAACTCCTCGGACTCATCGGTGGCAGGATACTATATAGTTGGAGAACTATGGTAATTGGGATCTTGTCAATCTCACCGGCCAGCTTTTAGCTCCCTAATATAGAATCTCACTTAATTTTGATACAAATCTCAATGCCATTTTAGATTATTCAACTTTCTCATTCATTATGCTTTGTAACTCAAATTATTCTGTTCTCTTTTAAGGACCAATTAAAGGATTCTCCTCAAGCGGCGCGTGTGATACCTTCCTGCGAATATTAAAAAAAATCTATTGAAAAAGGTACACATATTCTTCAGCATTTGTACGAGTAGCACACTTGCATGGATATGAAATCCTAGTTAAGGAGACCTGCTCGGTGATTAATACACGCCAATGGTGGTTTGGTATAAAACAGCAGTTGGTACATTAATTATCTTGGGCCTCCATGAATGCTAAACTGCATTGGTCCACATTTTGATCTAAAGTTATAGTTTCCTAAGACGATTCCTAACTTGGTGCTGATTCTCAACTGGTCTCATTGCTAATTCTTCTGAAAAGCCAAATTGTCTAGTTCCTCACTCAGGGATTCCCAAATGATTAGCGGATTAGGGGAGACTGGGTAATTATGGCCCCTTTTTCACATTTCCTATTACTACCATTAAATGAAAAGTCCAATGATATTCTAAATATGTAAAATACATGCGGTCCATATACCTATAATATACAAAGGAAAGTATAAACCTGCTAACTTCTCATTTGCATATTAATTACCATTATTTAACAACTTTGGGGGCCATAATTATCACGGGTTGGGTATTTATGGCCCTATTGTAATGACTGTATGAATTCAAGATATTTATGCTAATTAATTTATGGTATGTATAATAAATGTTGTGGGGTATTCCTAATACACTTATCAACCACCAACAATGATTTAATCAATAATTGGTTCATCCAAAATGTTGAAATTTTGCAGTCGAAAGCAAATACATATTATTTATGTCAAAATCGTACAAGTTAATGTCCCCATCTACGCTTATCTGCGCTTATACACTGTTTATGCATTGGGGGCCACAATTACCCCAAATGACATTTTCAATTCGATCCCCCTTTACAGCTCTACTATTGAAGATATTCACGTGGAAGATTTTCTGTTGTGTTTTTTTTACTTCCTATTGTTTCAGTTTCAATCAAAATTTCATCTTAAATGATTTTAATTAATGATATCACACACCCCCCCCCCATAAAAAAGCAGACTTGCCACTTTCCAACGAACAAAATTGTAATTGCCGTACATTTTAGGCTCCCCTAAGCACAAAATTTCATGTAAATGGCTTATTTTTCTCATATGATCGATAGTAGGAAGAGTTTAGCTAGGCATGTGTAAAAATTAAATTATCATTGTGTAATGCAGCAAAGAATAAGCTCTCAAAGACAAAGGGGCCATAATTACCCCAGGGCCATAATTACCCCAGTCTCCCCTACATTAGGGTGCCAGGTAAATATGGCAGAGGTAAAAATGGCAGAGGCAAAAATGGCAGAGGTAAAAATGGCAGAGGTAAAAATGGCAGAGGTAAAAATGGCAGAGGCGAAAATGGCAGAGGTAAAAATGGCAGAGGTAAAAATGGCAGAGGCAAAATGGCAGAGGCAAAAATGGCAGAGGTAAAAATGGCAGAGGTAAAAATGGCAGAGGCAAAAATGGCAGAGGTAAAAATGGCAGAGTAAAAATGGCAGAGGTGAAAAATGGCAGAGATAAAAATGGCAGAAGTAAAATGGAATGTCTTTCGCAATCCAATTGTCATAGCAAAGCCCATGCTCATAATTATGGCAAATTCCCTTTAGGAAAGGGGGTAAAACATTCATAAAGAAAACTGAGAAAGGATTTTCAAATTCAAATGCTGGACTGCCTGGAGGGTCCATTTGTAGGATTACTATCTGCTATGAGATATTGCTATACCAAAGTGAACGATTGTTTTATTGACATTTTTACCTTGTAACTGTACATGTTATAACAAATTATAAATAAATTACGACATCAGTGTACGTGGAAATGCCATCTTAAAATAGATGTGCACGTTTTTGTTTAACGGACAAATAACAACATGTCTTAACAAAAGTAATTCTTTATTATTTTTACCTCATGAGAGAAAAAATAGAATAAAATTACCTACTACGATTTTGATGTAACACGTGCAGTAACGACTATTACAATCGCCAATACTTTGATTGCAATAGCTCATAATCAGCTTAGTCCAAATGGAAGGCAGTCAATTTAAAAGTTAAGAACACTCCAACAATGATATTTTATATAATCCCTTCTTATACTAGCTTTCTTCGTTAACTATTTACCCTTTTGGTATCTCACTTCGCGGAAACACATTTGAGACGGATTTGTCAACATGTTTGCCATTATAGCTTGTCTCCTTAGTCTCCTCTTTCTCCTTAATTTCAGACACGTTTCTAATAGGTCCCACTCTTTATACGTGAAACAAAGGATTCCGTCGCGGAGACGTCTCATCCGCGATGGATAAAAGTATGAAGAGACGTCTCAGATGTCGCGGAGATGTAGCAGAGACGTCTCCGAGACGTCCCCGATACATTCTTCATAAACTGTAACAAAGCAATTAAAACAAAAACGTCCTCAAAGTTGTATCACGACTCATGAAACGTTTTAAACAAGTTTTTAAAAAATTGTTGCGGAGACGTCCTGAGACTTTCATGATCGCAGAAATAACTTTGAGACGGTTCTTTGAAAGTGCTTTGTTACAGTTTATAAACTGTCGCGGAGACGTCGTGGAACATCTCCGGGACGTCTCCGCAACATCGGAGACGTAATATTTTGTTTTTGATCTGCGCGAAGGCGATTCCGAGAATGAGATAATCCACCCAAGGGAATTGGCCATGTTTATTCATGGGATTTGCTATGACAATTTAATTGCGTAAGACTGAAATTTTACCTCTGCCATTTTACCTCTGCATGTTTACCTCCGCCATTTTTACCTCTGCCATTTTTACCTCTGCCATTTTTACCTTCCGCCATTTTTACCTCTGCCATTTTACCTCTGCCATTTTTGCCTCTGCCATTATTACCTCTGCATTTTTACCTCTGCCATTATTACTCTATTTTTACCTCTGCCATTTTTGCCTCTGCCATTTTACCTCTGCCATTTTTACCTCTGCCATTTACCTCTGCCATTTTACACGAACCTATATTAGATCAATTACCACTGAGATGTTACAGGAATCTACGTAGGCCCTATAAAGTGTTGTTGACGCATTTGATATGGAAGAGGGAATTTGACAAACTGGTATAGGGGCCTTAGGTGGGATAGACCACCATATGGGGGGGGGGGGGTTAATTTTTTTTGGCCTTTGGCCGATCATAAAGGTCATCAGAATCGGCCATAGGGGTAGGTTCAGTTGTAAATCGGCGGTCCATTTTCCCCTTATTTTTTTTTTTTTTTTTTTTGGGGGGGGGGGGGGTGGGCGGCTGGCCCACTGGCCCCTGGATCCGTGCCTGGTAGACGAAATGGAATTAGATCAAGTGGGATTAGACAAAGTGGCAATTTACAGTTTTTATTTATCTATAGTCCCTATATTTTGCTGTGCACGATACAGTGCGACTTAGGCCTACACTGCCCCCGGGTCCGCCCCGCTTGCTTTTTTAATTTCATTAGACGAATTGGAAATTTACAAGTGTTGGACTAAGTGGAAATTAGACCCAATTGTTAATAGACCAAATGGAATTCCTCATGTGATACTAGACAAGGGAGAATTGGACCAACTACTGTACTGTTAGACTTAGTGGCTATATTACAAACTTTTTAAAGATGTTGTTGATCTAATTTTTGTATTCAAAAAGATTTATTACTTTGTATGTTTACAAATGGCTTTCCATAGCCTATATGACTGTGTGCTGATGCAATAACGTGTCATAGATATACTTTCCCATTTCATGAAATTTGTGCACTGGATATGCTGACATCTTTTGCCTTTTAACCTGAATTTTTGGTAAGAAAAAGTATATTATCGGCAAGTCTTGTATTGGTATTAAATGTTATGCTCCAACAAACAATCTTTTGAAATTTTAGTGGCTCTGAGCTCTGTATCCCCTCTGTATATTATGAGTGAGTCTGAGAGAGACTGATCTGTGACTGTGACTGAGTGTGTGTGGACCACACAGAGGGCATGGGCAGACGTGCAGACTGAAGTGGATGCCGGACTATCATGACTATTATAATTTATAGATTTAAGTTTTATAGTGAGTGAGTGTGACAGTTTGTCTAGTAGTATAGTGACGCATTGTATTACCGGACACTATCATAATTCCGGACGCACTATTACTGCACTGCGCACTAAAGCAATTTTGTGCGTTTAGGTCGGCGCAGTTAAATTCCACACACCAAAACATGGAACAAGATTGCTAAAATGAGGCCAAAAAAAATGTAAGTTTTACCTTATTTATCTCTTTTTTGATAGAAAATGGTTATATTTTCATATTGCTACCTTTACATTAACAATTGATATAATTTTTGATGAAAAAAATGAGCCTTGTTTGCCGAATTTCAATCTCTCGGCGTCCGCTTCGAATGTTGACGTGCGGTTATGTGGTGATTGATTCTAGTCAGCGTTGCCAGGTTCAAGAAGTCAGATTATCGTATCAGAGTCTCAAAATTATCGATTTTTAGCCAAAATTATCGTACATGCAAGATTCAAAGGCAATTTACAGAAAATCCCTCTCTATTTGGGTAATAAGCTCCAACTGCAAGCCCGGCAACTGCCAAAAGAGCCCCCGGAACTTTGAATAGATAACACGTTATAAACATTTGCGAATCAGAGAATCTTCCATAATGTTATGGGTGGGGGTCTGGGGGCGGAGCCCCCAGAACTTGCAGGACTTTTCTTGTTTTACTGGCCAGTTTTCACTGATTTTGCCTATAGATTAGTGTTATCTGATGAAATCTGTAAAATTATCGTACATTTGCCATTTTTTGAAATTATTGATCGTACATCGTACAGAGGGTCAAATTATCGTACAAATACGATAATTATCGTATGGCTGGCAACGCTGATTCTAGTGCAGCCGCGCCGGTTTTCCAATCATGACGATCGCGCAAGCGCAAGAGCGATAGATAGAGAACATGAACGTCAATATTATCCGAAGTTGATATAAGTTAATTGAAGCAACTAACTTTCTCAAGGCTTGGATCACACAAAAAGACAAAGATTAAGAAATAAAGGATAAAGCTAAAAGGATATGTTTTATCAAACAAAAACCCACAAATAAATCCTAGATTAACTGCAATGCCACTCTACTCTAGTCAATTCAAGAGCATAAAAATATGATGATTGAAAACAAATTAAAAACAACACGCAATTATAATGTTGTATACCATATAGGGCGTGCGTCCGGAATCATAATGTAATTTGTCAGGCGCAAAAATAATTGTTTTTCGTAGAGGGGTATGCGTCAGGCGCGATACAAAGAAAACGGTTGGTAAATATCAAAGAATTTTACAATTTTCATAAATTTGACAATATTTGGAATAACTAGTGCGAATTTTTCTTAATTTCATTTCCTCAAACTGTCCTTTTTAAAGCAGTAAAATAAAAGCGTCCGGTAATACAATACACTGCCATACTAGTATTAGAAGGTCTATCACTGATCAGTATGTGAGTTTGATTGCCCTACGAACTACTGTAGCTTATAGATCTAGATTCTAAGTGGTTATTCGCGGTGACTTTATTTTTGTGAATTTCGCGAGTCGGTCATCGCGAAAATTTCCACTTCAGTACAAGGCTATTTATAGCACGCAAGCGACTTTAGCGGGAGGCCCGCAAGGCAAGAACATAGAAATCCGAAGAGCTCGATTTTAAATTATTATTGTGATAAATACAGTTTTTTGCGTACCGTTTTGTCGATGGATGATTACTTGGATATCCAAGGTCTTCACTAAACTTCTGTTGCGGCTGTTTTTACTCCTCAAACTTCTGTCTTGAATCACTTTTGACGAGTGTTTGTATAAATTTGCAGAGACGACACACACATTTCGGTAAGAAATCCAAGCTATTTTCAAATGAACGTAGATGGCTAAAACACAATCTGGGCAGATATCTGCCTTGCGCTCGTTCAAAATATAAGTTAAGCAACGCTCAACATTAGCATGTGCCCCCTTGCCCTGGGCAACCAGATTTGACCCTCGGGCAACCAAATTTGGAAGAAATGATCGAAGTAGGGCAATCACATTTTTTCGCGAGACAAATGTAAGGGCTTACATGACAGACTAAATGTATTGGGCCTTTGACCCTGTAAACTAGGTTACATTATGACTTCATTGTAGATCACATATTATGCGAAGCTTTTTACATAAAAATTAAATCTTCGATATTGTCATGTTTTTTTTTGTTTTTTTTTTCTTCATTCGGGCAACCGTTTTGGAGGAAAATCAAATATTTGGTAGCCCTGCCGGGCAATTACTAAAACATGTTAGTGTTGAGCTTTGAGTTAAGGTCAAAGTACTACTTCCGAGAGTAGTTTTTCATTGCTGAGATCGCCACGAAACTTTATATGATTATCATGCGGCGAAATCTCAATCGGGAATTAATTTTTGTTCAAAGCTAAGATATTTATTTCAAGCCCTATATTATCGAATCTCGTTATTAAATATGAAACAAAACTGGAACAAACATAAATGTAATTAGCAACATACTAACCACAGAGAAGCTAAACATAACAGAAACCAAAGTAGATTCTCAAACAAAATCAAGTGCATATGTCTCTTTTGCTTCCCCCTCTTTATTTAACATGTGAACGGCTGAAAAAGACTAACAGTCCAAACAAAGCTGCCGTATTGACAAGTCACCTTAGCAAGTTTGGAAGCAATGCTTTCTAGAGTTTGTGAGGCTGCTAAAACTAATGTAAGAGTCGCACAAAATATGATCAAATTCTACTCTCTTCAATAATTAAATCTATAGGCCTACATATAAAAATTGGTTATTACCTGTGACAGTTTCGATGATGGGCTGTCATATGATCTTCCTCAAAAGGCTGATGATTTGGCCTGGGTAATAATGCCATCGTGAATATCAGACGGTAAGCCCCGCCCCCCCCCCCACCCCCTCTCGGTTCATGTTCATAAAATCCTACTTTGTTCTACATCTCTATCTTACAGTAATATGTCTGGGGAGACGGAAGCAGTTGGTGCCAAGATGGAAGACCTCAAGATTGATGAGACAAGCAAGGTTCCTGAGCAGCTGGACCAAGCAGCAGAGGACGGGGACAAGGAGGATGTTGTAAACCCATGGAATGTAGCCACATCTTCCGATAAAGGAATTGACTATGACAAGCTCATCAGTAAGATTAAAACATTTCCTGAACATTTTTATTACCAGATACATGTACATTGTTCAGGGTCAGACAATTGAATTTTGTTATTTAACTTTAAATCGACTTAAAATGGAGCACTCATCTAAAGTAATGGTTTCAGATATTTTTGTCTGGGTTGGATGGGGTGCAGCCACAGATCCATCATTTGAAATTAGTGGGTGGGGAGGGGGAGGGGCATAGAAGGAAAATTAAAAAATGGGAAGGGGGTGGGCACAGATGATAATTTTCTTCAATGAACATGTATTTGTGTGCAATGGGAGGTGCCCTCCCCCTATAAAAAGAAAGGTTGTTGTCGTTTTTAGTTTTTACGGCGCTATCATTCATAATATGAATATTAACGCCAAAAAGTGGGAAAGAGTGCACTCCTGCTTAATC
The DNA here is from genome assembly GCA_940671915.1 of Paracentrotus lividus. Lineage (NCBI taxonomy): Eukaryota > Metazoa > Echinodermata > Echinoidea > Camarodonta > Echinidae > Paracentrotus > Paracentrotus lividus. The sequence continues at coordinate 57,713,600 of CALNVZ010000174.1, forward strand.
TGCACACCTTGGGGTTTAATAATGCCTCATTTCAGTTTGTAATGTCTGATAAGGGCCATCCTGGTGTGTTTGACTTAATATTATTTATTTTTCACTTTCATTGTTTTGTAATGTCAATGCTGCTGAAGATTTCCTTTCTTTACAATCCTTTTTTTGCCTTTAATTAATGATTAATATATATATTTTTTTTTTACAGAGAGGTTTGGGAGTACAAAGATAGACGATGCATTACTGGAGAGATTTGAGAAGCTGACAGGTCACAAGCCACATCACTTCCTCAGGAGAGGAGTTTTCTTCTCCCAAAGGTGAGGAATGAATCGCCAAAAATACCAACAACCAAGCCTTGTTACAACCTTTGCAATCTATTGCAGATCAAAAGGAAATTGAGATTGTAGTACATTGGTTTACCTAGCATATTCTTAAAATATTTTTGTACCCTCTTAACAAAAAAGGGGAATATTAATTTCAAACATAGGTAAAAAAAAATAGAATAAACCTTTTAACTTGAAACAGTTTACAATGCCTGTATGCTGGCAAAATGCGATTTGAGATTTGTGCCCCTCTAATGGGCCAATTTTGCTTGCATGTAACATCATAATAATTTTATTTTTCTAATTAGTACTGAAAATAAATGAGTCATTAGTCGGCCACAGCTAATAGTATATTCATGAATATCATTTTGTTGATATGGGTGCTTCACCTTGTTTTGATCAATCAATATCTTGATTTTGTATCTAAATCTATTTTCTTCTTTAATTTGACAGAGATCTTCATCTTATCTTGAATCGCTATGAGGCCAAGAAGCCTTTCTTCCTCTACACTGGACGAGGTCCTTCTTCAACATCTATGCATGTCGGTCATCTTATTCCCTTTATCTTCACCAAGTGAGTAATACCAAACCCATAAATCTACATGACCTGAAACTTTCAAGACTTGTCAATGACCGCCTTTTTCATGGCAAGTAACCTTCAAGGATTTAATTGCCACAATGCAATGTTCTATATACTTGTATTGTAACAGTAAGTAATGTAGATTCGCAATCACTCGCAAAAAAAACCCTAGGTTGTTTATTTTTGTAGTAAGTATTAATGGCCTCATTTGCCTTTGCAGCCAAATGTAAAGAGACTCCCTTGAATCAATATTTATTTGAATGTTCCCCCCCCCCAAAAAAAAAAAAATTATCTGCTTTGGAACCACGATGGCTTTGGGAAGTCTTTGGTGTCCCTCAGACCATTCAGTTATATACAGTTGGAAGTTCTTGTGCAAGGACCTGAAACTGAAACAGGCCCTAAAGCAACTCCTACTGAATTATTAGACACTTCATGTGAATAAATGCTCAAGATCCCACCTTACAAACTAAAACTTTCGAGATTAAAGATGATGAGAAATTCTTTTCAGAATACCAGATGACCTAAAGTTCTAAATACAGTCTCGGGGTTACACCCCAATTAACTCCGAGAAACCCATCGCTCTGTGTGCCTAATTTGCATAAAGAAAACAAGTTTTGCACGGCAAAACCGCTACAAAGGTGTCTAGGGCGAACTGCGATATCTCGCCTTTAAAACCACCAAATGAAACAAATCCAACGACTATTTAACAATAAAGAGTCATTTTAACCTCTCATGATGTTAATTATGGTTGAAATCGGTAATAAATTGTGAAAAATAGGCTTTTTCGGGAGCACCCCGAAAAAAAACCCAAAATCGGTAAAAAAGTTGATTATTTCTCACCTTTCTTGAAATTGCCCAAGAACGAAACTTTGATATGAAATAAAGTATAGTATATCGAAATACTGTGCGAAATATCTTTTGATAATATATTTTCCCACGGTTGTGTCGGGAAAAATCCCATGTCAAGTCAATCACAAGAAAGTTACATCGTGGTCCCACATACTGCGGTTTGTGTTTTCGCTATGTAGTCCCACGAACCGCCATGCATGTAAAGAACTGCAAAATTATGTCCGCTCGGTGGCGAGAAAATGCCGAAAATAAAACAAAAGTGACATAGGGTCTAGACCACATAAGCAACTAATTCATAGTAAAATAATTGAAAAGAATATCAAAATATGGTGGATTGCAGTGACCAGTCAAATATACTCGATAAATTCACTGGTACTAGAGCCGCATCGCGTCAAGTTGCTCTCAATCACTCTGACTGATGTCTTGCGTGTATATAAATGGGGTCCGGGCGTACGGTGTTCGCGATGTCGGGCCGGGGCGGGCTGTTGTTTTGACCATGTCAATATATAGTTTAGTATTAGAACACAGATATGATTTTATTAGCATGCATTCATTTTTAATTATTACGCTTCTACATGTTTATCAAGGTTTTCTATTAGATCCAAGAATTTGTTTGTCTGGCTTTTTTTTTTTGTTTTTTTTTATTTTTTTTTTTTTAGGGGGAGGGGGGGGGGGTTGCGGGAAGAAAAAAAATACAGATCCGGAGCCGAAAAAATTATGAAATTTGGGGCTCTAGCCTGTTGCCCACCCCCCTCCCTCTAAAGCCCCAATTGGAATCAAATACATGTAAAGTAAGATTAAATAGATATAGATATATAATTAACTACTTTATTTTAATTTTGATATATCCATGTTTTGTTGGTAAACGAAAGGAATGTAACAAAAAATAAAAATTTGTGTGCCTGATCGAGAGATGTCGTTCAGGGGGATGTTGGCAATGTAAAACAATGTAAGGGGGAAAAGGGTCTTAAGCTACCAAACATTATGCCTATCAAGTTATTTATTCATTGATCGCATGATTGCAGTATTTGCATGTTGTAATTGTCACACTATGAATGAGACTTGTCACTGAAATAAAATTCCCATTTGATTAAATTGTCTTCAATGTCTATATCTGATTATTTGTGTATGAAACATCATGCTTTTTGTAGGGTGTACATTTAAAGACAACTTTTGGTTGTTTCCACAACCCCTCCCCCCCCCCCCAACCATAAAAAAAAAAGAAGAAAATAAGTGTTATCCAATGTTACCCTTAATTGTGGTATTATGTAAACAAATCTCAGAGCATCATCAACACCAAGATCAAACACAACATCCAACACAAAAAAAATTTATCCAAAACAATGGAAAGAAATGATGTCACAGATCAATATGTATCATTCGTATCTTTTAATATCCAATACAATCGGTTGAAAGACATATAGCATGCATGTATTTGCAGACAAAAAAAAATCTTTAATCGATATGACCAAATGAATAGGTTTACTATAAAGACAAAAATAATGGAAGTTGCCTTATTCAATAAACATGGTCATTTTTACAATTTACAAATACTGTTGGTTTAATTACTGTAAAAAAAAAAAATAATAATAAATAATAATAAAAAAAAAATAGTAATAATAAATAATAATAAAAAAAAATGCACATCATTATAAAAAATTATAACAATAAAGAAAGAAAAGAAATGGAGTCTGGAGTAGTTGAAACAATAAAGGCATATGTATCACATAATATATTAATTTAAAAAAAAAATATTTGAACACTGATACTGAGACTGATAAAGAAATCACAGGCGTATGAGAATAAATAATTTCATAAGATCAATATAAAAAGTTTCATGAATAATGTATCAGGGGTCAGTACATTTGTATTTAACAAAAACGTATGCATCAAAGTATGCCATGTTAAATTCATTTCTGGATTAATATTGAAATGATTATTTTTATAGAAATTACTCCAAAATACATCATGAGTGAGATTAAAGAACTAAACATCAAATTATATCACTTACGGCTATATAAGTCGCATACACTTTCGAACATTTGTGGAATGTTTAGAATACATGTACAGGAAGGTTTGAAATGTCTGGAATGCCAATTCTTTCGAAAGACAAATAACTAAAGGCAGTATTACTGCCCGCATCATTGAGAGATTGCACACTCACATCATAATTTTCATAGAGAATCCTAGATCATTTAGCGTATTTTCATGTCTTTGGTAATATATTTGCATACATTTCATATGTACGTACATAAATATTAATAGAATGTAACTCTGAGAACTTACAGTAAAATCACACACCTGATTAAAATACACAAAAATGTTTGAACACTTATTACGTACATTAAATATCTTGATCATAAACCAGACATCTTACATCTAACTCTGTCATGTATCATGTCTTCATCAGATTACATGTAGATGCTACAAAAGAACAATATAGAATACCATAAAGTATGATATTATACCAATGATGTTGTCATTGGTCCAATATATGTACACGGAAACATCAAAACTCAAGCACTTTGCTTGGAGGCATTCACGATAACATAACCCATGTACTGTACAGAGTCCCAAACCAGCACCTGGGAAGCAAGGCAAATATGTCACCAGCTTTCCAGTTCTATAAGTGACAAAATAATATACAAAAAAAAAAAATCTATACTAGTATGACATCTATATTATGTTATATAGTAAAACAAACATTCTGATACAAAAGTTATAAAAAATATAAGAAGTATATAACACCCTTTGGCAAGTCATATATCACACACTTTATGTATTCTTTGGAGGCTATCGTGCTGACAATAAAAGCTTAATTCCATGAATCTTGAAATCTTCAATAAACTATATTATAATATACATGTTCCTCTGTCTTTCTCTTCTTTTTTTTTCTTACTTTCTTTCTTTCTTTTTCTTTTTTTATTTTTTGAGGGGGAGAGGAGGGGTTTAGCTTTAGTATGGAAATTAAATAAATTCCAGGTCACTATGAAAACATAATTAGGGTATTAGTCTAAGCTATTTTGAAACTTTGTCCCACATGTTTAATAATAACAAATAATTTATCAAAACTAGATTATGAAACGATGAGTTGTTATAGTAAGTCATGGTAAATCATTTGTCGGTGACGCATGGGACATATTTTTCAAAATAGCTTGGACTTGCCTATTACCTATTACAGCAAAGAAAAGAAAAGATCAGATTTATTTCCTTGTTTTCTCTCGGATGTCTACTGGTGTAGCTATCCTACAAAAACTTTGACAAAAAATTCAAAGCTCATTACATACTCTTCTGTTGTAAATGAAATACACAGGATAATTATGCACACATATATAAGAGGGATGCACTGTCCATCAGCTTGTCGACACAAAGAAAAAAAAAGTATGAAAGACAAAACATGTGATAATGCAATGTGTCATTTAAATAATTGCACACTGTTAACGTCTGAGGTAACAATTGTCTCTTTGGCAAATGAGTTTAGTAAGCCATCATCTATAATTCACACACAGAGAGTAAAACTTGGCCTTTTGGCAAAGGAGTTTAGTAATCCATCCATTCACACACATACCCACACAAACATTGTGGCTTTATTTGAGTGTTTCTCAGTTGCTTTCAGATGAAATAGATGGATTGCTTCATTGATTATCATGCACTATGTCATGTAGTGACAAAAAGTGTCTGATTCATGATACCAACGATTTGAGGTATTGAGTTTTTGCTCCAATTTATTATATTTTACCCGATCTAATACTTTGAAATGCACAATCTAAAACTATTAGTCAGCTTATTGTACATCAAAATCATCAATGGCATCATCTCGCAAAGAATCATCATCTATACATGTAGCATCTTCCTCCCATATTATCTCGTCAGTTTCTGAATCAGAAAAGGACTCTTCAATTTCTTCACTTGGATTGATTTCTTCAAGAAGTTCTACTTCACGTCTCTGGGAAGAAATATCTTCCTGAGTATCAGTAGCATCATGAATACGATTTTGAGGATTTTGACAATTCATGCAACCACAGCCTGGTCCGCATTCCCTGTTTTCCTTATTGCACCTGCAACGTTTAGTGGTACAGCCTGTGGAGCATTTACAACCCTTCATTATCCAATTGACCTCCAAGGCAATGGCTTTCCTGTTCTCCTCGCTGTCCCACACAACTGACACTTGACCTTCTGCTACATGAAATCCATGTTCGTTTAGTGGGGGATGACCAACTACAGATGCGTGTGCTTGCTTCCAAAGTTTGATTACCCATCTACTCCTTTGCCAATGGAGAGCAAGAGCCTCTGTAGATGGCATCACCCCGTCCTCAAAATCTGCCTTCTCCCATGTTCCTTCCCTGATCCTCCTCAGCCATATCACATGCTTCTCGACTTCATCATTGCACTCGATAGATCTGTATAATTCATATGGGCTTTTTACAGGTCTGTATGCAGTCAGGTATCTTTTAAAATACACTGACCCAACAAGCCTGTAAAATGACAAAATTGAGGTGTCCTCCTCTCCACACAGGAGTCCTGGTGCTATTGCTCCACTAGTGACAAACTCGCTAAACTGAAAAAGGGCAGCAAAAAAGGCTGTTTTGCCACAGCCCGCAAAAAATGATGTATAGTCACAACCAGTGCAAACATATGTTGCCTGTATAACAGCTGCACGATGTTCAGCTGGGATATGGTAGAGATCTGGGTCTTGAGAAAGTTTTTCTGCAAAGGCTGTCATGTTGCAGAACATATGATCAGTAGTTTTCATTGACAACTGCACTATTACTTCCTTGTCCTGAAGTTGACTACAAATCAGTGGGATCCCAATGTGATAAGTGTCAGAGTCTGGTGAGTAGATACAAATGTATCGGCAGGAGGTCTGACTCGCATGGAGCCACACTCTGCTGTCTCCTTCTTCATGGTTCGATGTAAACTCAGGGCTGTATGCAACTCCATTTCTTGTACAGCTTATGGCTTTGTCACAGTCTTCATTATCTAGCCCACCAGCAATGATAAGGGTTTGGTTTTCTTTCAACAGATCTTTGACAAGACAAGGGATTTCTGTTGACAAGAAGTTGATGAGAAGACGTTTCTGTTGACGATTTGCGAGGAACTTTCTCCAATTAGATGGAAGAGGAGTATTGGCAGCAATATTTGTGTAAGCCCCTTCGTCGACCTGCCGTCCTTCATCTCTGCGCTGCTTTTCGAGAGCCTTCGGACTAAGTCCATTGCGATCAGGATGATCGAAGACGATGTGTATTTCAGACACATTCCTTTCCACGTAGAAGCGGAGGAAAGATGTGAAAATCATCCATGCATAGTCATGGAAAGTTGTATGACTTGACAAAGGAGTGGAATTTATCAAGAACATCCCTTCCAAGATGACACAATCTGGATGCCAGTCATTTGGAAGAGTTGGCTGAAAGACTCCATCATACCGCTTCTTGTACACTGATGTCGCAACTGCTTTGGAGCCTTTGTACATTGATCCATCGGGCTTTGCGATAGCAAGTGGGTGTTCAATGTACTGTCCGAGATTAAGAATGGGATTACCGGTCTTCTTTGCATGGGCAAGTTGTCGGCGTAGACAAGCTGCAACAATTCTTTTATTCTTATCTTTCTGGTTGATGGTACCTTTCCTCTGTTGCTTCGGAAGGAATGTCTTAAGCCCACGTCGTCTCCTTGGAGCTTGTACGGTAGGTTGGTGAAGAATTCTGGTTGTAATGAAGGATTCAAAATCCTTCACACCAACTTCATAGAAGTTGCATAGATCTGCAGCTTGTACCTCATCTGCAGGGTGAACTGTAATGAGTGTATGGAGTGAATTAGTCCTGACGTTAGGCTGAGTGAGGACAGTCTGTGATAGGAGCTCAATATACAATGAGACATTGGCCTCTTGCCTCTTCCTGTCTGCAGTCTGCATCTGATTAGATGAGGGTTTGGATAGGACTTCCTCCCTCAAGTCCCTTTGCGCCATTGCCCGATATGGGAGGTACAGTGCAATTCTGTCCATGAGAGAGGCATCTGGGCGATGAAGTGCCATTTTGACATCGCGATTGATACCTATCTCATGGGCTTCATCCCCGGCAACACTCTGACCTTCATGGCCCCTCAAGCTCACTGAGAATCCACCCTTCTTCAGATGGTCAAGAAGTGATGGGGGCATTTGCAGAACATCATGCAGGTGCATAGGGAGGATTCTCAGGTACATGGGCCGATCATACGCATGAAATAGAGGTGCCATCTTCTTTAACGCCAAAACCCGGAGGTCCCAATTTCCAGTTCGGATAGCAAGGAACAAGAGCACATAGCTCATCATGTCCCGATGGATGAAATCATGCCACAGTTGGTAGGTGGCACACTGTGTACCAAGCCTCTCCCCAAACTTGTTAAGGCTTTCGACCGTCTTGTCAGCTGGATCTGTGTCAAGAAAATCCTGAAGTTGTGACCTGTATAGAGCTTCCCAGGCATTCATCAGGAAGTTGTGGGTACGTTTGAAGTGGTTGCAGTGTGCTAGGGATGTGAAAGTAGCCCCTTTATGGTTCTTTGTAGCGAGACTCTGCAAACCAGCGTGCCAGTATATCTTCATCAAAACCGGCTGCAAATTCTTTAAGATGTGCCAATCGCCGGGAAATGGCACCATCCATTCCATCTCGTGTGAATATTGGGTCTTGATCGTTTGGAGGTGGCAATAGGTCTTGCCATCTCCTACAACTAAGATGTGTTTTAGTCGTTTACCGATTTTCATTTCATTCTCAATCTTTGACAAAACATTCAACACGGTCTCAATGTTATCTGCATGCTCATTGAGCACGCCCAGATAAACAATATGTGATGTTTCGGGAGTCTCACTAGGAGAAAATGTTGATTTCAGAGAGGGCTTTTCAGAATCTTTCTCCATCTTTGACTTCATGTATGTCATGACTTTATTGAGAGATAGCTGTTCCTCTTTTGATTCTGCGTCAGAGGGTCTAAAGGCGTCTAGTGAATGGGTACTTGGCTGTGCCCTTCTCTGGTGTCTTTCATACGAATGCCGACGGTGTTCCCGCTCTTTGTTGATGTCATACACATGAACCTTTTTCTTGGCCAGCTTAGATGGTTTAGGGTCTGTGTTCTCTTCAAGATGAGGTCTTTCGATGAGTACAGTTGATAACGGCAACTCGGCTCTTTCACAAAGAAGGTACATGTTACGGTCTTTCCACTCTCTGAACACAGACATATGCATGTCTGTCTGTTTAGTCACTAAATCATATGTACTGGTCATCAATTCGCTGGACAGGATCAAGTCGAATCCAGTAGCATCCATGAGTAATTGTAGTGGTTCAACGCTACTGTAGCATGACCCAAATCGCTTGTACAGGTATCTACCTTCTCCTGCATCTCTGTACACATGAACAGGACACTTGGCAAGAAATGACACAATTGCAGCTTCGATGACTCCTGGAATAGCAGACTGCTTCTTAAGCAGCCCAATGCGAGCTGTCATGTCCAGGCATGTCACTGGAAGGAGGGTGCCAAGTTCATCCATGATCATCTCCTCATTGCATATCATGCAGTTGATTATTTCCTCTTTATACAGTTGGGCATAGTTCTCTTCCAGGTCTATCTCATCTTGATGATGTGGGACCCCTTGCTCATCTCTGTCACATGATCGCAAAGATGAACAATTTCTCATTGCAAGGCAGCGGTAGAGATTTTTGCAGTCTCTTGTGACTTTCTTAGCTGGAAAGTTCCTCATACCCATTTTTTTACTGGATGTGCTACACGGAATGAGGTCATCTCCAACATTTTGGATAGTTCCAGGCCCAGGAAACACGGCTTGATAGCTTGTCCCATGTACGCTTCTTGGTTTTCCATCTGCAGTCACAGGTGCATGTGGTGCCCCTTTATCAATGTTATCAATTGAGGCAAAGCCAAATGCAGTCCTGTCCAACCTGTCCTCCATAGAGTGAATATTAGACATGATGATGGCATTCTTGTGCATATCCAGCATCCTGCGTGATGAAGTTATGCCAAATCTGTTTAGAATTTGAAGGAGAGTTTGAGAACCACCATGACATTGGACGCTGTCAGCAAGTAAAAGATGGAGGGGATAACTGCATCTGTCATTGATAGCAAACATTGCATGACACAGTTGGTATAACCTGCTGAGGTTGCTTGGGTGATTACTTTGTGAGGCAAGGTAATGTTTACTCCAGTCAAAATCTTCACGCCGATCTCTTTCTCTCTGTTCTGTTGTGGTTTCTGTGAGCAAATACACAAAATTCCAAAGCAGAGGATTAATTTCTTTGATATGTTGGTCTGCCTTGAATGATGTCAGATTCTGTACATTATGTGATTTGCTGGAAAATTCCATACTTTGCCGCCGTAGTTCACTATTCATCAATTGGGCAGCCTTTCCAAGAGCGTCCTTACCAGGAACATGTGTAGCTTGAGTCTTACTGCATGTTGATGAAGGTAAAGGAGGTGGTTTGGCATCTAGCGATTGCACCATCAGAGAATGAATTACAGATCTTAGATCAGATCCTTTCCGAAGTAGAAGGGTTCCATGTTGTCGCTGTGCTGGCTTTGTAGAGTAGGTTACATGATGACCATACACCTTCAGTAACTCTATCAGGACTGACTGCTGACTACGCATTGGAATTGGGTTTGCATCTATTTTGCTCCATGCCTCTTCCCAGGATTTCTTGTATCTTGTGTAGACTTGCTTGAGCAGTAAAGGCTTGTTTATCAGGAGGCAGTGTCCAACATACAAAATGGCCTGGGCAATGGCAAATGATGGTGCATCCCTTTGTGGTATTTCAGCTGCCAGTTCTTCTTGTTTTCTCACTATGTCCTGTAACTCTTGTAAGACGGAAACAGACTTCAGACCTTTCTCCCTACGCACAATTGTTTTCTGCTGATAAAAGCAATCCTCACAAATGAGGCTGTCATCTTGGAGGACTATATCAAGCCCAAATTCTTCATTGAATTTGTTTATAAGCTCTGGGTTCGGACACCTCCGAGCACTTCCTTTAATCATGCGATAGCAATTACTACATTTTTGATGCTTAAAATGTTTGAATTTTTCATAGTGTGTGCTGCAAAGTGGCAAAAATTGAGGGAGGGAAGCAGGGGGGAACTAGTTTGGAGATCTAAACATGCTGCTAAATGAGTCCATCCCAGATTTGCTGTTTCTACACTACTCTGTTCTTCACATTTGTTGTATTCAGAAACAAAACATGGTGGTCTTAATCGCTTTTTTGACTTTCCGGTTTCTTCTCCTTTGAAGTGTCTCTTAATGACTTGTCGACAGGCATCACAAAGACAGCATGTAGAGTCTAACCCAAATTCTTCAAACAAAGATTTTTTGTCATTTTCTTTCCAATCAATTACATGAATAAAGTTACGTGTTTCTTTACCTTTGCTCTTTTTACACTTACTACATTCAGTGCATGTCCTGCCTGGATGGGCAAGGTTTGCCTTTGAGGAACGTCCCATTTCTATTGATTCTTATTAACAGCACTATGTGACCTTAAAGCAAAACAAAATCATGATATCCTTAACAGTAGATAACAAAAAATTTTATCTGAAGAATGACCATTACATTTTGGTACCAAACTTGTGCCATGATATTTTGATAACAAACTCTACCAGGTTAGTGTGCTCGGCCCTTTGGTTATCGGATGTTGTCATCTTTGAGTCCATAGTTCTTTGAGAAGGTCCAGAAGAACCCTAGAAGTGAAAACTGACTGGATGGGCTGTGGAATGTCCAAGGTGCTTGTCTCGGGGATTCAAAATTCTGCAAGGAAATAAGGAAAAAAGAAATGCTGATATTAGTGGAGGTGTAACAGTAATCAAATGGATTTCATATCATATCTAATTGAATTAGAAAGTAAATGTACAATGCATTTAAGTAAAATCCTAGTAAAATCTTTTGCTTTGCTATGCATACAACTCAATATGCTCATAAGAAATATTTCAAGTTTAAAAATGTTGGTGGAAGTTAGGTTCTTGAAATGAACAAATAAAATAATTGTGATAGTTAACACTCTACCTTTCTGAAATGCTGCAACCAAACATCCATGTCAGAGGATGAGAAGAGCCTTAGAATAAAGACAAACTGGATGGGAAGTTAGCTGTCCAAGGTGTTGGTCTCAGGGATTCAAAAATGCAGGGAGGATAGAACAGCATCGACGATGGGCATGAATAGGGCATGGAAGGCTGTTTGGGGGTACCAATAATCCTGATAAGACAAAAGAACAAAAGTAAATTATAAATTTAAAATGTAACAATTAAACTAGACATACATGTCTCAATATTTCAATTTTTTTTTATCGACTACTGATATCAAATTTTCTTGATTTTCTTTATTATTTTTTCTTGTTAAACATATTCAATTCAACTGGTGAAAGATTTATTCTGAAAATAACAAAATAAAATAAACTAGTTGCAACATGTATGATTTGATACAATATGTAACAATAATTATTTATCTACCTTTCTGAAATGATGCAACCAAACATCCATGTCAGAGGATGAGAAGAGCCTTAGAATAACGACAAACTGGATGGGAAGTTAGCTGTCCAAGGTGCTGGTCTCAGGGATTCAAAAATGCAGGGAGGATAGAACAGCATCGACGATGGGCATGAATAGGGCATGGAAGGCTGTTTGGGGGTACCAATAATCCTATTAGACGTAGAAATAAAAAAATTAAAATAAATAAAATTAACAACCAATGGGATTTGACTCATGATTTAATATTTCATTTCTTTTACAATCATTGATATTAAACTTAAAAGGTGGATTTTTTTGCTTCTTCTTTTTTTTTTTAGTAGCTCTCTCTCGTATCCTGCCTCCGCTCAGATCGGAGATAGTCGGCACTGCCAAATTTTAATGTTGAGTCGTAGTTCCGGTATACATATGTGCAGACAGGGGCTGATAGGTTATTCGTTATTATTTAGTAGTAGCATTTAATCGTAACACTGATATGCTTAAAGGGCATGATTGACATTTTAGTTCTCACCTCGGCCTACATAAAAGTAGAATTTATGCACAGAGTAAACCAAGAAACACCTGATTTGATGCCAAGTCCTTCGGAAGTTCCATTATGGTGCCATCTACCAGACCAGGAGGCTCGCAGGCCTTGCCCTGCAGGGGAGAAAATTTTACATGAAGGTAAATGCTTGCAAGTCTGAACTCTACGAAGAGGTAAAAGGAAAGTAAAAAATTTTCAGTCCATTTTAAAATTTTAATAATGCCTGGCGCGGTGGCCGCTAGATTATAGCATGAAAATATATTTGGAAGGGGGGGGGGGGTGGTTTGTTGTGGGAGAATATACACACGATACATTTGTATGTTGGTCAGGTACCCCCCCAAAAAAAAACTGGGCATGCTAACGCATTGCATAACATCAGTAATCGGTGGGGGATCCAGGATTTCATTTATTATGGAGGTGGGGGCAAAATTGGAATTTCAGATTTTGTTTTTTTCCCCCTCAAAACGGGCGAGCAAAAAGGTACGTCAAATTTTTTTCACGTCACGCTGGCCCTGCGGTAAAGGGAAGGGGGATATAGGTGTAATTTTTTTTTTTTTTTTTTTTTTTTTTGGGGGGGGGGGGGGCTTCGGCCATCAAAGGAGTCATTTTGAATAAGATTCTAAGGGAAACTAAACTTAAGCATGTTAAGGGGCTCAATCGGGACAGCTGCCCATTTTCCTTCTCTATTAAATTATTATTTTTTTTTTTGTTGCTAGGCTAGCGGGTGGGGGGTGGGGGGCCCCAGGCCCGCTTTCCCCCACCCCCTGGATGAGCGCCTGGTAATAATAATAAATGGATGCACATGCTGCATAATTTCATAAACATGATGAGCCGTAGACTAGTCAGACACTAACGTAAGCCTGACGACTTAAAAAAAAACAACCTGAGTTTTAATTGGGAAAAAACAAAAAACAAAAAAACAAAAAAACAGCCCAACAAAACACAAACTAGTTCATCCCAAAATGTTTTGCCTACAATGCTGTTATTACTACAGGCAATAGTGATGATTTTCCTCGAACATCTGGCTGGTAATTAAGTAAAAAAAACTCCACAACACTATGTAACGTTAGATTCTTGCTAACTTTTGTAAACAACGATGATCTGAGCTCGAGTGACATACTACTATTACTACTGCCGCAGTGACAGTATCGAGCAGTGCCAAAAAGTCGACTTCAAAAAGCTAAAATGAGCATGCCAAGCATCGAGGCTAACAACATATTAGATATAATTAATATATTTTAATATGCAATCATCAAGATCATAATTTCATTGAGGGAAATGTGAATACATTTAGATAAAACTCACCTTCCCGCTGCACTCGATCGTGTGCACTAGCACATGTCAACACGCACAGCTGATCTGAGCAGTGACGTAATTTTCGCTCGAAGATCGGAAGTACGCATGCGCACATGACCGATGTTGTTTGCCGATAGTTGCAGCTCCCAGGTTTTTTCAGCAAAGTACCTGACATTTGAAGGAAGATTTACACAAAACTACTGATTGCCCAAACACCAAAATTCGTAAGGAGTGAGACTGGTGTATGGAGTCTAGTAATATGTCGTTTGTTTTTGTTTTCATATCGTCCCAGACTTGTGTCGGGAAAAAAACGAAGCCTCTTTCGACAGCCCTCTGAATCAGAAAAATGCTTGTATCTCGAAAATTACCCAACCGTTTTCGATGATATTTTATATGGTACTTCATATCATAATTCTTTAGATTTTCCAGAAGTTTCATGTATTTCGGGGCTCAAATAAGAGAGATATAAGCAGGTGAATTTTCGATGATTTTTGCTCCGCGCTCAGCGCTGAGCTTCGGTAGCCGTTACGAATTCAAAAGCTTTTACGACTTTATGAGCGGATAATTGGGGTGTAACCCCGAGACTGAATATCATGGGTTGCTTCTCCATCAATTTTGTTCAAGTTTCTATTTGTGTTTTGCCCTGTACATATCTCTCTTGAGGTCTCATTCATTAGAATAAAGGCAATGTATGCATTTAGGTTCTTTCATTGCAATGCATGATGGGACAAAAATCTAGTCAACCAGCTGATTGTAACAGCTGTGCGATAATGTTATGAGAGCCAGTTAAAAATTTGATTTTCACAAGTGTCCTACAATTTTTTCATGAATCTTTTCTTACCAAAGATATATCCATTACATTGTATGAAAATAGTTGTTTTAAACTGATCCACACGATGAATATGGAAAAAGTGAATTTTTCGTAGCGTTTACAATATGATTGCATGCAATTATGAGCATGCATTGCGATGCAAGAACTGTAAAGGCAGCTATTAAGTGCAAAACTCATCACTTTTCAAATCCATCCTAGATGGCTTCAGGATGTCTTTGATGTCCCTCTGGTCATTCCGCTTACCGACGATGAAAAGTTCTAATGGAAAGACCTCAAGGTCGACAAGGCCTTGAAACTGTCCTATGAGAATGTCAGAGACATAAAGCTCTAATAGGCTCTAAAAAAAAAACCCTTTGAATTATCATATATTATATTTGAACTATATGCCACTTTACAAACTTGAATTTTCTCTTTGCACCCTAGATGGCTCCAGGATGTCTTTGATGTTCCTCTGGTCATTCAGCTGACCGACGATGAAAAGTTCTTGTGGAAAGACCTCAAGGTCGACCAGGCCTTGAAACTGTCCTATGAGAATGCCAGAGACATCATCTCCTGTGGGTTTGATGTCAACAAGACCTTCATTTTCTCAGACATGGATTACATAGGGTGAGTTTCAGAACAAAAGTATCTGTTCGCCATTGTCCTGTGGTCATGTGTTGTGAACTCGCTACATAATATAAAGGTGGTGCTGTTACGCTTTTTGCTATGTTTTATCATTAATTTGTAAATTTCTTCCAGACTTAGATGGTTGATGTTACAAGTTTAGTATCATTTTGAAGCTCTTTTTGTTTGTTATCTCTCAGTGTTGTTTCATTGTTCTAGGCATCTTGGCATAAAATCAGTGGGAAATTTGAGATTTGAAAGTGTTGATAGTGTAGGGTCTATGCATTAGGAGATACAGGTTCTTGAAGTGAAAGAAGCATTGTATTTAGTAAAATTAAGATGTAAAGCAAAATGCGGTACCTTAAGACACATTACCCTGTCCGATACAGTACTGACTGATTTTAATGTCACAGCCGATTGCAATTGATCGAGGTCAGTTGTACACTATTTGTACTGAGATGATGTAATTTGATTGCATTCGACTAAGACGTTGATCTCAGTCAGACTCATCCTGCATAACTTCATGTTCATTTTCTTTCTTCTTTCTTAAAAAAATCAGATCATGTCCAGAATTCTACCGAAATATGTTGAGAGTACAGAAGTGTGTCACCTACAACCAGGTGAAGGGTATCTTTGGCTTTGGAGACAGTGATTGTATAGGTAAGGTAATTGAGGATTGTCAATATGAAATTGAAAGCGAATCACAGAAGATCTTATGCAAGAAAAATGAGCTATTTTCAAAGTGTGGTCTTATTTGATTGCTTATTGAGGAGAACTGTCTATAGATACAGTTTGCCTGTGCTAAACACCATTTTATGTAAATAGTGATGTTAGAGAAGAAAAAAAAAAAATGGTTTTTAAAAAATGACTAAAGGTCAGGTTAAAAAGAAAATAACCATTTTTGGTCCTTCAAGGTTGGCAGGTATGCATACGAAAAGCATCTTCCTTTTTTTTTTTTTTATAGCTGTAGAAATGCACAGTTTTGTTTGTGAATTGTTTTCAGGAGGACTGCATCCAGTGTTAGAAAACACCTAGTACTCTCCCTTTCTGATTCCATTTATATGAATTATATCTTGTAAATACAATTGTTTAATTGTAGAATTTCAAAATATTTTGAATATTTGTATAATCTATACACAACAAAAAAAGTAAGTCCCCCCCTAATCAAAATGATGTAACTTTTGAACGAGCTTGTTTTTTGTACGATAATTTGGAGGGAAGTTTTATCCACTTATTAAGTACCTCCTGTGAAAAAATGACATCGATCACTTTAGACATGCATGAGTAATCAACGTTTAAAGCAAAAATGGACATTTTCAAGAGTCACAAGGGTCATTTTTTAGGCTGTAAAAATAACAATTTTGTAAAATTTTCTTTTTACCTGGTGTTTAAACATTTTGGTGGATTTATCATCCAAAATTTGATCATCCAACACCAATCCCGATACATTTCACTATTTTTTATGGATGATTGAGCACAAGTTTAAGAATTATGTTCAGGCCTCCGAAAATGGTAAAATCCAACAATTTTATTCAGAGAATTGACATCAGATATTATCATCAACATTATCGACACATTTTGTGAAAAAATGAGCACTATTCGTTGTGTCATGGACGAGTGAGCACACTTTAAAGGTGACTTTTGTGACTTTTGTATTGACAATTTTGCCTTTAACGTGTGTTTATTCATGCATGACTCAAAGGTTTTATCTCATTTTCGCACATAAGTTAGTCCATAAGTGTATAAACATAACCGCCAAACGACATTACTCAAGAACTTTTTGTTAAAAAGTTCCAGCGTGTTGATTTGGGGCTTGTTTTTGCTTCGAGATTGTACACAATGTCAATGGAGAGGAAATCAAAATTTTAACAAAATTGAAATTCGGCTTAATTTTATTGAGGATTTTTCTTAATTCTACTGGGAGTTTTTTCACAAAACTTGGCACACAAGTTCAGGGTGGTGCTAACTAACAGGAACAAACGCTAAATTGAGAATTTGATAAGGTACGGGGTGGGGCCAAAGTTATGAAATTCCTTCTTATTTACATATTTTTCTAATAACTTCTGCTCACTGAAGCATAAAACACTGGAATTTTCGTGAAACTCGAATCAAATGAACTATCCAAGAAGGTCTGTGACAATTATCCAAAGTAAGCGATTGAATTTTAGACCACAAACAAAAAAATGGCTTTTCACGTATCAAGTGTTCATTGAAGCGTGAATTTTTAATAAAATGCCATAGCATCATTTGAAAACAATTATTGGACATACACATAACAAAAAAATGTTGATAAAATGATTTTATTACACAAAAATGGAACAATGCTTAACAGTGGAATTTGAAAGTGTCCTTTTTTGTTTTTATTAAGTGTTCATTCAACCGTGAATTGATGAATATTGTTTAAAACACTCTTCCAGATTGCATATTCCGTCATAATCAATCATATTTAAAAGTAAAAATGTGTGAAAAATGCAGTTTTTGCAAATTTTACTTCATGTTCATCCAACCGTGAAATTTAATGCAAAAGTCATTTGATGAGTTAGAAATTGAGGGTAACAACCCTTCTGAACATATTTTTTGTTTAAAAGTTTGAATTTGTTCCAATATTATTGAATTAAAGTTATGAAACTGACCTTGTGACTTTCGAAAAGTGACATTTTTGTCTTTTGACTGTGCTCATTGAAGCATGACTTAACAAATTTCAGTAAAATTCACCGAATTGGTAGCTGATAAAATTACCTACAAGCACATGTAATGACATTCGTAAAACTCCTCTTGGTTCAAAAGTTACATCATTTTGATTAGGGGGGGACTTACTTTTTTTGTTGTGTATATAGGAATTCCTTTCTCGTATATCTGTAGGTAAAATAAGCTTTCCAGCAATTCAAGCCTCACCATCATTTAGTAATTCATTTCCAGCGATATTTGGGACGAAGAAGGATATACCATGTCTCATTCCATGTGCAATAGACCAGGTAAGGAATTATCTTTGAGAGAAAGAGAGATGGAGAAAGAGAAAGAGAGTGACAGAAACAGAAACAGAGAGAGAGAGAGGTAAGGGATTATCTTTGAGATGCAGAGAATTGGAGATGGAGAAGGAGAGAGTGAGTGAAAAAGAGAGAGGAATACGTGAGTGAGGGATAATAGAGATAGAGAGATATTGAAGTAAAGAGAGAGAGAGAGAGAGAGAGAGAGAGAGACTTATAGTAGAGAAACTGTGATAAATTGTTAAAGATGAACTGAGAGGAAAACAAAAATAAATAAAGCCATGTTTATACTACGATAGAATAGTAAACATTTATAGATATAATAAAGATAGTAATCGTAACGAAAGTGGATAACCTTTTCCATGATTTGTTATCATGAGTGAATAATTAAGAAAAGATTATACTGTCTTGTTTCAACAGGATCCCTATTTCAGGATGACGAGGGATGTTGCACCTCGTCTAGGATACCCTAAACCAGCCCTCATCCACTCCACATTCTTCCCAGCTCTTCAAGGGGCACAAACCAAGATGAGTGCAAGTGATCCTAACTCATCTATCTTCCTCACAGACACACCTAAACAGATCAAAACAAAGGTAAGGAAAGGATTATAGTTTAGAAGAAAATAAGTCATCATACACTCCACTTTCATCCCAGCACTTCAGGGGGCACAAACCAAGATGGATGTTCGCGATCCTAATTAGAGATAGGATATAAACATTATCGGGTGATAACTGTGATATATTTTCTCTGAAACATATTTTTGATTTATGTTGTGGTCCATTCATTAACCCTTTTAACACTGAATTACTTCCTAATTTTGATGAAATGCACAATCTACCATTTTTATTCACATTTTTACAGGGAATGGCATTATTATACAGCACTGTCATGGATAATGATCCATGATTTGCAATAGCGCCATCTTTTGGCAGAAGACTTGCAAAAGTTTGAGACCATGAGTCCTAATTGAAAAAAAATCTGACATGTTTCAAAGTCACATGTACAAAGACCTTTTAGGATATTTTTACTGTATCTTGTTGGCCGGAAAAAGGGCCTTTCAGGTTCCAAAGGTTAAGTGACCCAAATGACACGGTAGGTAGAGGTGTGGTCCTGAGGTTGAAACCAAGTCGATCTGCAGATGCCTTTTGTGAAAAAAGTAATCTTTATTATCAATTCCTACAGATATGACCCTTCTTGCTTATCCAGATTCAACCAATAGCCTTTTTAGGCTTTGGTTACAATGGCACAATCAACCCTTCAATAGGCCCTGTTTATAATATGTTCACAGATCCTAAAATTTTGCATAGTAATGAGGTATTCAAACAAACAGTTATTAAAATTTAAAGGTCATGTATAGTTTTGGGATAATAGATTTTTTGTTTTGCTTCCAAAGCAGAATAATATGAATGAATACCTCAATTAACCTCTGTGTACAAAAGGATTTGTTATAAAATCCACTCTAACACCTGAAATTAGCAACAAAACTGTGTAAATATATCTATTGACAGTGCCACAATCAATCGGATCCCACAGGCACAATGCCAGCATACAGCGGTTTGTGTGCAAAGCATATGCTATTCCATACACAGACTGTACACAAAGGATTCACTCACACTATACCAATCAGCTGCTGGTTGGCATGCCCAGAGTTCTGGGGTAAGAATGAAGGAAGTATGGCCTTATTTTGATGAACATCTCCCCGTGGTCAGCAACTATTACATATCATGGAAAGACATGCATGGAACATGATTTATTCCTTTGCCCATGTATTTTTTATGTCATTAGAACACTATGAGGGCAAGTTGAGCAAGTTTTAAAAAATCAATGTTTTCTATCTAACTATACTGGGCTTTAACTACAATATTTTTAATTCTGTTTGCATACACGTACATTGCTTGCCCGACATATCAACAACTAATGCTCTGCAAAATGGATTCAAAATATTATAGTTCATTCTTTAATAAGTTGTTTGAATACTTTATTATTATATAAATTGAAAGATCTGTGAATATATTATACAACTGGCCTATTAATCAATGAATCAAATTTCTAAATGTCTTTTTCTTTTGCACAGATCAACAAATATGCTTCTCTGGTGGCGGAGTGTCCGTGAGGACACCGGGAGAAGGTGGTAACTGTGATGTTGATATCGCCTACCAGTATCTTATCTCTTCTTGGAAGTGATGATAGATTAGCAGAGATCAAAAAGGTAAGTGCAGAAGCGAGTAATAGTTCAAGGGTTTGGAAAGGGGATGAGAGTGGGGTGGTGAGGGGGTAACTGATCTTGACATCGTCCTACAGTATCTTACATTCTTCTTGGAAGATGATGATAGATTAGCAGAGATCACAAAAAGGTAAGTGCAGAAGCGAGTAATAGTTCAAGGGTTTGGAAAGGGGATGAGAGTGGGGTGGGTGAGGGGGTAACTGATCTTGACATCGCCTACCAGTATCTTACATTCTTCTTGGAAGATGATGATAGATTAGCAGAGATAAAGAGGTAAGAACCAAGAAGATAATCAATGAATTTTATGTTAAAGATCAAATCAAAGCAAATCAAATTAAATCACATTTATTATTATTATTTATTGCAAATTTTGAACTATTATCAAACAACAATATAAATCATACAAAGGATTACATACACATAACATAATTAAGGCAGATGGGTCATTCATGCCAATTCACCAATGAAAGTGCAATTTTGCACCCTTCCGTCTCAGAATTTGCTCAAATTTGGTAACATAAAGTTTAACATTACCTTCCATGAACAAAAAAAAAATTAGCGTAAACGGTCGTCGGTTTCCGAGCTATGGCCGCCCTTTTTTATTCGTTTTTGGCAAAAATGGGTGTGACCTTCCATTTCAACGGCACAATGCGCCTGAACTGGTTGACCAATTTTTGTGAAACTGGTACCATTCAAAAGAAAATTCAAAGAGGAATTCAAAATGGTATCAAAAATATTATTGGAGCAATTTAAAGTGCTATGACCTTTGACCTTTCCTTTAACCTTGATTTTGACCCCCAGACGAATAATATTTTACTTGATTTTTATATTGTTAATTGTCAGTATAATATTAACATAACATGTAAATATCTAGGATGATATTTTGTTTCTTCACCTTTAAAAACTCTTTTTAATGTATTTACAAAGTTACTGTTCCCCCACATACTGATATTTGTGTTGGTAATGTGTGTACAAGTCTCCATTATAAATGAATACTTTCAAACTAAAGTAACATTACAATCAAATTCCATAATGTATTCCATATCTGTTGCTGATGCTTCAAAGATCTCAAGGATGTATCCAGTTTGGGACAGTAGAGCTGACTACCTGTAGGAAGCATTTTGTTTCTGTCAAAACCGCAGATTTCTGATGATTTGTATGTATACCTATTGCCCCAATCAAAAGGGCTAAACAAATGTCTCTCTTCATAAGCAATGGAGTCACGTACATGTATACATTATCATTGTGTTTAATGTTTCCTTTGTTACCTGAAATGTTTAGTTTCTTGTTTTAATTGAATGTTATTTAACTTCAGTTTGGAAGTATTCAAGTAAGCCTATAATGGAGATCTGTACACACATTACCAACACAAATATCAGTATGTGGGGGTAACAGTAACTTTGTAAATTACATTAAAATAGTTTTTAAAGGTGAAGAAATAAAATATCATCCTAGATATTTATATGTTATGTTAATATTATACTGACAATTAACTACATAAAAATCAAGTAAAATATTATTCGTCTGGGGTCAAAATCAAAGTTAAAGGAAAGGTCAAAGGTCATAGCACTTTAAATTGCTCCAATAATATTTTTGATACCATTTTTGAATTCCTCTTTGAATTTTCTTTTGAATGGTACCAGTTTCACAAAAATGGTCAACCAGTTCAGGCGCATTGTGCCGTTGAAATGGAAGGTCACACCCATTTTTGCCAAAACGATAAAAAGGGCGGGGCATAGCTCGGAAACCGACGGACCGTTTACGCTAATTTTTTTGTTTCACGGGAAGGTATGTTAACTTTTTGACCAAATTTGAGCAAATTCTGAGACGGTAGGGTGTAACCCATTGGGTGAATTGGCATGGAATGACCCAGATAAAGATGAGTAGTACCAGGTTGGGTCTTGGGGGGGGGGTAACTGTGATGTTGATATTGCCTACCAGTATCTGACATTCATCTTGGAAGATGATGATAGATTAGCAGAGATCAGAGAGGTAAGAATCAAGAGAAGATAATCAATTTATATTTCAATCAATTTAAAGACAAGTCGTACTTGGTGTTTCATGAAGCTGTTCGTAAATTACAAACAAATTTACACACGACTGGCAATACGTTTTTATGCTACATGTGAATGAATGAATGAGAATATGATTGGCACCCAAAATCTGATCACCAGTCGTTTATCAGTCTTTCTTAACTCAGCTTTATGAAACACCCCCAGGGAGGGTTAGGGGAAGGGGGTAACTGTGATGTTGACATCGCCTTCCAGTATCTTACATTTTTCTTGGAAGATCATGATAGATTAACAGAGATTAGAGAGGTAAGAGCAAGAGCTAGTAGAAGTTCAAGGGGTGGGGGAGGGGGTAACTGATGTTGACATCGCTACCAGTATCTTACATTCTTCTTGGAAAATGATGATAGGTTAGCAGAGATAAATGAGATATGAACAAGGAGAAGATTATCAATTTATATCAAGACGTATGTATATTGTTTTGTGTATTATCATTGATACTAACAAAATCTAAGTAATTTTGCAATCTTTTTGATGAATTTAATTCAAGTGCATCATGTAAAGATCAATTTCTTTGGATGGACATTCTATCTATAATAGAGTACAGTGTTGTAGTTTATGCATGTTAAACTACCCCCTCAATGTTGTAGCTCATGGCAGTTTAACCTGTTGTATACTAAGCCTGCATATATGCGGGCTGAAGAAACATTGAACATCCCTCTTGTCGACCATTTATTTCCCTCATAATTGCATAAACATATAAAGACCTTACACAATTCAAATTATCTGACATTGATCTTTTTAAAGATGTCTTTGTTTCACCTTTAAATGAAAAGAATTTCTTGCAAGCATGCTTGACAATCACGATTCATTCGGCTTTGTATAAAGTTCTCAGTAAACAACGGGTTAAGGTCATTGTGTGAGTCAAACTGATGAACATTTCAAAGTCACAGCTTGAAAAGTTTGCTTTAGTTTGTCATGGAAATGTATCATATCATATGTTGTGTGAAAATATACAATGACTGAAAACATCCTCACTTCTTAACCACTAGATGTGATACAGTTTCCTGTCATATGTCTACATGTCATTCTATCACTGACTTTGATTTTGACTTTGTGCATTAATAATTTCAATTGTCCAAACTATATTAGAGTTAGTTATTGTAATGCTGCTTTAAAATATTTTACGATATAAAGTCTATGTGGAATTTCTCATTTGAGGAAAAATGAATTTGGATCTGATTCACATTTGGAAGTTTGCTTTGAACAAAATTTAGCCTAGCCTCCCTGTATCTTCATATTTTGTCTCCCTGAATACAACTTTCTAGTCACATAGTCTCATGATGAAAATGCTCCAAATTTTATTGTCTGAAACGGATATTTATTTTGCCCCTATTCTCGTGGGCCCGGCAGCCGCTGAGCAGCGCCAGAAGGACATTGCTCTATTCCCCTCTTGTTGAACGCCTGTTGATGTATACACACCTGAATGTGATAACAAATATATTTATACCTACTGTTATAAACAACAGTCAAATCACAAAATGGAGTACTATCTTAATCCAAACATTCCTGTTTATCGATATAAAGGCTACAAAGGCTAATTTACTAAAGATATTGCTTATATTAATTAATATTTTTTAAAATTAGGTTTTAATTGTTGTCCGCGCTACTCACTAGGTTACTTCCCCCTTTTAAATAACATTTGGTATACATGTAGGTACATGTACATGGATAAAATCATGTTCATACAAAATGGAAGTCACATGCACATGTAACATTTAGCCTAACTTTTTTTGTTGTAACAACCCATTGTTCTGCCCTCTGTATAATCACTTCTTTTGGAAGCAATCTCAAACTCACATTTGTTCCCTTGTGATTTCAAATTGTTGCGTGTGATTCAAACGATAACACATCGCCTTCCATTTTGTCGGAAGGAGCTTTTCCTGTAGACCTTGTTGATATGTACTCTACAGTGCACATCAAAAAAAGGTAATCCAACTTGAGAGTGATCATATTCCCAGTTCATTTATTTTAGAAATTTATACGTAGCATGTAATTAAAGAACAACCTTTCATCTTTCCAATGATACCTTTCTTGCATTGTATTTGCTTCACATAACCAAGTAAATTACAAATGCATGTGATAGGTACAAGATCTAGTTTTTGCTAGTTTTAAGAAAATGGGACAAGACCGAGGGAAGCCATTCACTGCTGCCACACATCATTGAATAGGCTTGCGTTTGATAATGTGTGGAACCAGTGAAATGATTCACATTTGTAATGCAAGAAGGGTATCATTGTAAAGGTGAAGAGTTCTTCTTTACTTATATGTAACATTATATAAATCACAAAATTGAATGAGATGAAGTCAAAAGGAGCCTGAGCTTTCGATCCTAGCAGAATCTTCGTCAGAGACAAAATGACACAGAAAAGTAGGGAACAAACATGGATATAGAGAAAGATAGAAAAAAAGCTTTACCTGGATGGCAAACCTAGGCAAAAACCTAGGCAAACCTAGGCAAAATTGACTGAGCTTAGAACATGGCCCATCTAATTATGTATTACCTTTTTTTTTAATCGCACTGTATAGTTACAGGAAGGAAGAGTGGCTGTCTAGATCATCCCACTCACCCCTCATTTCCCTTTTTAAAGGGAAAATCCACCTTTGTATCAATTTGATTTAAATCATGATTTATTGTTCTATTTTCGATTCAACAAAGAATGTATACATAACATATAAAAGAGAGGGAGAGAACAGTGGTAGACTGTGGTCTACTCATTTCAGTTCTTTATAATAGAGATTTTTTTTCTAATCATTAAGAGAAAAATGTTAGCACTTGGTGAATTCTAAGAAATTATTTTATTTATTTCAATTATAGAAATGACCAAAATTGGTGGTGTGATAGGTTGGATGAAAGGCAATAAAGATATGACTTTGTGTTTTTTTATATATCACTGCAAAATTTGCAGCCCTATAATTCATTGCAAGCCTCTCTCAATTTGTTTTGTTGGAGTCGTGCATTTCCATTTTTCTCAAAAGAAAATATGTTCTCAAAGCTATTTTAAAAGTATTCTTAATTAAAATACAAGTCAAGTCTTAACCAAACCCAATAAACTGGACATTTCTGTATTTTTTTTTTCACAAAACGAATGGAGGGTTACTTGCAGAGTTGACAATTTGTGAAGGGATTGTCAATCCTTACCGTAACAATAAAAATTCTTAGTTTTTAATCTTTTGAAGTTTTCTCAAAATTTCACTGATTGACATTTATAATTTTTTTGAAAATATATTCTAATTGACTGGATGTTGGGTTGTACTTCCCCTTTAAACACAGGTGTCGGTTGTAAAATGTTATTCAATATTTACTCCTGCACAAGGATATTAATTTTCTGTTAATTATGATTGTAAAATATCTCTTGTCAAGTTGTTTTTCCTAGAAGCATGAAGTCAGAAAAGAGGAAATCCTATTTCATGTCGAATGGAGAAGTGGGTTTTATGATTTAACATGGATAGCCATTTTTGTTTTTTGGTGGGGTTTGATCCATTAGGTTAACAGACTTTCCTTTTCCATTTTTTTAGAATGGGATTTGATCCATTAGGTTAACAGACTTTCTTTTTTAAGTTAAAGTATTGTGCACAGAGATATGTTTAGCAAAGAAAGTGAAAGTGGTAGTATAGATTGTACATATAAATAGTTACAGATAAAAATAAAATATATGTGGTAGTTTACAGAGGAATCAAAATCAATCTTCAGTTCTGGTAATGATAGAAAATAGCTCCCCTCTCCCACTCACCTGCTTGGCGTTCCGTTTACTGAGGCTCGCTACAGAGCGGTGGTAATTTGATCGCACATGGCCGTAGACCTAGCCTCATCTGTTTTCACCGTTTTAAGATAGTAAATGACTTCCATTTGCTCTGAAACTTTCAGTAGTTTGTTTTTACAGTCAGAGCAATAGGATTTTACTCATTTCTTGTTTTGGGAAGTTGCTAATACCCTTTAAAATACTTTCACAATTTTGTTAATCTCATCTGCAGGAGTACAGCAGTGGCCGTATGCTGACTGGTGAAATCAAGAAAGAACTGATCACCATTCTACAGAAAATCGTAGCTGACATCCAAGAGAGGAGAAAGGCGGTGACAGATGACCTTCTGAAAGAGTTCATGACCCCAAGAAAGCTCAATTTCCAGTTATGATTCATACTCAATGTCTTGTAGGTTTAATAGGTTTTCAAATTGGTATCCAGCAGCAACTTTGACAAGGAATTGTATCGGCCTGTGCACAAGCTTAATAGAGTTGCTTTTGTCCCAAGGCAGTTGGGCCGATAAAATTCTTTGTCAAAGCTGAAGCTGGCTCCACGCCTTGTATCTATGCGGTTACATGTACTGGAAATGTGTTTCTATGCCTCAAACACAATCCTAAATGTTGCGTGAAAATTAGAGGAACTGTTCCCCATACTTCACAAAAAGGTGGCAGAGATTCTGGAGAGGAGAGAGAATATGACCTGCTGAAAACGTTCATAACCCCTCGCAAGTCAGCTTCCAATTCTGATTCCAAACTGGGTATCCTGTCAGTTTGAAATGTTTCAAAATACTGTGCAAAGGTATTCAGTAAATGTCTTCTGGTTCTTATCACCTGGGCCCTGTTGCTAGGAATTAATAAATTATAAATCTTGACATAAACCCCTGAATCATGGCATTAATCTGTTGCTAGAAACTTTATGTCGGAAATCATATGATAAAATCATGACATATCATGAATGTGTGGCATGATACATACCAGTAAAAGTTTCTAGAAACAGGGCCCAGGGCCCGTATTCCATAAACTACTTAAGCATGAAATTTAAGCATTTTTGCTTATCTTTTGGCTAAGACAAAATTCTTAGCCAAAATGCGCAATCCATAAACCCAAAATGGCTAAGATTTTTTTCTTAACTTAAAGACTTTTGGCTTAGCCGATTTTGACAGTTTAAGCATAAATTCTTAGATTTTGACTAAGCCAAAAGTCTTAAATCGAGATGCGCCTTCAAATACGCTCATAAAAAGGAGAACTTTAAGCCTACTACGTAGTGGCTTAACTTATATGCTGATTATACGGCAAGCTCATTTGAAACCACAAACTAAACATGAAAATACATTAATCAAATTCTTTTGAAATAATCAGATACGTTTCAGACATAATTTGCAATGTGAAGCAGCTTATACTTTTAAACAGTTTAATTCTATTCAAGAGATATAAACTAAATAGTAACGACATCCATAAATGGTTACAAATTTATTTCAAAACGGAAAAATGAAACTTTTATAAGCCTATTTTATACAGATTGCGTAGGGCATAAGGCCCTTTGTTGCGCGCAACTATTTTGTCATTTTGCTTCTGCGCGACCTTTGTAGTCATAACAAGTTAAGACTTTTGCTTATTTTTTTCTGAACGTAGACAAAGAGCCCATCGTGTTTGGAATACGGCTAAGGCATTTTTCTTATCTTAGACAAAATCTTAGAAAAAATACTTAGACTTAAGACAAATGCTTAAGTCGTTTATTGAATACGGGCCCAGGTCTCAAGCATTTTCGAAAAGTCTGAGGAACTATCTGATCACCATTCTTTATAAAAAGGTCTCACAAATCTAGGAGGGGAGACAGGCAATGAGCTTTGACCTTCTGAAAGAGTTCATTACCCCTCTGAAAGCTTGACTTTCAGATTGGGCTCAAAATAGATAGCATGTACCAAGTTGTATCGCTGGAGCTTCAGTAAGGTGCATTTTAAACATGACCTGGAACATGCTATGAAAAATCTGATTAAGATTATGAAATTAAGATAAGTAGAAAGACTACAGTTGCTGACCTGAAAGAATTCGCCCAGGCTTCAATTCCTAGTTGTGTCTGAAAGAGAATATTCTGATATATAATTAACATTAATTAAAACCGAACTATGAAGTTCTTAGCAGTGTTGATAGTTTGATAAATATCTCTTTGTTTCTTTCTCTTTCAAACTCATCTGCAATTGAAACTTTATTGTCATCCTTAAATTTATCCATGTGTAGGACTATATTTATTAGTATTCATCATTACCCCATTATTTTTTAATTAATACTTTTTAATTTAAAAGAATTTTTCAAGATTACAAGATGAGAAATAACCATTAAAGATATGAAATGATAATTGACAAATATCAAGTACATTCAAACATGCAACATTCAGGTATATGTAACATGTTTGCACAATTGCTATGACAGGATACCATGTGTATCATGTAAGTGATGTAAATGAGTAGCCTCAATCAAGACTTAATCAGTTAAAGGGGAAGTCCACACTGGAAGTTAATAATAAAAAAAAAAGGAAACATTTCAATGAAGGTTTGAAGAAATTACAACAAAGGACAGGAAAATGCTGAATTTTGATTTTGTGACATCGCTTACGAGCTGATCTCTGTTTGGATATGTAAATTTAATAAATTCTCTTTTTTTTTTAAAGAAAATAAAAGAGAGGTATTTTACCTGTGCATTCAACATATCATCAAATCTATATTTGTACACATGCATGTATGAAATATATGTAGTCCTTCATCAAAAACCATGAAAAGAACAAATTTTTGGATATTACAGTATTACAACTTGCAAAATCAAATTTTTGAATATTCTTGTGAGTCTTCATTATCATTTGTTGGATTTTCTTCAAACCTTCACTGGTATTTTCTTTCATTTTTCTCATTAAAAAAGAAAAAAAATCCAGAGTGGACTTCTCCCTTAAATTGAAAAGGAAGAGGATCTATGCCTCAAATTAATGTCAAGTTTATATTTTTGTTTAGAATGGTTGTTTGCCAGTGAAGTGGTACTTGACATCGGTTTGATGATTGCCGAACTTGGCATGAAAGTGAAGTTGAACATTTTTGCTTACAGAGTTTTTGAAACTGGGGCTTATTGAAAGTCATCATGTAAATTCCCCTTAAGTGATAAAAGTAAAAGTTTTCATCATCATGTGACTCATATCCTTTCCCTTTTATTCTTTTTTCTTGTCACTTTGAAATTTTACAATGTACATTTGAAATGAACCTCTAATAGCTCTATTGAAAATAAATGACGAAACTATGAAATTTATTAAAATGAAATTACCATCAACATGAATTGGCACAGTTTCTTGAAAGTGAATCAAGTTTTTGTTGATGTTTTGGTTTATGAAGATCCGGGTATATTATTTGTTGTGGTGTTGAGTGATGTTGATCGGGAAGTCACATGACATTGTATTAGAGTTAGGGTTGTTTAACTGCCTTGAATGCACCGAAATATCAAAAGAGTATTTTAGAATAGGCGTGGTATCCGGGGATGGGGGGCTTTGCAGACCTTTTCCCTCTCCAACCAGGGGGTCCTCAGAAAGGAGGCACCAAGATCTGTCATCTATTTGGGCCCCCTGGGTACAAATCCTGTATATGTGCCCAATAGGCAATATAAAATGTTATCGGTAAGGAATCATAGTTTAGAGATACTAATTAAAGACATACTTGAGGTTTTACATTGTGGTGCCAAAACCATGTTTTATGACCATCTGCATGTTTTGCCATCCTTTCGATTCGGTTGACGTTCTAACTTTATTGGAAATTGTCCAACTTGAGCAAGTTTTAATGGAAATTGTCAATATGGTTAAGATTAGGCAGGGAGATTTGTGTGAGGATTTTAATGAAATGTTTTCTTAAATTTAATAACAGCAGTAGAGTCACAGAATTATTCGAGCCCTGGATGAAAATTTGGTGACTCCAGTACCCTTGCACGATAATAAATTGGATTGTACAAATATGTGAAAATATAGGGCAAGCGAACAAAAAGTGAATAGTGTTCACTGCATTGCAAACTCCACAATCAAATCCCTTTAAATGAAGATGTGTGGCACTCTACAGATTAGCATCCTCTTCAATCAGTAATTAAGGGATTGGGTAATTTTGTGGAGGCATGCAAAAATCTGAGCTGCGAGGACATAAATATATGCTACCAGTCTATGTACCAGTCTGTTAAGAGGAAACCCTGAAAATTTATTTGCTAAGCATTGCTACGTGCTTCAAATAAGGAGAAATGATTATTTTCCATCCTTAGACTGCAGTTTTAAGTTATCTCGGCAATTGAACGATTCATTAGCTTCAAAATTGTAGGCAATTCCTGGCTGACCTAAAGGTTTGCACGTATGACTACAGCATTAGCAGGAAGATTAATGTTTCTTTTTGATCCTTGATGAAATGAGATAATCCTTTTAAAACTGATTAAACTTGGCATTGGCAGATTCAAGGGCAGAGACATGCACTCTCAATCATATTAAAAATGCAATCACAACTCCCCCTCCACAATTTTGTTTGTTTATTTGTTTGTTTGATTCATCATAAATCAGCCCTTGTGCTAGTTTATGAAAGATTTGGAACTTCCCTAAAAATGAAGAAATGGGGTTAGGGAAAAATAATAAACAACATTACTGGCATTTCCCCTAATTTTTTAAAAAGCAGTGTACAATCCATATCCTCTCGCGCCCCATCATAAAAAATAATAATAAATACTGTCACATATGTCACGTAGACTTAATAAAAATGACAATTGAAAAAGAATTTTCCTAATCCACGACCTCACTTACAGGGACTATACCTTTCTGTGTATCAGTCGTACTTGATTGTTATTTACTGAATGCTGATTGGTGTGTGTGGGAGGCAATTATGATTGGAACGTGGTATGCTATTGTGTTTATTCAATATTATTTGCATTTATTTCATATTGCTATGGTTCAATAAGATGTGTGTTGTGTGGGTTTGTTCAGTCAATTGTCTGAAAGTGGGACGAAAGGTCACAGAATAATCTCGCACAGCATTGTGATAAAAAGGGGATTTTTCTTGGCGTATTGCAGTACTGTGGTGCAGAGGATATGGCCTAGAGCTGTGTATCAAAAGGTCCTCGGTTCAAGTCCCTTTCATGGTGTTAGTCTCCTTGTCCTTGCAGATGATGAAGTAGAAGTAGTAGTAGTTAACAGCAGTATTGTGATCATTGTGCATTGTGATAAAAAGAGGATTTTTCTTGGCGTATTGCAGTACTGTGGTGCAGAGGATATGGCATCGGGCTGTGGATCAACAGGTCCTTGGTTTAAGTCCCATTCATGTTGCCAACATCCTTTCAGTTGTAGTAGACGTACACTGTAAAAAATATTTGTATTTTTACAGCAAATCTGCTGTCAGCAGAGTCGCCATAAAAAAAATGTAATTTAAAAAACATTTTTGTTGTAAATTTCCTCTGCAATAAGGAATAATTGAGAACAAAATATACATCAGGAGTAACACATTTGTTCCATTTTAACCAAATATGTCAGCTATAGAACTCTAATGATTTCTTTTCTTCTTTTTCATTAATTATTAGAGAAGAAATTTACAGCAAAACTGTTATTTCAATTTACATTTTTGTATGGCGACTCTGCTGACATCACTTTGCTGTATTATTTTTTACAGTGTAGTAGAAGTAGTTAGCAGCAGTATTGTGATCATAAAGGGGATTTTTTTGTTGGATTGCCAAGGTTATGTTGTTTGGCTGTATAGATTGAAAGGTCCCTGGTTCAATTTCCTTTATGGTGCTATAACATTTGGCAAGGTATTACTGCACAATGGTAACTTCATGCCATGATGGTATAGGTTTTTTATCGTGAGGACTACATACAGCTTGCAAAATAAATATTAGACCGAATCATATATGAACGTAAAAGACAATGGTTTGTGTAAAGTTAATTTTCATGTCTTCAAACAGAAATTAGCATATTTTTTTGTTCTACAAACGCAAATGATTTGAAACAAAGTTCATCAGCAAGAAAATCTTTGGCTTTAATCTGTACCACATACACATATTATTTGGGAAGTCTTCATACCTAAATTATTTTTCTCCGACTGTACCATTTTCTTGCATATAGTAGTAGTAGTCATGGTGTAAAAAAAAATAATCCGGTATATAACATGATGCAAATTTTACCATATATTTAATAGCTCTTCTAATTTTCCAATCCTTAATATATATCTAGGGCCTTAGTTATAGAGGTAATAGAATTTGGCATTTAGCCAAAGAAAGAAGAAAATGATAACAAAAATCATAAAAAGCAATTTGATTAAACTTCCCAGGCCAGTCTACGTTATCGATCGATCGAGGACACTGCAATCTATTGTCGTTATACAAAACTTGTTTATGGCGGTCGCGCCTCTCGAAATTTCTGATGTGGAAATCCCAGAAACCCAGGGTGACATTAAAGCTGCATGCAGAAGATATTGTATGAAGAGCTGAATTCCCCGCCATTAAAAACGGGCATCGGTGGGGAAAACCAATCGCTTTAATTTGATAGTATAGATCAATAAAATCAATTAATTAGTTTCCATCTTGTTTTCCCCATCTATTATTTTACCTCCACCATTTTTTTAATCATTTTTTTTTTTGTTTAGGCATATATTTTATATACATATGGCATAATTATGTCTCAACTGTAAATATGAATTATGGATTTTGTGTTTTTCAGAATATTTATCCTTGTAGTGTCTGCATCATTAAAAACATATTACTATTATTATTACTTTCTTTCTTTGTACTTTCTCAGCTAGACAAAAAATCCACTCACCGAATGGGGGAGGGGCGGGGGGGGGGGGAGGGCGTCAATTCATTACCTCAGCTGTTGACCCCTTCATTTTAGGGCGGGATACTCTTATTCTATTTTAGAAGAAGATACAGAGACCTCAACTCTTTAATGCATTAAAAAAAAATCTTCACGCATAATAAAGTGCCTAAACATTTATAAGCCTATACAAACGCACCTGGAAAGTGTAGATGCCCTTTGTAAACTTGTTTTTTCTTAGGTATACATATTGTGACCCTTCATGAATCCGTTATTATTGTATTATATGAAAAGGTTTTGAATTTGTACTAACTTTACTTGTAGGCCTATATGGTTCAATATGTTTGTGTTATTCGTGAATGGGAAGTTGGCTGTTGGGAACAGTGCTGCAGAAAAGGAAATACGTGGCCAGTGACACTTTTGAAAACAATAGACCAAACAAAAGAAAAATTCACCGAAAAACCAGAGTTGTGGTAGGCTTATACAGGCTACATGGTTAAAGGTAATGGTTTGTTTAAAAAAAATTAAAAAATAAAAAATAAAAAATAAAAATAAAAATGGAGGAAAAATAAACTCATGCGAAGACCTTACATTTTTTAAATCAACTTGTTTTCACCAACAGTAATGTGGAAATGATTCAGACATCATACATCTATTTATAATAATAATAATAATAATTACAAGATTGCTTGATGTATATATATGATCTATATACAATGACAAAGAAAACATACGTGTCTCATGAAGGCCTACCTTTTTCTCACTACCTCAGATTTCAATGTACATGATATATGACTTTCTGTGCAGGTTAGCGGTGAAAACGGTGACAGTTTTCTTTTAGTAATTATGTGCAAAAATTTAATGTGTGAAAAACAGTTGATAACTAATTCTACCGGAGATATATTTGAATAGGTAAAGCTTTGGATAAACATTCTGCTTTTTTACCTGAAATCACAAGAAAAACAGAATTCCAATTTTATTTTTAATTAAATATCTACTAAGAGCTTTTTACTCTAAAAATGGTATTGTATCAGAAGGCAGAGAAAGGGGGTAGCGTTCTTGTTAATCCACTTTTCATAGACGATTATGCATTTATGGTGTTTCAGTAAACCAGAACAAAAACAAAAACAACTCAAATTTGCGAAGTTTGTTAGATTGATATAAAAAAATAGAAAAATTAAAAATTAAAAAAAGGACACTGCCTCACCCCACCTCTTTAGACGCCAGTGCATTTTATAACACGAGACCTTTGAAAACGCGCAACCCTGGACACTATAACGGCAATCAATATTGGCAAATAGTACAGGTAACTCGATGTATTAAACGCTGTTTTTTTTTTTTGTTTTTTTTTTCCTTCCTTTTTTTCCCTTTATTTTTATTTTTTTCCAAGTCCGCAAAATATTGACCTGGGACTTGGAGTAAGGTGCGCTAAAATTGCTTTTGCTCCGGCGACAACAATTATTATTGAACTGCTGAATGATTTTTGAAATTTTAAGGAAGATTATGCTTATCACGAACCCCCCCCCCCCCCCCCAGCGGTATAGGTACATTTTTTTAATGTCAATAAAGGCTTGCTCATTTTGTTTGTGGTATATCACTAAGATAAGGCAATAAGGGTAAACATGATCTGAGAAATTATGTTCCATTTTAATAATACTCCAGCTGCGTCTTATCAGAGAGCATAAAATTTAGTTATGATTATAATGATCGGAGTTCATTGAGCTTTTGTTATCGAAACATAATGTACTTCCCCATATTAATTGACATTTCGCAATACCTGGTCTCGTTTAAAGGTGCGAAGGAAGTCTCATTTATGTTTCAAATTTTATTTAATTTAATTTGGTTTAAACTCAATAGCAACCTATTGAAGAAAAAATACATACCGTAAACATACACAAGACTATAATCCATGGACCATAAGTGTCAAGTTTACAAGAATTAGAGAACAAAAAATAAATTTTTAAATGGCAACTTTTAAAGAAAGTATGAGACAATACAAATGATCTTTACGTAGAAACTCATTATTTTGCAACACCATTTACCATATCATTCTTCGTCATTTTTTCCTTCAAAATTGTAAATATTTTTCTTCATAAGCAACTCTGAGAATGATATTATCAGGAACATTATTGTAAAGGTATATACAGTGGCGGATCCAGGCGGGGCGCAGTGGACGCGCACACTCCCTATTGAAAACCACGCACTCATTGACTGTAGCCTACATAATTATTAAAATCTGAAAATTTCGTTGGCGCCCACCCCCAATCTGTAAATCCTGGATCCGCCACTGATTATAACTTAAATATATATTAATTATGATTGCAGAGTTAGCCCATTAATAGAAAGAAGAGACTATGAAGATTATTCAATCCAAGACTTCGATTTGATTAGTAAATTGGTTTTGGTATGATCTTGCTTTGGGTCATGATGTCATGTCGTACGTGTAGTAAAAAAGAAAAAGAAAACAGAAAAAAAAAAAAAAAAAAGAAAAGATCAAACCAACATAAGGATACACAACATTAATGTGCCATACAAGCAAGGTTCAAATGCTTTCTTCACCGTATTGTTGAAAATATTATGTTTCATTAACCCACAAATGATATTCATGACTAACGATTGTTTTTAGATATATAATAGATAGGTAAGGGAATAAACAAAATCAAATTCTTACGGGGAAGGATATTAAATCTATAAAGAAGATAAAAAATATTATGGATAATCATTTTGGGACTTTTTATAAAACTAAACCTTTTTTTTTTTTTTTTCCTTAAGGCGCGGTCCCACTGGCTTTTTAGGATGATTTGCGTGTGAATTGCGGATTGCTTGTTTTGTTTTTGTTTTTTGTTGCGGATGAACGAAATTTGTATACGCAACTCATTCGCAATTAATCCTCCCGCCAGTGGGACCGGGCCTTTACATAAATGTTTTATTAGCATGATTAGTGTAGTTTGATATGTTTGACTATAACTTTATCGGAAATTTTAGTTGAATTTATTCTTGTTTTGATCGGTAGGCCTAAGTCAGACAATTCATTTAACGACGAGAATTAGCGTGAAGTATTTGGCTAGATAAAAACAATCAACTGACTTGAAAAAAAATATACTAGTAGTTAAAAATACATCTAAACCTCTGTTTTCACAATTATATTTCACTGACGGATATTTCTCGCTTCTCTCTTTCCCTTATATTCTACTTTTTAAAGAAGTTACTTTGCCTACAAGTATTAATTTTGTAGAATTTAAGAGAAATCAACCCCCCCCCCCGAAGAAAATGGACTGAAAGTAACGAAAAGCACTATACATTAAAATTAAGAAGACTAACTACAAATGGACTCATAATTAATGTCCCAATATTATTTATTGGAAATTAGTTTGCAATCGTTTTGCTTTCTCTTCGTTTTCTTGAAGTCCCGACGTAATTTGTCAAATTTTATTTGATTCTCTTTCAGCGAAACCGGTGACGGTGAATGACCTTGCTTTTTTCATAGCATTCATTTGTATTTTCATGGACATCCTCGGAATTAAAGTGTCATATAATGATGATAATTATGAATGAAAGAGAAAGTGTTATACAGTATACTGTATGTGTGTTATTATAGAGATCACATGAACCTATATAAAACCCCAATTTATTTAATTCAACTAAAACCTTCAAGCCCTAGACAAAGTTATGACTCTTTTTGAGTCACGGGAAAGAAAGGGATTCCCAAATATTTATGTGACTTATTGAGATATCCTGTATGATATAATCGGAAGCTAAAACAGGCAAAAACAATAGAACAACGAGATTCATTTTCTAATTTCTTTTACCAATGTATAGTGTTACAAACTTTTATTTCATGCACTATCGTTTTGCGCTCCGTTTTGTTCGCAACCAATGTTTGTTTGCAAATTAATGAAGTTCAAATAGAACAAAAACTGTTATCATATCAATTATTACGGTTTAGATACTGTATGGAGATTAAAATAAAAATCCCCTGGGGAAGTACTGGAGTAACTGTTTGATTGAACTACGTAAATAAAACTGAAACCTCAATCATATGACAAATGATCAATGATAAAATGTTTATAATTGTTGGCGGTCAATAAACGACACGCGATGTTTTTCTGTTGTCCATAATATTGTTCATCCGCCGATACAGGAGCGATTTCTAATTCTCATATTGGAATTCAACCACTGAATAATAGCAAAAAATGGCTAAAATACTGTAAAAACAAGAAAACCGAGGCTCAAGGGACAGGTGATATATACAGAATATCTTATAAACTTAAGAATTTACCCAGTGTCATGTCCCTTTTTAACCACTCTTTGAACGTGTTTAAAAAAAGAAATTTTCTGCTGTGCCCCGTATTTTCATTTGGGCTGCGCCCCCTATTTTCATCATGAATACACCGCTGGTTATGATCCCCCTTTAATGACCGAGCCCGCGTTTCGAAACTCATCGTGATCGTCTCATTATATACGCAAATAACTCACTTCATTTGGTTTATTATCGTGAGTTCATCATACCCACTTGGTCTAACATCATTTTAATTCACCTTCATTGTCTACTCTCCGCCTTTATTATTGATAGACTTTATCTAATTATCATAATTATGGTCTAAACACCAAGATATTTGGCATAAATATACTCATTTGGTCTACTGATCATTAGACCATAATAATTATGGATGGTAGGGGAGACCGGGTATGGAAGTTACACGGGTCAGTTGTTACAGTTCTCAGTGTGCTAAGTTGGAACAAGAGAGTTCGTGCTAACTGGCATCTATATACAGCCTACACA
Source organism: Paracentrotus lividus (assembly GCA_940671915.1). Taxonomy (NCBI): domain Eukaryota; kingdom Metazoa; phylum Echinodermata; class Echinoidea; order Camarodonta; family Echinidae; genus Paracentrotus; species Paracentrotus lividus. Next base: position 57,751,680 of record CALNVZ010000174.1, read on the forward strand.
TAGCTGTGATGAACTGCCGGTCGTGAGGTTTCTCCGTTGCTTTATTAAAAAGTAAATCAACAAAAACCGTTTTTTACAGTTCCAAGTGAATTTTTGACAAAAATTAAAATTTGTCATAGTTCTTACAACTGAAGGCACATGATGATAGTTTGGTATTGTGAATATAGTACATGTATGTCACTAATATACCCCTGAGCCATGCCCCGTAATTCTGCCTAATGGCTTTGCTACAGTTGATTTTATGTGTAAAATCACCCATGGGGTAGGTTGTTACAACAACCTACCCCATGTCGATGTAACAACCTACCCCAATTACATTAAACATGTAAAGTAATTTTTTTTTCAATTTTCTGGTGTTAATATTTTGATATTTCTATTATTACTTTTAGGCTATTCTAGAGCTCTACTTGATCTACTGTTAACGATACCAAGAAACTGGAAAGTTGAAACAAAAGTATGGTATAAGAGATTTACACATTGTCAACTTAACCCGTATGTTTACATACTGTAACAATCTACCCCGTATGGTGTAACAACTTACCCCGTATACGGGGTAGGTTGTTACAAAAAAATGTCTTCATTAATTAAGCTGTAGTTAATTAGTGTTTACATGTTTTCAGGTTTTATGTGCCTCAGGTTTTAGCCAACATAATAGGCTAACAACAGACCCAAAATGGAGTGTGTGAGTACTTTCATTAGAATTATCTGGCCCAAAATGTGAATTTTGTAACGTCCATACCCGGTCTCCCCTACAGACGAATTAAGAGCATTGTTCAATTTGGAAATTATACTAAAAGTACTAATTCATAATGAGCAGCCATAATGAACGTTTAATGAGAATAGATATTGGCGTGTGATAAAATGATAAATATATACGAATGAATAAGGTGCTGTACAAAAATAATAATAATAATAATGGCGTTAACTATTAGGCCTATAAGTTTATAAATGTGTTAGCGCCATCCTTGCGCCCAACTGAGACATTTAAAGGATCAAAAATTTCATGCAAAGTAAGATTTAATGAACATATTAAAAAAAACAAAACAAACAAACAAAACAAATAAACAAATACACAATCAAACAAACCTTAATAACATATAACAAAACAAAAAGAGGTTGCTGACTATATTTTCTTAAGCATGTTAAGGACCTCTATACTCTCTTAAATTTTTTCGTCAAACTCTGTAGGATGTTTGTAAATAAATGCGATGTCGGGCATTGATGTCATTCCGGACTCACAGTCTGGCCTCGCCTGGGATTTTTAAAATAATTTTCTTTCTTCAGGTGTTTTGATATTCTGAACATTAATTTATAATGTCTTTGTATTTCTCTAAACTATCGTCAGAAGTTGATAACCTCAATTGTTTTGGGGGTTACCAACAGTGTGAATCGTGGATATATATCTGTTAATTCAAACATTTTCCGAGAATATTTTCTTGCCAATCGCCCGTATGTTATGGCCAAACATATGAGGTAAAGTTGAAAAATGTCTATTATAGCTTAGGGGAAATGTAACAGCATATTCTATTAAAAACAACAACAATAACAACAAACGGACGTTGTTCCTAAAATGTAAACAACCGCAGTTACAATAAAAACCAACTCATCTTATAACGTGAACAAGATTTTTTTTTCTGTTTGAACTTTCTGAGAGACATTAAGATCTTTATAACATGACTCGCAATTTTGTTAATATCAGTCGATTAAAAAAAAAACAAAAAAAAAACACAAATATCTTGAACAAAAATAAAAGCATCACAAGTTGTTCAGGGAAAAAAATTTATAAATACGAGGACTTTGTGACAAATTCAGGAGATGTTTGCAATAAAATGAAAACTTATGACACAACCCTTTTGACGAGGTTACATAACCATTATCATGACAACACAATTTAACATCCCTAAGATTTTCAAAGGACCAGATTGTTTGGGGATATTGCCAAAGCTGAGGGATTTCAGGAAACCAAATGATAGAATTTGTTACTTGAAATTCCTTATTTTTGAATATCCTTCTCGATATGGGACGAAAATGTAACCCCCTGCATGAGGTTAAGGGAAATATTTTCTTTTAACGTTTTCCCTACTTGAGAATTTGAACATGAGCATTTCCGGGTTATTTTTCGGGTTATAGGGGCGAATCTTTGAAAATGCTTAATTTCTGAATACTACTAGTATCCGAATACAAAATTCCGAGATGAGTTTGGAAAAAGTATACCCAGCATCAAGTTTCACTTAATTCTATATTCATGGACCAACAGTAATATCAGTAACACCAGTATTATTGACATGGAAAGCGTATGGCCCCGATTGACCCAGAGTCTGAGTCAAATTGACCTGAATGGGTCAAATTTGACCCTATATAGAGTGTACTCTCGCGCATGATCACATATTTCCAAATGGTTTTCTTGAATTAATTTAGAGAGGATAACAATGTACATGTATATTGTACATCAAAAATAAGAAGAGATTTCGGGGCATCATTGACTTGGATTGACCCGTAACTGGGTCAATTTGACCCTTCAGTTTTACACTCTATGTCGTTGCTTGTTACCACTATTATAAGGCAATGAAACACTTTCCAAATAAATGACAATATTGGCCTTTGTTGGGGAAAATCCAAAATTGTGCATTTTTCTGTTCCTTCTCGTATTCAGATCTGGGATCGACCCGGTCTCTATACAATTTGCGAGGAAGTTTACCCTCCCCTACAGCCAAAATTGGTTTGGGGCTTTTCTCTACATAGGCGTGTAGAGGCGGATCCGGAGATGCCCCCTTTAGGACTTTCATCCATACTTATGACATAATAATCATCTTTTTAATATTACATATTAAGTGGAATCACCCTCCTCCTGTTCCTATGTCACCAACTCGTGTATATCTGATCACCGGATATAACAGTGTTCGTAGGCCATAATCTTCAAGCGAAATAGACCAATGTGTATTGCGATTCATGCTTCTTATTTTATATACACGGGCCGGATTTAATACATGCAAGTCATGGAAAGAAGTATTCCATCACGAGCTCTTACAACTGTATCTTAGTTATTACTTCTTTTTTAATTTTTTTTAATTGATATTAGAATCCGTTCGGCCTATTAAGACGATTTGTTTCATGCAGATAGGATATTCCAGATGTCACTTTTCCTCTTAGAAAATAAGGATCTTAACCATACAGGGCACGATGAAGGTTCTACCGGGATTAAACTTTTTGAAATGTCAAAATCAGATGGAAACTAAAGGGGGTTTTCAAGTAATGGATTTCCTTGATTCATTGCTAATATATAGGTTATCTGATAGAGAGTTCATTATGTTCTTGTTCCTAGAGTAACCATTTAAATCATTAATCATTTGGAAAATTATGGAATGATGAGAAGCATGACCTTTTACAAATACATGACCTACTTTCGTGTATTTATAAGAAAAATATCTCATTATCATCTTGCGCGTTATGTAATAATATATCATAGGGAATTATTAATCTGTTCTTCCATATTCGTTTTAAGGGGAACTTTTCGTTATCCTTTTCAAATAGACTGTGCATTGTCTCCTGATATTACCACAATGAATTGTTTCATTAACGAGGTTATTTACTTTGCATGTGGTATCATAGTGACACAGCATCACACGTTGTTGAATCGAGGTGCTAGCAAAAACACGGAGCACAATTCTATGTAAAATTATAACAATAGAATGAGACAATAAAACATGGAGTAGACAATAGAAGATTTTTTTTTCTTTCCACAATGCAAACGAACGAAACGGGAGCGCTAAAACGTGAGAGGGGATTCCCCTATACGTTTTCCGGAGATGCATGGTCGAGCGGTTTCCGCATTCGCCTCCAAACTGAGTCTGCATGGTTGGACCCAGGTTCGAATCCCAGACACATCTTTCGAATGGTGATGTTAACATTTGGTCCCATACGTAAATAATGATGCCGATATCTGACTGATACACGTCTGTCAAAACCAAATTGACCAGCCAAACAACCAACAAACAAACCAACGTGCACCCCAAGTCATAGTAAATACAGGAATGACACTGAGCAGTGCCCCATTAGCCTAGGCACAAAACCCCCTTTTTTCAGTGATGTTTTTGCAGATTTGATAATGTATGTTACTTTTTATTTCTTCATTCGGATATTATTTTAAGAGGACTCCACCCTTGCATTATGACTAAACCAAGACAAAATGCATATAGTATACATCCATTATGTTTACGCACACCTACAAACTGAGGAAGGCCACCACCCCCTCGAATCCATTATGATATATACCACTCAAGACACTACCTTTATATTTGCGGGGAATCCCGACCGATTGGTTATGATAATGATGCATTCCGAACTTAACCATAAATGGTATGACAGTAGTATCTCTAGCTAGATGGGTAGTGCATACATAATGTATGCATCCGCTTGCTTGCGTTACATAGTTAGCCTTCGATGATATCCGTTTCCAATGAAAACATCCTCATTCGAAACATAAACCAAGAAAAACAAAAACAAAACAAAACATAAACAAAATATAGAGGCCTGGTGCCAACTCATTCAAAAAACTTGGGATCCATATCATCACAAATTATACAAAAACATATACATGTACAATCATGGCTTTTACTTCCCAATTATCACACAGTCCACCCCCGAAAAATGAATAAATAAAGGGTAATAATAAGAACCCCATTCCAGTGCCATTTTGATATTTCCTCCGAAATGGCGTATGGGCCCATGGACTCGGAATTGGGTCGTTTTGGCAATTTGTTTTGTTAGAGTGTGGTTTTGAAACAAGATTCTAAACTTCACATTGTCAGATCACTGAGATTTATGGTCTCAAGCTATGAGACGGACTTGACGCGGAGACGTCTCGGAGACGAACATGATTGTATAAGATTTTTGAAAATATATAATAATTATTATTTGTACCACCATCCATCATCAACCATATTATAATGAGGCATGGAATCGTTTACTCTCTTACTGCCAATGACTTCAATTTATATATTATTCAATCATACAAAATACCCCATTTCATTGATTTCATTGATTCAAATGAATAGCTTTCATGATGTCGTCTGTTTCGACTTCGTTAAAAATTCACCGTGTTATTGATAATCACAGAGTAATGTAAGTGATTTATAGCCTACAGGATGTTCCAGAACGCCATTGACCTTATGGACCTCAGGCCTTTATACCATCGTGTTCTTCCTACATATTAAATAAAAGTTCCAAAAATTTTGAAAACAGTTCCTTCATTTTGGGACGTCTGATTTTCCCCCTAATCATTGGTATGGTGTGATCAAGTTTTATTCTGTAAACCCCCTAAAATACGACATCCATGACGATATCATTCCATGCAAGTTTATGATTCACATTGTTTAAAACATATGTATTCTCGGGTGTTTTCTCTTCCCGCTCACACCCAAATGTTTCTGATCTCGAAATTGGGAGAGGTCGCGATGACTAATACTAGATTGTTTCAATAACGTGATTGGAAAAATGAATTTGTTCTTTGGATCCCATGACACTGTGTCAAAGAATGATATGTATCACCTTCCCTTCTTCTATCATGTTTTAGATAGAGGGGGGGGGTAAGACAGAGATATGAACAGAAAGAGAAAGGAGAGAGGGGGGGGGATAAGACAAATAGGGATAGAGAAAGGCGGAGAAAGACGAGAGGGGGAGGGTAAGGGAGAGAAAGGAAATAGAGAAAGAGGAGGAAGAGAGAGAGAGAGATGAGAAGGAGAGACGCACGAGAGAGAGAGAAGGGCAGGGGTATATATTCTTACAAGATAGAGAGAGGATGAGAAGAAAGAGAGAGAGAGCAGACGACGAGAAAGGAGGTAATATATCTACAGATAGACAGAGGGAAAGAAAGAGAGAGAGAGAGAGAGAGAGAGAGAGAGAGAGAGAAGGGGAGGGGTAAGACATAGAGAGGGGAGAGAGGGGGAGAGAAATAAAGAATTAGAGAAACATACTATAATTACAGCGAAACCCTTGCTGTCTCCAATTTCGTTTTGTGGTATTTTGTTCCCTTTTTTGACAGAAATTTTCTTCCTCACTGATGTCATTGTCTTTTGGTGTGTGCATTGTTAAAAAATATTTTCTTTTTTTTAAAAAGCAGAATTACATGTAGAAAGTTGAATTTTATCTTGTAGGCCTATATTAGAAACAGCTAAGATATTGCGTAAATTACAAAAGTAATGAATACAAAAATAAGAGATAAAATAGTTATAAAAAAGCTGATCAATAAATAAAAACAAGGTTAATGGTCTGTGTTGACCTTAGGGCATGGCGTATGCCATATTCCGGTGGTGATACAATGGATATTTCGCATATTCAGGTGATGTTGTTGCTTGATCAGGCAAACTTACAATTGACATCGAAAATTGTTTTTGTGTCCTCACTAAACGAAATCAAATTACATAGCAATAACATAAAGAACGACATAGTTTTGGATCAGTGCCAACAAAAGTAATAAAAAAAGATGGGCAAACAGGTAGATTAATGCAGAGATAAGCAAAACACGTTCAAGGAATTTTCAGAGATTAGACATGTTAAAGGATCTTCCAGAGGATTCTGGATTAGGGATGAATTCCCCTTTAATTGTCTCAAACAGGGTTGGGTGGAGGTGGGTGTGTCAGCAAAAGAGAATTGGGGGCATTGCCATACAGTGAGCTATACCCTCATAGTAAAACACCCCCTGACTGTATTCATTCTTTTCCATTTTGGCATACAATTGAAGTTATTGAGGGTCAACTGTTCATACAAAAAAAAGGGGGGGGCGGGGAGCGGGGGGGGGGGGGGGATCAGGACTCATAATGTCAGGCGGACCACTGAGCTCAGAGAACCCCATTGCACGTTTATTTGAACACGTACGCCTACATGGACCATGTGTTTAATAAATTGACGTGAACTGTGATCTATAATGATTGGCTCATATGGAACTTACAGATTTCGATTTTTTAGTTAATTATTATTTATTTATCATTATTTTTTCATTTTATTCATTTATCTTATTTTTTATTTATCATTTTATTTATTTATTTATTTATTATTTTAATTATTATTTTTTTTGGTGGGGGGGCACTGTTTTTTTATTTTTATTTGTTATTATCCAGCCATGAGACTGCTCCCTCAAGTCCTTATGTTTAAAACAGATGTTCCATATGGTCATGCATATTCATTTATTTAAGTGTATCTGATCCTACACTTCTAATGGAAGATCTGCCTGATGAATATAAGTTCTGTTTATCGTTTTTTATGATGAGAATACGTCAGATCAGTTAGTACCAGGCTGCGTGTGACATTTAGACAAGTTTAATTGCAGTTAGGACTTGAGTGGGTGACTACAATAACATGTCACTCGCTGACTATTTCACTGTGCGCATTATAAATTAGAAATCATCAAACAAATAGTCTCTACACTCAGAAAGCATACTTTGTGTTGACTCTAGACTATATTTACTGACAATCAAAAGATACGATACGTCGTGTCAGTGATCACAGTGCTGAATTGTCTATAATAATAAGATGTAAAGTTGAAGTTTAGAAACGTAATTAAATGTATCTAATCTCGGCATAGTACGGGCAAAAATACCTTTGATGGTAAATAAAAAGTTGAATAAATTCATAGTAGATGGGTTTGTAGTTCACTTGGTACATTTATGAGAGCGTTCGTCCAGTGATCTCCGTGCTGTACATGTCAGGTGCAATATACGTCATTAACACCACGTCACAGATCAATACCCACTCGTCGCTGACGCAATATGAACATGCATGTGGCAAAATCATGACGTAAGTCCCTTGTATTTATGTAAATACATAATTCATATTCATTAATTGATTACAGTAAATATATAATAACTTCATAAAAGTTATTTTATAACATTATCATTATTACGGGAGTGTTAATTCTATTTTTAAAAATGCTATATGTATTGGCGTACTAATATTTCCCCCGGTGCACCCCTTCCCCTCCCCTCCCCCCCGATTTAAGATCATTATTTTGGTCAGGTACCGTGCTTTCTCTCTCGTGAAAATTGCTGAAAAAGCAACAATTAAAAATATATTCAGAAAAAGACGTTTTCACCATATTAGCAATGGCAACTTTTGTGGGTGTTCGCCCGCGTCGGACTTTCAGCTCCCCAGCCCCCCCCCCCCTCCCAAAAAAGGCACCAAAGTGCCAAAGTTTATCGGCGCGTCTTTTTTTCCACTAACCAGAGCTATATTTAAGACAAAAAGACAAAATTCCCCTTCATTAGTCACTTCACTCGTGGAACTTTTTAAAAGTTATGTAAGATGTCGGAATGATGTTGTCACACGAAATATTGCGTTACACATTTTGCAACTTTTGTTTGGGTTATTGCGTAATAATTTGGAGAGTAAGTTCTAAGAAGTAGGCCAATATTCATTGAAAAAGCATTCCACGTGACTGGTATGAAAATTGCTATCATTAGTATGGTTCCATCTTTCCAAAATAAATATGACATTATTGTTTGAAATTTTAGTTGAATGTTGATTGCGCCATTTTGATTCCCCTTTCATTGCCTTTTGGTATTGACCGGATTGTCATGGGGTACCTTGCGGAAGTTGCGGTGCAGTTGCCCCCTAACTAAATCTTGGGCAAAAGGTATACCCACTCCCCTAAAAAAAAAATCCATAGTGGTTGCGTGATTAAAATAAGGAATATGACCAACCAAAGACCCGTTTACACTTTACAGGCCGGTTTATGACATTTATGATGCAAATAATGACGTCATATAGAATAGAAAGAACAAAAATCAATTCGAGCTCGCAAGTTAATCTGAAGTTGGTTCATAAATACATGTTTATATATTATTATGTCAGGATAATTTTTTTTTGCATTTTTATAGCTTGTTGAAGGCCTTGTTTTTCTGAAACGGTCGACTCCGGCTGACAATCAATTAATGCCCCATGTCATTCACCTCCAGCATAATATATAGAGCATACCACATAGATTATTATACGACCGTGACAATAACTTAGAATTTCAATTTGACTCACAATATCCTTTCAAAATTAAATGGGGAATATCATGGCAATCGAGGCAGTTTATACCTCATGTTTGTCAAAACGTGAGCCAATATACGCGGTCAAAAATGTTCCCGTTCAGCATTTGGTCGGGTTGTTTAGGGAAATAGCCCTTTGATAATACTTCATGACATTTTATCCGACATGTATAACACTTCAATTAACGGAACTTAATTTTTCCTATATTTTTTTTTGGATCCGAGCACATGCTTGTTATTTAATTTTCCCTCCGCAAATCAATGAACAATATATTTTTGTGTTGACTATCCTACACTTACTGTATATCCCCATTACATAAGAGACATTTTGATGGGACGATTAAAAAAAAATCCAGGAATGTGCCAAGAGCTGAAAATTGGCGGGAAGCATCCAGCCCTAACAAAATCCTTAAATCACGCCTGGTGAAAGATACAACAGTATACATCAGATCAGAAAATAACAAGTCCCTTCAAGAAAAGGGCACTATGGATGATAAAATATGGTGGGTAAACACCTCTAACGTAGGCCTACTTGGGTTGAAGAGGAACTCCTCTTAAGATCTTCACTCAAAAAACATAATAATCCCCTTAATTCCTGTCTTGACATGATAAGAAAAGAAATTGCTCTGATGGTTTACTCATTTAGGCTTGTTCATATTGACCTAAAATTTTCTCTAGAATTTTGACATTCGAAATGTTCCTAAAGTTGAAATAACGAGTTCTTTATTGAAAACATGTTTATTTTTCTTTATTATTCTTTATTATAAGGCCTAATGTCTCGCTAAGCTATATATATATATATATATAATATATATATTGAATGAAAGTTCCACGTGTTGGAAGAATGTAATATATATAAACAACACAGAAGTGAAGATCAATATCATGCTTATTTCCAACGAAGATTTTATTATATTTTATTATAATTAGGCCTTATATATATATATATATATATATATATTCTTTAGCAAGCGCATCAATCGAACCTACAGTCTCAGGCGCGGATCCAGGATTTTCCAGAGGGGGGGAGGGCCAACTTTGAAAAAAAAATCTGCGAGCGCGAAGCGCTAGTTAACATTCCCTGATTTATGGCCTATTACTGACCTAAAACGAGAATTTAAACAATTCTAATTTTATTCTATGGAAACAAATATAATATATACTAGCAAAAAAAAAAAAAAAAAAAAAAAAAATCGGTATATTTTGAACAAAACTTAAGTGGGTTGAATATGTATTCTCAATTGCCACCATGAGATGAACACTTTGAGGTAAAAATTTGAGTTAATTGTGCATTATAAACCCTAATAAATTGGTATCTGCGAGCGCGAAGCACGAGCCGAACATTTTGAGGTAAAAAGATATATGGAATAAATAAAGGGGCACTTTCTAGTATTAAAAATCGTAGATAATTGCGTATTATAGACCCTATATTCAGTATCCGCGAGCGCGGAGCGCGAGCTGAAAATTTTGAGTTAATTGTGTATTATATTATATACCCTACTAGATTGGTATCTGCGAGCACCACGCGCGAGCCGAATATTTTGGGTTTTAAAAGATATATAGAATAAATAAAGGGGCACTTTCTAGTATTAAAAATCGTAGATAATTGTGTATTATAGACCCTATTTAGTATCCGCAAGCGCGGAGCGCGAGCTGAAAATTTTGAGGTAAAAATTTGAGTCAATTGTGTATTATATTATATACCCTACTAGATTAGTATCTGCGAGCGCCAAGCGCGAGCCGAAAATTTGGGGTTTTAAAAGATATATAGAATAAATAAAGGGGCACTTTCTAGCATAAATAATTGTGTATTATAGACCCTATTTAGTATCCGCAAGCGCGAAGAGCGAGCCAAAAATTTGGGTTTTAAAAGATATATGGAATAAAATAAAGGGGCACTTTCTAGTATTCCCACGAGGCCGACTATTTTCCATCGAGGCCTAGGGCCCACTAGGCCGAGGGTCCACGAGGCCTCTTTTCTTTGTGAAATTGTGAAATTTTAGTTTTAATTATTTTTCCTTATTTTTACTTTTCGTCAGTAATGTATTTCTGTTTCTTAAAAAATGAGAAAAATCAGCCTCGTGGACCCTCCCCCACATTAAAAGCCTTAGTTATGGTCGTTTAGAACCCAATTAGGCCTATTTCGCGCTTCTTATTGAATAAAGTTTTGCGAATATTGTACAAACATCGGGCT
>CALNVZ010000174.1:57763152-57790521 GCA_940671915.1 Paracentrotus lividus
CCCCCAAAGTACGGCCCACTGAGAGCAATTTTGGTCGGTGTGATGTGCAAACAAATTAAATTAAATTGCATGTACCTTTTTAAACCCGGCATATACTAGTACATGATATAGGCCTACTGTACGAAAAATCTGAAATTCCAATTTTGAAGCTGAGTAAGACTTTGTAGGCCTATATATTACAGAAGTAGAAAATCATAATCTAAAAAAGTTTATGGTAAACAATCCAATATATTTCCAATAATTAATAAGTTCTTATAACCCAATTAAAAATATTGGTTTTTGTAAAAAGAGGTTCGGTATTTTATACCGAATCCCTCTATCTCTTTTCACTAGGGATTTTTTTTTATATTCAGTTTTGCAAGTATGGGGATGTTTAATTATGTAAGTTTAATAATGACTTGTTATGACTTGCTTTCTGCGTTGACGGGTACTAGTATGTGTCAATAATAAAAAAAAACCACCCTAACAAAGAATATACTAGGGAATACTAGTAGTTTTTGTGTACGGTTAATTGAGCTCTTCAACAAAAACCGGAGAATCCCCGAAATACGCGTATCTGATTGGTTAAATGAATCACATGACTTTGATAGTCCAATCAGAAGCGTGATTAGGTTTGGGATTCCCCGTTTTCGTTTTATAACTATAAAGGTGCAGCATTCGTGGCTGGCGACCATTTTGTTTCAAATACATTCTGCGGATTGTACCCGAAAAAAAGAAATTCCGTAGTTTGGACTTTATTTTCAGAGAAATACCCGTATTTACGCTAAATAATTGGCAAATTGTTGTTAAACTCTTCCTGACATTTGGAGAATATTTTGACGAAAGAAATACTCGCCGCCGCCGCCGCCGCGGTATTGGAACTTGGAGTTGGAGTTAGACACAGGATTGACTGCGTGGTGAAATAAAATTTGTCTGTAGATTTACCATTTTTCTAGTCTTTTCTAATCTCTGCTGGAGTGCTGACCTCATAATTTGAGCCCTGATTTTGTATCTCATCCTTGGATCAAAATAATATATTCTTCATAGTAAATTTCAGTTCATACGATACCAAAATGGAAGGATTTGTATTGGACTCAAATACGGTGAAAGACGGCGCTGAACCAGCCGTTGCTGTGCATGTTGCAAGTCAGTTCCAACACAAAATGGGTCTTCACCAGTTAGACCAGGAACGATGCGAGTCCCAGTGTGATTCCGCCTACATGTCTGAATGTACCAGTTCAGTCTCGGACAGATTACAAGACCTTCATATTGATGGACAATCAAGGAGCTCAAACTCTGGATCTGGGATCCAATTGTCAGACTTTCAAGACCCTGTTGTTGAATCGAGTCAAAGAACTGTAAATGTTAATGTTGCAAGATCGCAGAAGAGACCAGCAGAAGAGCCGTCATTAGATGAGGTTTACCTGACTAATGATGCCTATGACCAAGATGAGGAGGGAGACACGTGAGTTTTCTCTTTTTTTTTAAAAAGAAGTTGTCTAACATTAGATGTATGATGGAGATAAAGTCAAGTGTATTTGATTAGAATCGACATGAACAAGATATCTGTAATGTCTTGATGACTTGAGTGTTAACGTGATAGTGTTAAATACATTTAAGATTTTGGACTCCAAATGAATAAATTGTGTCAAGTTGATTTGTATCCAGATATTGCATGTAGACCTATTGTATAATAAAATGAAGATTCATTTTTAAATTCCAAAGGATATTTGTAGATCTTGGCTCTGGACTTTACGAGGATTTATTTGTGTAGGCCTTGTATATTTAGAAATATTATATTTGCAATTTTTTTTCATCTTAATGCAGGCCACTCAGTCAGTCAATAATACATGAGAAGGCGGACATAGCCCAGAAATTCATCAGATACACATCAAGACCAGAATGCTTCAACATCAGGAACTGTCTCGGTCAGACCCCCCTCATTCTTAGCGTGTTGACGAAGCAGGCGAATGTGTGCAGATCACTGGTGGTTGCTGGGGCATCAGTCGACATCCAGGACCAAGAAGGGAACTCGGCCCTCCACCTGGCCTGTCGCTTTGGGAACATTGCCTGCATCCAAGCTCTGACGGCACCGGTCCAACTGATTGAGATCAAGAACACTCTGAGTGCAAGGAATCACAGACCAGCCCAGGATCTGACATCGCAACTTGGTCTAAAAAATTACGAAGGTAAGATTATCTGATTTTTTAATCATAAGCGAAATAATTTTTTTTTTAAATATATTTTTTCAATATATGTTTATGGAAAATAGTTCTTTCATATTCTCTTTAAAAAAAGGGCCTAAATGTTGAAAAGGGTATGTAGAAATGAACAAAACTATTTGAAACTTAATAAAGAGGTGTAATTTTATCATGCTTCATACAAAGGCGAGCATATTTCATAATTTCATAATTTCATAATATATGTGTCTTTATCATACCTGAAAATTGAAAAACAGTAATAGTGGATATTTACAAGTTTTTTCTTGAAAAGTTATTCATAATTCAAAAAGAAAAATCATCCAAATTATTGCACATAAATTTTGTCCCAAAAAGGGAGGAACTGGGCAATTGAAAAAGGGGTGTGCCAAAACATGTTAAAAATTTCTTCAGATTTTAAACAGGTAATAAGCCCCTTGAAGTTTCAACAGCCAAAAAATCCCCATTGGAAATACCCCGTTGCTTAGAAAAACCACTGTGTGTGTGCACTGTACCAGTGTGTGTTGGCACGAAAGCATGACTAGGCTATTTGTCAGCTTGGCTAGTGTGTGGGATGGGCTGAACCTTGAACCTTGTTTCCCTAAGCAACCTATTGTAAGCAAATGTTAGGCTTTATTCAAATATCCATGATGCATTATTCATCACCATACCAAATATGGTTGGCTGGAGTGGGCGGTGCTGATTTGCATATGGGGATTCCCCGTTGGTTTTTCCCCATTCCAGCCAGCTGAGTTGGCATAAGTGACAATTACAGACTGAACCGGAGAACAGAATAGCATTCTACTAATTTATTTCCTCTTTGTAATTCAGGGAAATATTTATGACTAACTAGAATTCAGACAAATTCAGATCTATTATTAATTATTATATCATTGGTTACTTTTTATTTATTTGTTTTTTATTGTAATCCTTACAATGATATCATTTTACCTTTTCCTCGTATTATTATTATTATTTTTTAAATTTTAGTCCAAGAAAAGTAAAGGGGAATGAAACTATTTTTTAATGCTTTCACAGTGTGTTCACACAAGTATGTAAGTGTAACTCGAGATTATTATTTTTTTTTAATTTATATTTTTAATATTAGTCATTATTAAGTATGGAATAAAGTTAGATGGTACTGTTGAAAGCTAAATATGGCCTTCACTTTCATTTGATTTTGTTTAATTTTCCTCCTATGTCCAGGTTTGTCATGTGTACACCTAGCAACACTAAGACGTAACGTCAACCTTCTGAAGTACCTTGTCGCATTCGGCGCCAATGTGAACGAGCCTGATGGAAAGAGCGGTCGCACCAGCCTACACTATGCCGTTGAGATGAACGACTTCCACTTAGTCCATTGCCTCCTCTGTGAGCTGGGCGCTGATGTCGATGCTGTGACCTTTGACCTCTGTACACCCCTCCACTTGGCAGCAGGAAGGGGTTATGTAGACATTGCTTTCATGCTCCATGGTGCACGAGCTGACACACAAGTCCAGAACTTTGAGGGCCAGTGTGCATATGAGCTAACAAACGACATAGAACTGAAGGAGGTGCTCTCCCAGGGGCATCAGTACGAAATGATCGATTATTTCAACTGAATAAATAATCTTCCACTTTCCCTAACTCTGGGATGAGTGCTGGATGAAGATGAACTGATCCAACATTGGGAGGTGTTACTGGTTGGCATCTCCTGTTTGGAGGTGGTGTATTGCATGCATCTTTATCATAGGAAGACAATGTTTTCACGCTTCATGTCAAATTTAGTTCAGTTCAAAAAGTGAAAAGTCAAAGAGGATTAAAGTAAAGAAAGCTGATATAACTTAGCCTTTTGATTTTATCGTGAAAGGTTATGTACAGTTCATACTTTGCAGGATAGGACTCTTTGATAATTTTTGCTCTATTTTGGGAACTGTATTGTTGACACGCCAGTGTAATGCATTGAAATTGCTCTCTATCTTTCTTGCCATACAGGCTGCTCTGTTTGCTTCTTGTTGCGCAGATGACTTTTGAAAGTTTAAGCATGCAATGTATGCCTCCATCTATCAAACTCGTGCTCGACAAGAATTCCAAATTGCATAGGCAGCATAGACAATAGGCACAAGAATCCATGCCAAATGGTTGTATGGAGATTTGTCTCTGAGAAATTTGTGTGAAAAATAAGCGAAGGCTATTGTTGGACATTCATACATAAGATGTAGCCCTTGTTAGTAGTGTCATTAAGATGCTCAGTTCAAAGTTCAAAGTTGTGCAAAAAAGAAAATTTTATTTCATTTTCTTTTCTAATTATGTACATGTTGTACTTTGACAGAAGTAATATATGTACTGTAAATAAAAAAATGTTTAAGATAAACAAAAGTTTGGGATAAGGTATTTTAGAGTTTGTATTTCTCCAATTACCAAGCATCTAGTCTTATTTTGAACACATTGAGCACATTGTTAGAAACAACAAATCATCAAGATCACTGTAGCTTTCTTTTGTAAATTATATAAATATTTGTATTATATGGGTTGTACAAATGTTGATATTTTGCTGTTAAACAAATTGTTTCAGACATGTATTCAGTATTTACTAAATTTGTTGTTTGCCTATTTTCCCTTTCCGCTCTTTTTGAGTAGGATGCATGAATTTGGCTTAGACACAGAAATGAGTCATGGACAGTTGATTAGGCATAGTTGTGATGTTAGACCATTAAAACTACCTACATATATCACTGTACAAATGAAATTGAATTAATATTATGGGAGACGAAAAAAGAAGAGGAAAAAAAAAGGAATAACATTTGGTAACTATGAATTAACTTTAAGTATAAACTAAATTTATATACACATGTAAAAATTTTAAACTGGTGACTGATATGGGAATTAGTTCTTTGATTCTTTACATCAAATATATAACAAAGGTGTATACAAATATTGGTTTGTATTTATCACCTGGAAAGTAAAGTTATAATGATTTGTTGTTAATTTTTCTTTTATGATTTGATTTTACTTTCGTTTTTCCATCCATTCATAAAAGATGAAAATAAAGTGAAACAGAAAAAAAAAATGAAAATGGAAAATTCTTGTATGCTTATGTGATGTCGTTATGTGAAAGAAATACCCAACAGAAGTAGGGTGAGACTGTTCGAATGCAAGAGCTAGACAGCGTGTGTGTGAGAGAGAGAGAGACGGTTAGAATTAGGGAAAGAGAGATGGAGTGTAAGAGCTAGGAAGAGAGAGAGAGAGAGAAAGAAAGAGATAAAAAGGTAGAGAGAGAGAGAGAAAAAAAAAACAAAGAGAGGTGAAGTATGTGTGGGAGAGAGAAAGAGTTAGAAATGGGCAAAGAGAGATGTGTGTGTGGGCGAAGAGCGATATAGTATATATGTGTGTGTGTGTCTGTGTGTGTCTGTGCGCAGAGAGAGAGAGAGAGAGAGAGAACAATAAAGTTACAGAGAGAGAGAGAAAAAGAGTGTAAATATAAGCGGAGGAGAAGGCGAAAAAGATTAAAATGATAAGGAATGAGAATGAACTTTGGAGATACATGTATATTTAAATGTAACATAGGCCTATAAGTGCAATGTAACATGAGTGCGTGGCCATGATCGAAGGCCTCTAATTGTACCAGCCAGCTGTTGGGGGAAGGGGCAGCTCGCCCCCTTAAACTAAAAATTTACCAAAAAAGAGTGCCTAAAATTGTCATTTTTTATCTTTGGCCCTCGACTCGAGTGAAGACTCCCCCGGAGACTCTCCCATGGACTCTGACTATAAAGACAAAATATCAGACGGCCAAAAAGCTATTTTGTTTTTTTTAAATACGAGACCAAATAATTTGGATAAGAGGCAATTTCTAATCTCTAGACCCCTTGACTCCAGTATAATATTTGATAGTCGAATTTATTTTATGCCTATCCCTGGATTTATTTTATACCCCCCCCCCTCCCGAGAGCAATTTTAGCTCTAACCTTCATGTATTCAACATTTAAAAACGCAATTTTAGAACTGCTATATATTTTTAAAAATTATTTAATTCATTTATTTATTTAACTTTTTCCCCGTCAATTTTACCCCTAAATACAAATTTTACAAACTGTGTGGTCATCTATATCTTGCTATACCGGAAGTAAGGTGCTCCACCACCACCAACAACGCGGGAAATCAAACCAACCGCGCGCCAGCGCCAAACTCTTTACCAGCTGTATATACATACATGCTACGACCGACTCCGCCGCCCGCCCAGCCCCGCCGCTTGCCCGCCCGCCCCGCTCGCTCGCGGCCCACGGAGAAATTTACGAGATCGCGGTGTTTAGTTTGACCGACGTTATTTTTATGGAGTTTTTGGTCTCATTTTCTTCGACTTTCAAGCAGCTGTAATACAATACGGACAATAAAACGTAATAGAGCAGACTGTTAATTATTCACTTAATGAATATTGAAAATCAAATAGAATTAGACGGCATTGCCATTGTCAATGTCATTTTTCCTATATTATTATTGACGTCCGTATTTTTTTCGGGCTTGACTCTTCGTCTTCTTTGTGAGTCTGTGCATCTCGCTCATGTTGTGACCGTTGGCCCGTTGTAATTTGAAGTGTTGGAACTTGGAATAATAAGAGTCTAGACCATCTTAGATCATAATGGCATCTGTTAGCGAAGACGACCTTTCTGAGCAGTTTGAAACGTTTGGAGTAACGTTAGACACCAGTGACCCTGACATTGTTGACAAATGTAAGTTCATCATTGTTTATTAAATTGTTTTAATTTTACAAGCCATTTGTCATTTAACACTTCATTTAACATTGTGGGAATTAAGTAACTTAATATACTACTAGATCTAGTAGTACACTAAATCATGTAATATAGATATATTGACTGCTTTGAGGGACATGGTCGTTTCTAGATCCTGCTCAAGGGAATCTCCGCATCTGCTATAGTATAACCCAAGACCGCAGGTCGCGGGTTATGGCAGATGCGGAGATTCCCGAGAGCAGTCTAGAAACGACCATGTCCCGAAAATAAAAGCAGTCAATATATATTTTATATGCCGAATCTAAAAACAACAAACATGGTCTAATTTTGACCTAGAACTAAGTTAAGTCTAATTGAAGTCTACGATCTAGATTCTTAAATAGGCCTAACGTTAGATCTAGACTAGCCTAGGGCTAGAGTCATGAAAGTTAAGTCAGTTCGAGCCTCTGGCTCTGCAGGCCACAATGCATGCTCACCACATGCACAGGCAACACATTTGCATTCTACTTACAACTAACTGCAAAATGCCGAGGAAGCACCCTCCAGATTAACCTCTAAATCGCTTGTTTAGATCAACATCGTCATCGGAATTCAGGCTTAACGCTCAACTAGAAATCTGGGATCCGTTCTAGCGCGACGAAAGAATTTGTCTACGCTGCGCGCACGCGCGTTGACGCATAAGCAGCGGAGTTGTCTAAAATTATCGACCAAATCGCGCCGCAAATTATGGTATCTGAAATAAAGCGCATGCGCAGCAGCCTTGCACGTAAACAAATGGGGATCGCACTATGCCCATGGGCAAAAAGTACTGTAAAAATGTTCTATTGACCGGTAAAACCGGGAAAAATGTCTATGGCGGCCATAGGTCAGATTATGACTGCACTTTCAACCAATCAGAAGACAGGATTATTAAAGATTCTTAAAATGAGGTATATACATGTAATAGTTTATATATCTACAGACTTTTGTATTGTGAATGTGAGCAAGTTTGCATGTTCTGTTTTTAACCAAATTAATTTGTAACTTTCGGGAGAAATAAATGAGCTGACTTGTGTAGTAGTGATGGTGTGCTGCTTTGATGCTAGACAACTCACACTCTCAGGGCTCGAATTAGGAATTTCTAGGGTCAAGGCAACTGTGAAAAGGGGCACCTGTGAAAAAAGGGCAAATGGTCTTATATAAAAAAATTTCATAAGGGCACCAAGGCAACTGAAAAAGGCACAAGGCAACTGGAAAAAGGCACCAAGGCAATGGGAAAAAGTCATTAAACTAGTCATTTCTACGAAATCGCGCAATCAGCGATTAATTAGCAATTAGTAATTGCTAATTAAATCATTAGCAGTTACTATTTCAACAATAGTTTTGATCACAGATGAAACTGTAAGAAAATGCAAAACGTTTCCAATTTTTCCAATTAGGAACTTTATTTGTACCAGGACTGTGAATCATGAAGTTTTAATGAAATACTTTTGTAATACCTACCATTGATTTCCTGGAAATATCTTCACAATTCTAAATTCACTTGACTTTGAACTTCATTGTTTCTCTTGCCAATGCCATGTGTAACAAAAAAAGGCAAGATTATGGAGTACATATTTATATGTCTTCCTCCTTTGTTTTTATTTCATGTCTGTGAAAAAATTGATGTAATAAAATTTTTGTCGTATTGGGTGCTTTATTTTTACTTTTAAGAATTATTATTTAAATTAAATCCCATGTTCAGAATGCTTCAACCCTCCGTAAAATGGAACAGCCCATCGATGTTTCTACCCCACCCCAGCCCTAAGGAACTACACATTCACAAATAGGGACTACATGTTTTTGACAAGCCTTGAAACACATGATTCCAGCTTTTAAAAACATTTAAATGTTTTTGTTTTTTCTTTTATAAATCATGTTCCTATAAAATTACAACCATCGGTAGATTTGATCATATTTTTATCATAAATTAATGTTAAACCTTCACAATTATTATCTCCACACCCCCTCAGTCACAGTGGAATAGCCCACTCAACGCGGTACGTATGAAATATTTATGACACCCAATACGCTTACTGGGAAGCTTGTTGTGACAATTATCGATATCTAGCGGTAGTCTTTTCACGGTAACCCAAAAATTTATAGACATTTTGGAAGACCAGTTTTAATATTCTGTTGATAAAATAATAATAATGTTGGAAAATGAAATAAATTTAAATTCTATGATTGACTAAACTAAATTGTAGATTCATATTGGTATAAATTTTGAAGATAAGAATGAATAAAAAAATTCAAATAACTTTTAGGGTCTGAAAATCAAGACTAGTAATGGCCTGCCAGAGAAAATGGCAAAAAAAAAAAAATGGTTTGACACGGGAGAAATAAATGTAAGTTGTTTTTTAATGTTTCTGTTTGTGAATGAATTTCTTTTATTTTTTCATCATAGTATGTAGAAGGGGATTTGACTTTTGTTTCATCATTCGAGGAAAATTTAAGGCCTTATTGACAATGATATCCTCACAAGTTTCTCGCATGGATAGCTCCACTACACAAAAAGGCATGCGTGGGATGACTCTTATATGTTGGAAAAGATGTACATGTCTCGCGTAACAGAGTCTAAGATTTCATGAAAATCTTATAACAAAAAGAATAAATCAAAGAAAAAATCGGGGCATTTAGTCCTTTCTTTAGCTGTCTAAGTGGTATTTTGATATTTCATGACAGGATTGCAAGATTCGGATGGATTTAAATCGGTTTGGCTACATAAAATATGAAAAAAGACGTTCGCGTGTGCAAAAGAACATGAAATGGCAAACGAAAAAAGGGCCTTGGTTTCGCCGAATTTTCTTATAAAAAGAAAAATCCCTGACCAGACAGGTAAATAATTCCGTACAAAAATAATTTCACCTAGATCTAGGGTCATCTAAATTATATTTTTATGATTGGAAATAAGAGAATCTTAACAATCAATAATCAGCAAATTGCGTGGTCAACAGAAATGTTTGAGATTGCCTGCAGTTGATTGATGCCTCGCACATCACAACTCAATCAACAACGCGACAAGCACGATAAATCATCATCAAAACTTACCAAAAAAAATATCACAGAGCAAAAATACGATGGTATATCCTGGGATAACAATACAATTTGAATAAATCCTTTCAAAATATTTCAATCGCGACTGTTGTGAGGAAAACATGTCAAAATAGACCTAAAAGTGCAGTCACTTTTTCTGAATATCGCACGCGGCAGGGAAAAATGGCTGCGTGGTGAGAACATGATCGCGATATCGCTATCGATAGCTTGGGGGTTTCCCCTTTTGCAGCGCGCGCTACTCTTGTAGCTAGGCGCGGTGCGGAGCCGGAGGGGAATGGATCGCGCTGTGGTTGAGTTGGCCAAGACTTAAGTTTTAGTGAGGGGAATGCAAAAAGGCACACTGGCGCTGAAAATAATTTAATATCCCCAAAATCATCATTGGTTAGAAAGGCGCACCACTGCTACACAGCGAAGGGCACCATTTGAGGAGATAAGGCACCACGGCAAAGGAGAAAAAGGGCATGTTTAGTGTTGCCGTAAGTCATGCTTAAATTGGAGGGGCATCACGGCAATGACCAAGGGCACCACGGCAATTGCCGTGGGTTGCCGTGGGCTAATTCGAGCCCTGCACTCTCTCTCCAGTATTCTTAACATTACGCTCCATTTCCCTTGTCCTTTGTCCTGCAGTGAAGGAATTGTGCCTGTTATATCGTCTGACAGCTGAAGATGCTGTCGCCGAGTGGATTGCGTTCTCTACAACTCACAGTGGACTTGGAATTAATATTGAGACACTGGAGCAGCTAGAGCGAGAGGTGGGTAGATCTTGGCCTTAAACTAAAAAAAGAATGTTTTGTGGGATGCGACGATGCACATATACCGGTAGTATTTGCTTTAGAACCATCCATATGGAAATATCTTTCAAAACCCCCCTAAAATTGTGATGCCCATTGCATTGGAAAGGAAATTTTCTCAAAATGTAATTAAGCAAGATGAAAGATCTACCTAGAATAATCAGGGGTCATTATACCCAGGATTCTGGAAAAAATGCTGTAAAAATAGTGAGCGATATTTTATTTGTTATATATCCCAGTTAGTGATACAATGTACCTTTCCAAAACTATAACCTCTCTTTGAATGTGGTTTTGCCAAATGTGAATAATTTTTTGTTTTAAATTTGGTTTATTTTGATGTCAGCAACAAAGTTAATTTGATACAATGTTATCTTTTTCTAGTCTCTGAACAAGAAGAGCTCCAAAGTGAAGACACCTTCCAACCAGAAGCCAAAACCAAGACAGACATTCTCAATGTATCCTTGTCTAAGTTAAACTCTCATGTAAACGTATCTAAAAGCCCATTTTTAAAAATCTCTCTATAATATATATCCCATATCTTTTTGTTAGAATCATAAATCATTATTCCTTAACAAAGAAACTTTTAGGCTTGACGATGATGATGAATCCGAGGATCTTCTGGATGCATACACTCCTGGACCCAAGTCCAGACAGAAGAGAGCCTTCACAACCCCAGACAACATCACCAATAAAAGAACACCACTCCGAGAAAAGAACATCAAGATTGAAGAGGAGAGTTCTTCTGCCGCCAGCTCACCATCATTGTAAGTTAAATCTTCTTGAGCACTGTTTCGGCTACCAAGCAAAATCTCTCAAATTATGGATAAGAGAACTGAGTGGAAGAAAGTTGAAACATGACTCAATTGTAGCATAGCCTTACAACTTTTTAGTCCAGATGGACCCAATTTTCAACCAGGATCAATACACCAGGATAAACAAAATTAGTGTGGATCTCTGCAGTAACGATCAACAACATAGCCATTACAGATACAGCTTGAATAATAGTTATGAGACCAAACTATATGAGAGCTTAGTAGGAAAGTGGTCTAATAATTATTTCCCAAGCTGTATATCATTGATGAACTTTTTGACTATTTTGACTAATTTTGATCTGAATTCCACAATGATGAGGATGGGTTTATTTTTTCATTTTTCTTAGTGTTTACTATATTCTTGCAGTAGAATTATTCTGTCCTTAAATGCAGTTGGAGTGTGCACGATTTGTGATTATCATTGTTCAGATTTTTACCTAATTCCATGTAGATCAAAGTTTTGTGTATATAATCTTTCCTGCTTTTTACTTTAATAGAAAATAAGTTGAAATCCTGAAACATTCCATACTTTTTATTTTTATTTTTTTAAATACAGGACTGCTACCCCCTCTCAAAAGTACAGCAGTCGTAGCAAGTCAGGTGAAGTGGTTGCCAGCTTTGGACCTGTGACCTCAGTCATCTGGGAAGGTTCGGATCTGACCAACTGCTGTGTATCTAGAGGTCATGTGACCCCTTGTATCAAGAAGTCCGACAAGTACAAGTACATGATGCAAAAGATGAAGAGAAAAGCAGAAGGTACAATCTAAGAAGATTTGAGAACATTTTTCTTCCATACGCCTAATTTGAGACAAATAAGTAAATTTGCAATTAAAATATATATATATAGATATATACTCAAACCCTCATTGGTGCTGTTTTTAATCAAATGTAATCAAATGTAGCTTACTCTCTCATTTTGCTTGGATTTGATTAAATGTACTCAAGCAGTGTATTTATTCATGTTTTGGATATAATTTTGAGCCTCTCAGAAGAGCAGACTTCTTTTGACACAAATAAAAAAATAAAAATAAAAATTCATGCAAAAATACATAATGTTAGATATGGACTGTACACGATTCTTGTACTAGTATATGGTACATGTGTTTCTACTTACGGTGATTGCTTGTTAATGCTAATATAGTATTTGGCAATTAACCTTTTTTTTTGTAAATGAGCATGACATACATCACTATGCAAATTAAATAACTTTTAGTAATGGAATTTTCAATTCATATTTCTTCTAGTTCTGAATGAAATGATTGAAGACATGTCTAAAACTCTGCGAGAAAAACACAACATCGAGAGCATTTCCCATCTGGCGTTACCCATCCAGGTAAAAGTGATTATATATATATTCTTTTTCTAAAGAGCATATTTTTGTTTCTTTTGCACTTATTTTTCTGATTAAAAAGTGTATGAAACCCTAACCTTGTACGTAAAGAACACCTGTATGTCAAGACCAAAGGTCCAGACTCTGTGAAGACTGCAATTTATGTACTTTTGAATTGCACAGTGATGTCGGTATCACCCTTCTACAGGTGGAAGCTTTGTACGAATAATAATAATAAAATGGTGGCTTTCTCACCTGTGCTGCCCCCTCATCTCACGAGTGATGACGCTGAATCAAAAACTTAAAATGCTTTGTCTCAGCTGTCCAGTACGATGGCGCCATCCTTGATGTGATCAGTGGTCGCGCTCGAAGAAACCACCATTATTGTTTAAATTCTTTAACAAAAGCTTCCGTTCTTTGACTCTCAACCTCCCTACATTGTTTCACATGAGCCCTCTATATATTGACAGTCTTCACTACCTATCTATAAAGAATCTTGGACTATTGAAATGCAAAGTTTTTTTTGCCCAAACTTGGCACAAGGCAATTTTGACACTTGTTTGTAATGCCCAATTGTCAGTCATCCGTCATAGCACAGGTTTAAGTTTGGTATCACTGGAGAGAATATGAGTTACTCTTTCACATGAAATAGAAATAAATGTCACACAAATAATGCAATTTTCATATGAGGCTCTCAAAGTTGGGTTTTACTTTTTTCTGGGATGCACTGTACAACAAAATAACGACTTTCTTCCCCATGCAACCTCAGGAACCAGAGACAGTAGTTGGCAGGATCTGCTGTGATAGCAATGGCCGCCTCAATGCTCAGTCGGTCATGATGGAGGGGTCTGTAGATTCATCGGCAGGTAAACAGGTTGCTGTTAGTTTGGCAGAGATCAAGGAATACTCTCTGTTTCCAGGTCAGGTCGTTGCCATGGACGGGGTCAACAGTGCGGGTGTCAAATTTGTAGCCTCCAAAATATATCCAGTAAGTCTTCATGATATTGATAAAAAGTAACTGGAATTACGTAAATTGACAATAATCAAATCTTTTCAAGCAATTTTTTTTTCTCCAAAAGTTTGCCCATTTCCAGCTAAAACTAAGCTTACTTTCCTGTTTTCTAGGGTCATGAGTAATATTTCAAAACCATTGTTAATGCATCTTAAATTGAATTGAAAGTTTATGACTGGTTTATCAGCAGGGTTCTGATCAGTGACCAGGGGGAAATATGCAATGGCAAATTTTCCAGACCAATATAAGGCTAATACAAATTTTAATTAAGTGAATGTATACTTTCAATCTGAATAATTGCTTGGGTCATCCAAAACTACCCATGAGATGTCACAAGGATATGGGCAAGTCCACGCTATTTTGCAATGTAACAAATGGGACATTCAAAGACAAAAATATTTTTTTTTTATAAATCTTAAATTAAAATCCCAATCCTTAGGTATATTTTTAAAGGTACTCAGAACCTACAACAAAATCATAAACAATAATTGAAATAACTCACTTCATTTTTAATTTATGATAATTTATTCATTCGTAACACATGGGACCAGAAAAAAATGGTGTTTTTAAATTTTGAATTTGTTCACCTAATACTAAGAATTTAAAGAGCAGATAAAAACTTGCATAGTCACATCCTCTTAACCATGTAATAAACTTCGTAAATACATATTTTAATGTAAATGTAGCCTCCCGTTTTATGGCAAGTTCAAGTTTTATAAAATATGACACTGTAACACATGGGACAGTAACACACGGGACAATTATTCCATGAAATATTTTCCATTAAATAGTTGGTGTAGCCAAGGCGTAGCAACATGTTGTGTAAAAAAATCCCTCTGCTAAAACAAAAGAACCATAATACAACACATTACTGCAAAAAAGAAATATTTTGTTTCATTACTTGAGGTGGGAGGGAGAGTAATAAAACTTTGTTATTTTACATCAGCTCAGTAACTTTTAAGAGACTGCTTCTGAGACATGAATACTTTAAAAATGAAAATATGGAAAGTTATGTGCTAGGTTTGTGAAATTTTCACCAGAGGAAGCCAAGATGATATTGAAACAGAAAATATGTACTTTTTTGTTGTATTACTATAACAAACCTTTAAAAATATTGGTTCATAATAGCATTTTTAATGCATTTTATCATTTTTTCATGAATATTAATGGGCCTTGTGATGTCATTTGACCTTCAAATGACTCTTTGACCTCATTTGCATTAAGTTTATTTCATACACTTTGTGGTGATATATGATACATTATATGTACCTTTAAAACCTCACTGACACACTTGACACAAAAATGGTCGAAAAGTTGAAAAATCACCACCTCGGGAACAAATAGCTTGGACTTGCCCATATATTTCACGATCGGATAAAGGCTTTAGTCCTACAGCATTTCATCTAAATGGAAAATGGCACTATAGAAATCCCATGTATTGATATTATTATTATTATTATTTCAGGGTGTAACGGGTACATTCATACCCACCGACTGCTCAGAGGGTACAGGTAACCTCCATCTCCTGGTAACAGCAGGTCCATATAGTACCTCAGATAACCTTAGCTTAGAGCCTCTAGAAGATCTTATCAGAGTCATCAAGAAAACTAGACCCGATGCCTGCATCCTGGTAAGAAATGCTGTGAAAATTTTGGATGTTTTCTTTTCATTTTCTCTTCGTAACTTAAGTAAATTAAAGTTAATTGTATTATTTTATATTATTAATGATTTTAATTCATTTTACATTAATTAAATAATATAAATTATTATTTTATATTATTATTATTATTATTATTATCATTATGTATTTGATGTCTAGTACATCTACTGTACCCAAAACCATATTCGTGTCAATATCCAAGAGTTTAGTTAATTGGATTTATTTCCATTGCTAAACTTTCATATTGCATACCAGTAAATCACAACCCTTGCCATCAAAGAACTGCATTTGAATGATTAATATAATTTCTCTTCATGGATTTTTTCACCTTTCTTCTTTGATTATTCATGAGACATGTTATAATCAATTTTAATCTGTTGTGATTATCAGACTTATATTGATTAGATATGTGCCATGTTTGTATTTTTTTCTCAAATATATATTTTGTTCAATTCAGCCGCTGGCTGCAAGACACAATTTGAAACTGAGTATATGAATATAAAAAAGGCCCAAGTCCATCTCTTGGCCAAATTGAGTTAACCATGGAAGGTTGTTGCTCGTAGTTGAGTCCATCTTGTGTACAATATACAGCACTGAATTCCGCCCCAAAATGCCTGAAATTGATAAAAATCTATCTCAAATCTCCATTGACTACACACAAAAATCTATCTCAAATCTCAATTGACTACACACAAAAATCTATCTCAAATCTCCATTGACTACACACAAAAATCATTCAGTTTTTCTTGATTTACTCGAAATGAACTTTCATGGACTTGGGCTCTTTTTATATTCATATATTCAACTGAATAATAATATAAAAAAGGACTATTATATATTTGTGTATCAGATACTCACTAAAACTTGTGCAATGCCACATTAATATGTATGCAATACCAAAAAGTAGATTTTCCCTTTTAATTTTTGATATAAGATAACAGATTGAGTCCTGGAAATTAGTCTACACGTTAAATCCAATCAGTATTGTTGTTTTTCATATCCTCTGGGGGCCTAGCATTGAAGGGAAAATGAATTTAGAATAAGTGCAAAAAATGAATATGGCAGGCAAAGAGTTAACCTGTCAGACCAATTCCTGCAGTAGGATGTTTACCCCCCTCCCCCAAAACCCTCTTCGGTTCACAGATATGCAAAGTTATCCTAGATGTACATACTTACATGCTAAGTATAATATATTTATTTAAGATTACTATGCAAACCTTTCTTCAGGAGGTAAACTGCCTCATGGGGGGGGGGGGGGGGTGAAGCTGACATCTACTAACAAACTTTGATGTATGATGTGTATTATATTTAATATTTGACGAAGAAAGGTGTACATTGTCCCTCCTGACTAAACATAGATCTACTTATATTTGTGCAATTACAGTATTGCTTGTGTAAGATAATCATCTGTCACATGATAGATATCTGGATTTATGGATTACTATGACATAATTCTTTTATTTTGGTCTGATTTGTAACTATAATGTAAACATGTGTATGTGCATATTTATGAGAATGAGATATAAGATATTATTACAACATATTTATGCGCTACTGACTGATAACTATGACATTATTTCTATTTTTGTTTCATCCATAGATGGGGCCATTCGTTGATGTTGAACATGGTCAAATCAAGGTACGTAGATACCTCCTAATTTCAAAGAATGTGATGTATCAATAATGTGATAAAAACAATTTCGGGGACATTGGTTTATGTAAAATAAACAAAATAAATGTATCAACTATGATGTTCACCATCAACGGTTCACCATTTGGTTAGTCCTTAAATCAACTAATTTAGAGAAACTCAGAAAACTTGAATTTTGAAAAGAATGTTCATGTTAATCCCAATTTTCTTCTTGAAATGGGTCCATTTGTTCACCTCTACTGTTTTTACTTGTAACAAGAATATTGAAAGTAGCATTAGTTTGTGTAAACATTGATTTACTGGCACTGGATGGGTATCAACATTTTGGTGATCTAGATGTAATTGGATCCCCTCAGTGTCAAGCCATACTTGCATTTAACAGTTTTTTCCTTGAATGAGTACTTTGTTGTATGTAACTTGAATTAGAGAAAGAGAATTAAGACTATTTTGCATACATTGTGTCTTGTTCTTAGGAGGGAACACTTGGTGAGAGTTATGACAAGATATTCAGTGACATCGTACAAGCCATCGTCAGGAAAACAGAAAGGTTAGTAGAGAAATCAGGACCACATAGAAGTGACTTAATTCCTCTAAAGTTAGAGTGTCACCTCACAATGACTACTTGCATTTCAAGTTGTAAAAATCTAGAGACCAGTCCTATCTGACGCAATTGAATCTAATTTGTTTGGAGTACATATGCGTTTCTATCAAATTTGCTTGTAATTTATGCATTACATATTATGTTATCACCACCAAAACCACCACCCCCATTATTATCATCATCATCATCATCATCATCATCATCATCCTCATTATCACCACCACCACCCTCCTCCTCATCATCATCTCATCCTTGTCATCATCATCATCATCCTCATCATCATCACTATCATCACTATCATCACTATCATCACTATCATCACTATCATCATCATCATCATCATCATCATCATCATCATCATCACCATCACCATCCTCCCCATCCTCACCACCATCACCATCATCACCACTATCATCATGACAGAAAGGTTAGTAGAGAAATCAGGACCACATAGAAGTGACTTAATTCCTCTAAAGTTAGAGTGTCACCTCACAATGACTACTTGCATTTTCAAGTTGTAAAAATCAGAGACCAGTCCTATCTGACGCAATTGAATCTAATTTGTTTGGAGTACATATGCGTTTCTATCAAATTTGCTTGTAATTTATGCATTACATATTATGTTATCACACAAAACACCACCCATTATATCATCATCATCATCATCATCATCCTCATTATCACCACCACCACCCTCCCTCCTCACATCATCTCATCCTTGTCATCATCATCATCATCCTCATCATCATCACTATCATCACTATCATCACATCATCATCATCATCATCATCATCATCATCACCATCCTCCCATCCTCACCACCATTCAACCATCATCACCACATCATCATCATCATCCTCATCATCCCTCCTCATCATCATCACACTACCATTCATCATCATCATCATCACTTTCATCATCATCATCATCATCACATCACATCATCATCATCTTTTAATTAAGAAGTATTTGTTTATTCTTGCAGTGTTGGTTGTGAGCTGATCTTCCAGCTCCTTGAGAGATGCCATCATCAGTTCATCTATCCTCACTCCATATCCTGAATCAAGAACCAACTAAGGTAATTCATTGCATCTGCCATTCTCACCAGGGGAAGTAAATGAATACTACGTTTCATTGAATGGCAGATTATTTAAAGCTGGGGATAAAAGTATTTAGCCATTTGTGTCATCAAGGAAAATCATATACTGCATAAATTAAACAATTTTTACCATGTGGTAATAACCGTCCACCGCCTGTCATAACAACATGTTCCTGGCCAAATAAATACGTGATTCGCTGTTATTTTCGCGCGACTAATTTTTTCGCGTTGAGCATGTTCACATGTTCTTAAATTCGCGCTGCATGATCATAATCTCGCAATTGAACCTATTCAATACTGCATAGAAATTCATGCTATATATTCGCGGGTTTTTAAAATTCGCGCCTACCGCTATTTGCGCGAAATCCGCGAAAAATTAATGTACGCGAATATTTCCACCAATACAGTACCTTGTTACATAAAATCTTGTTTATATGCATACATTGTGTGTTTGGACATTTTAAAAAAATGGGACAAATAGATAACTGACTTGTTAAAATTTTGTAATGTTGCTCGTTATCAGTGTTTTCCCAGATTTTCAACTTTTTAGTGGGGATAAAAGGGCCATTTTATTTAAGTTATCGATTGCCTATAATTTTTCCTTTATACAAAATAAAACTTAACATAAATATTTTTCACTTGATATCCCATTTGAAATTAATCAAGTAAAGGGGAATCCAATCCAAGGAGAGAATCAACCTTACAGGAAAGAGGAAAATGAGAGGAGCAGTCTGAAAAAAGTTTCATCAAATCGTTTATAAAATAAGAGATTAAGGAAGTTTGAAAAGTCTAGTTGTTCCTTCTATGGGGATCTCCAATTGGCATCATCGGCTTCAAAATGGCCGACTTATGGACAACTCTCCATTCGTGTTGAACACAAATTTTCAGATTTTCCCCCATTTTCTTTCGAAATATATCTTACCTTCCTTCTGAGCTCAACATATGTTGTGGTGAATATATTTTCCCATGACATATTTTGAGCTCAGAAGTAAAGAAGACATATTCGAAAGAAAATGGGGAAAATCTGGAATTTGTGTACAAAACGAATGGAGAGTTGTCCATAAGATCGGCCATTTTGAAGCCGATGATGCCAATTTGAGGATCCCCATAGAAGGAACAACTAGACTTTTCAAACTTCATAAATCTCTTATTTATAACCGATTTGGATGAAACTTTTTTTAGATTGCTCCTCTCATTTTCCTCTTTCCTGTAAGGTTGATTCTCTCCTTGGGTTGGATTCCCCTTTAAGTTTGTTAATATGACCCAATGATATGCCAAGCTGACATATCAAATAGTGATTTGCTACAAAAATAATGCATCTCGGATTATTTCTCTTATTTTAACAGAGAGTGCACTTTGTAGCCGAGCCCGAGATGATTTGCATTAATGGTATCAACATCGCTACGACCTCAACAGACGTCATATTCCATCTCAGTCGGGAAGAGATATCATGGTAAAAACACACTTGGAGCTATTGCAATATTGATTTCTAGGCGTGATGAAAAATGAATAATAATAGAATAAAACGAAAGTAGACTGTATTGAGCAAAGAAAGTTCAGGCACAGGCAATTTAGATGTGCAATTTGCTCCAAAGCTCCAAAAAGTTCTAAATTTTATTGTTCGAAACAGAAATTCTTTATGCCAAATCGTGGGCCCGGCAGCCACTGAGCAGCGCCAGATCGACATTGCTCTATCTCTTTCTTGTTGAACACGAAACAAGGTACATGTAGCAGCAATTCCCATCTTTTATCCTCTTTTGGCATGAACCGGCCGGGGTTAAACCCACAATCTCTCGATTATGAGGTGGACGCTCTATCCACTGAGCCGACACATACCGGTAGGTGTCTCATTTGGTCTTGTTATTGATGAGCATGTGTGTGGCTCTAACGCACAGTTGGTTAAGGCAACTGGTATTCTTAAAGGCCACCGCACACCTTACGACTGGTCTACGATCCGATGTTGGAACAAATCGCATTTTGCATATTTCCTGAAAGTATGAATGAATAGGATCTTATTATTAGAGGTTCAAATTAACTGTAAGAATACTAATATGGAATTTCAGAAAATTGCAAGCCTTTATTTTTGAGAAAAGGCAAAATTGGTTTGAAATCTTAGCCAATCATGCGATTGCTACATGTATGACGTCATTACGACTAGATGTTGAATTTCCTTTTGTTTTAATAAGGAGGGTAACATAGTCACTGATTTAAACATGTAAATACTCCTGCGATGATTTAGAACTCTGCACAGTATGATGTTCCATGTCTCAATATTCACATCATTGTTACGATTACTTTTATTCCAATCGGGTTGCAGACCAATTGTGAGGTTTGCGGTGGCACTAATAAATACAGTTATGCGAGTGAATATATCATTATTTAAACTAACGGTAACGATTCATGTTCTTGTTACCCTCAGTCCTCCTGGGTCATCGGATCGCATGGGCCGTCTAGTTCGTCACATCCTCACCCAACAGAACTTCTACCCGCTCTACCCGCCCTCGGAGGAGGTTCCCGTTGACTATGAGAAATTCCATCAGTACGGGAAGATGGGATGCGCTCCTCACATCTTTGTTTGTCCATCTCGGTTACGCTTCTTTGTCAAGGTGAGATATTGAGGAGAGTTTACAATTAACATAATTACAGTCCGACCTTGCTTACCCGGCCATGTTGGGACCAGCACCCAGTGATATGGCCTGTTGTGAGAGTAATGCATAGCTTATGTACTGGACAGCTGGGACCGTGAAAATACATGTAAAAGTCAAAATAAGGAGCCCTTGTATACTAGTTTACTAATTCATCTTGACTTCTCAGTGGACCAGAGATGACACAGTGTACCCATAGATGACAGAGATTTCCCAATGGTCTAAATGAATCACTCTTTGAACGTCAAATTGGAAAAAAATTTGTTTAGTTCACTCCTGCAACCTTTAAAAAAAACAGATTTATAGTTAATGACACTTTACTAAAGAAAATGACAAAATGCATCGAAAAATTGCCAATTTGCATGTGAAAATAGCGATTATATATTTTTTCTGTGTTGCCAATTCAGACGTTTTCAGCGATTCTTCTCATTGAAACTGTTCAAGTACCGTTTAATGTACAGTGGCAGAAATAATTCCATTTACCTCTGTGATTTTTGCTCTTTCTGTGACATGTGATTTATATTTCATGGCATTCTAGTCTTAAACTAAGTGTCACTAAAAGGAGACATTGTCCTCTATGGGTGGGTTACGTTTCTAGGATAGAAATAGATTGTGCGAGTTCAAAGATTTGTATAAAATTTGTTCTGATTTTATTTGCATTCATATACAGATCGAGAACACAATGTTAGTTTCAGTAAAAATTCTTTCTTCATAAATATTGCTGTTAGATGAAACTAAATTGCTTCCTAATTTCCCCACTGCTGAAAACATGTTATCTTTGGACTTGTCAATGACTTTAAATCTAATTAACTCCTTGTGAAACGTCTCCCGGTCCTGAATACCGTGTTTCAACTTTAGTGATTGTATTGTTATAATAATTTTGTATTTATTATCTGCAGGAAATTGAAGGCACTGTGTGCATCAACCCTGGTCTGTTGACCAGTGGTCAGGTTGGAGGGACATACGCTAGATTGGTGGTCAAGAATATTGGTCCAGGAAACGATACCAAGAGCAACAACAAGGCAGTGGAGAGGACGGCAGTAGAGATTGTTAGGATATGAAACAAAACCTCAGCGAGAGATGATTGTTGTGAATAGTATAGAACTTTCTGGGTGTAATATCCTCTGGGTCTAACAGCAGTTGGTCAAATTGGCTCAAGCCATTTGTTATAAAACAATTTTTCTAATTCCCCATTGGCCTAAAACATGCTTGGTCTAATTCTCACTTGGTCTAATTGCCAATTCGTCTGATTACCAAATAGTCTATTTGCATTTTCGTCTAATTCCCAAATGACTATTTGGTGTATTACCAGTCTGTTACAGAAATGGACCAAGTGGTGTTAGACCAATTGGACATTAGACGTAATGAACATTAGAGGAAATAGGAATTGGACAAAATGGTAAATGGGCAAAGTGGCAATTAGACCAAAGGGTAATTAGATGAACTGGTTGTAGACAAAATGGAATTGGACCATGAAGGATGAGACAAAGAGGGCATTTCCGGTGGTCAAAGGGGGTTTAGACAAAATGACAATTTACTGTATTCAGTGCTTTGTATCTTAGGCAAAAATTGCGTCATATAGCAAACTCTCATTATGTTAACATAATGCATTTTATTGATGGATTGAAATGCTTTTGATTTTTTTTTTTGAAAGGCAGGACTGAAAAATTAAAAACTGGCCTGACCAGGTTCATCAATATGATAGTCAAATCTACAGATAACATCCAAATAAATTTAACAATTATTTATTATCAAGTGATTTAAATGATTACCATGATCTATTGAAGTTCATTAAAAAAATATGCTTGTAGTATGAGGTATTAACAGGGAATATTCATTAGTTTGAAATCACAGAAGTTTGTACATAAATTTACATGTTTTTCTAACCACTTGATAAATTAAATATATACTCAAAACTGAAACCTTATACAATTTAGTCTTTTGTTTGTGTGTTTTATTAAAAAAAAAAAAAAAAATTTTACTTTTCATATATTTAAATAGTTTTGAATTCACAACACAGTACTAAAAATTAGCAATCGTTCAAAAATTCAACATCACTCTAAATTATTTCGGATGGTCAGTAAAGTGATTAAAAGGAAAATGATTATTTGGTAGTAAAATTGTTATTGATTTGATAGAAATTCTGATTGTCAAATATATGATGTATACAGTTTGTACTAACCCACTCTTTTGATAATGTTAAATTGCTAGGAAAAATCTTATTTCAAACTGAATAGATTATCATCGCACCAAAGAAGTACAATACAACTTTCAAGTAAGTAAAGTTCTCAACTTTATTCAAAAGAATATCATAAACACTCTGATATAAACATCTGTTAGTAAAAACACAGCACTGGGAGCAAATAAAAAATATAAAACAAACTTCTAATAGACATATATAACTTAAAAAACATCAAGGCACTGTTAAATTTTGGATGGAATGTATTTTATGGACGAAATATTAAAAAATCTTTTATTTCAACACAAGTTATCATGATGCAGATATGTATTAACTATACAAAGAATTTCAGATGATATTCCACAAACTTAGAAAAAAAGTTTACTATCAAATCATTTCACAATAAAAAGAGGCTAATAAGATCATTACTTTGTTAATAAGAAAAGCTAAAACCAGTCTGGTATGACAAAAAAATTGTCTGAATACGGCTAATAATGATACAGTCAACTCTTATTGTAGTGAGGTGCTCAGAACTAGGCCAAATATCTCGTGTACTAGACACATACAGATAGAGATGTGTGCACATTTTTGACATTGGGGCAGGAGAATCGCCTCATAGTGAAGTCTTATATTTGTCCTCATTATAATGGGAGTAGACTGTATCTGGATATTGTCCCCCCCCCCCCCCCAAAAAAAAGAAGAAAAAATGAGAAATCCTTTG
Organism: Paracentrotus lividus; assembly: GCA_940671915.1. Taxonomy (NCBI): domain Eukaryota; kingdom Metazoa; phylum Echinodermata; class Echinoidea; order Camarodonta; family Echinidae; genus Paracentrotus; species Paracentrotus lividus. The sequence continues at coordinate 57,787,633 of CALNVZ010000174.1, forward strand.
AAAGAACTAGATAAATTATAACGTATGAGATTACCTTGAAATCACTCTCAATGTAACTAATTCAGCCTAATCTTGTATATACATCTTATTGTAAGAATGGTAAAATGAAAAAAAACTCTGATTATGTCTGGATTAGAAATTAGAATGCAAATAACGCAAATATTTGAAACAGCTGAACCAAATGACTTCTTATAAGAGAAAGTATGAATAAGCTTTTGCTCTGCCACTCAATTTTGAATCGATTGATTCAAATCAATAGATTTCTTTCTCTTGTGACCGAGACATTTGTTTCAACTGTATATGTAATTTGGGTTCTAATTTCTAATGTTACAGTTATTCCTTAGGTTTGGCATTCCTTAGGTTTACTTTACCATAAACCTTAGGGTTAGGATAAAGGTTAGGAGTAGTGTGTCGGGATGGTCAGCAAATGGGAATACTCCTAATTCTTGGGCTAGAGCCACATCTTGAACTTAAAGAAGGCCTGCATGTCGGGATCATCTACTGCTTTATGGTTGACTGCAGCATAGACGTTCATCAGTAGCTGATTCTTGAACTTGGCCTCAAGGATCTGCACATACTTCTCAATGCATCCTGAAAACACACAGGACAAAAAGTGGAAAGGAATAGTTTTGAAAACACTGATAAATCATCAACATTTCTTTCCCTTTTTGGTATTTCCATTATACATTTAAAAAAATATCTTTTAAACTGAAACACAAAACAACTGCCTACTAGTATTTAACAAGTGATAAAAGTGATTCTTTATGAACGACTGGTTATCAGTTTTTGTGCTATACGATTGAGCGTGTGATTACTAGAGCACCAAAGAACATGTTCCAGTCGTTCTTAAAAGTCATTCGTAACATTACGAATGATTTTGTGAAACACTCCTAAAACCTGTCTATAAAGACCACTTGCTAACATTGGTCACCTCTTTTGGTTCCACTTAGATGATCTTAAAGGAGAATGAAACCCTAGGAGCAAGTTAAATGGTTTAAAACATGAAACTCACAGAAACAGATTGATGAAAATTTGAGACAAATTGAATAAATAATAAGGAATTTATAGGCACTTGAATGTTTAGATCCCTAATTAATGCTATGGATATCCTCCCACTGGCAATGAGACTAAGATGTTTAATGTCATACGTGAACAACTTCTCAATTACTTTTGACCATCCTCCCACTGGCAATGAGACCAAGATGTTTAATGTCATACGTGAACAACTTCTCAATTACTTTTGACCATCAAATGGGAGAGGTATTCATACAGTATGTCACGTCACACATTTTGGTTGCATTGCCAGTGTGAGGATCTCCATAGCATTAGTGATCTTAAAATTTAAATTTTCATCACTTTATTATAATTCTTTTTTTTCATTTTTTTTATCCAAACTTTCTTTGATAGTTTTATACAATTTAACTAGTTCGTAGATATTTATTCTCCTTTAGACATGTTTGACTGTGTTTACCTTTGCCAAGTATCCTGCCATATGCAATCATGTGCCTCTCAAGTCTAGAATCATCAAACTTCTCATGCTTCATCAAGAGACGGAGGATCTCTCCATGAAGGAACGCATCATCGTACGACTCATCCTCGGAGAATGGGTACCTGGCATACACATCCACAGCTTGAAGGGGCTCGGTCTTAATCAGGAGCTCGGCTAGCTCAATGTACGCATCATGGATCTGTGTTGAATAAAGTGATGAAATCAAGGGTTTAGTACAACAAAGGGCTATCTTTAATTTTCACCATTTTGAGAAAATAGACAATTGTAGTACTGCATCAAAGTAGTTAATGAGCAAATGATCACCGTTTAATGAAAGTGATGGTCAAACTATCATTTCAACAGCAAGCTGGATGTAGCTATCTTTACGAAGGAAAGCTGAGCAAAGATAGTGTAATTCATCTAGCTCGCCGACTAAGTGATAGTTTGCCTCGTCTTTTGAAATCAAGGTGATTATTTGCTTTATATTCCACATCTGAGACGTTTTAATTTGGGGAAAAACAATATTTTGGTGAAAAATTTAAGTGGTATGCACAACTCACACATACCATCTCCCTACACACATATACTGTTCTACAGGTATACGTAGTTTTAACTGTTACATCCGAATGACCTTTACTAACAGACATATGAAGCTTACATCAACATGACTTTGATTTTAAATTGCAAGAGTAATTCAAATAGTAAAGTGGTGGTTTTTTTCCTTCTTAAAGAAAATCCTCAAAGCCCATGACTTTGATATTTCATACACACGATCCTAATGGTATACTTTTTGACCCTGGTTAGCGGCAATGATGAGTCTAAAAATGTGCGAAAGGCTGAGGCCATCTTTAACCCAGTTTCATTTTAAACAGACTTACCTGAGGTGCCATAGTGATGACATCATCATAAAGCATCCTTGACTCCTTTGTATCTTCCGTCTCTTTGGCTAGTGCCCTCGCTAGGCCAAGGCGGGACAGGTAGCTCATGCGATTCAGAGGGGCATTTATTGGCACAGGAGTAGTCTTGCCTGAAGCAAATTTGATGAACAAAAATTACAGATATAGCAATGAGTGTGCACACATTTTTAACCTAATTCTACAGGGATTGTGCATGTATTCTAAAATGAGAATAATTTAAAATAGCGATGGAACATGATGTTATGCTCAAATATTTGATTTTTTTTTTCAAGAATATTTTCACAAATAATATGTATATCTAGAATTATGGTTGATTGCTCTTTGTATTGTTTCAAAATTCTTGGCAATTGACTTTAAAATGACTGAAGCCCTACAAGATCAGGTAACAATAGAAACGACAACGAAACGACATGTTTGATTAAATTCCTCCAAGATTTCCTCATTTTATTGCCTGTTTTTTACTTCGTCTTTGTTTTACAATGT
>CALNVZ010000174.1:57796236-57857120 GCA_940671915.1 Paracentrotus lividus
TCTTATAAATGTTCTCACGTATATGTAATATTATACTTTGTATGAAATATTTTCTATTTCTTGATTTGTATGTTTTTATAAATGTTTTTTTATGAAAGTGGTGAATAAAGTTCAATTCAATTCAATTCAATTCAATTCAATCAGACGGACTCAAAATCTAAAAGAGATTCTCCTCCGAATCATGAAGACAGAATTGTTTATCCTGCTGAATAAACCAAAACTTATACTGACTGCAAGCAGTTCAAAGTTTTGTCTAAGAAAATGGATTAAAGCCAGTACGAATCAGTAGCCTTGTATAGCACCACCTCAAGTCCTCAACTACTCAATTCTGCCCTGATTTCTTAGCCATAATGCACCATCCTGAGCAGTGTAGTCTTATAATATAGGCCCGTGCACTTGAATGATAATGCACATATTCAATACTCAATACACTCATACAACAATAATCATGTCACCGAGTAGCAAATTGAATACTTTTCAACTCAAAACATTTTAGTTTCCCTTTACAAATAACATTATAGGCTAATTTATGCACTGTTTTGTTGATAGTTATTTAAAATGGGTTAAGACTAATTATTTTGAGAGATCTGGTCAGTTCACTCTCGCTTTGAAACAAATACCTCTCCCTGTAGATACTAATCAAACAGATATACACTAACCTGATCCAGCAGTAGCCTCTTTGTTTGGCTCTGGAGAAGGAGTAGTCTGTTTCCCAGACCCTGCTTTGGCAGGAGTGGGAGCTGCCTTGGCCCCAGCTTTGGCCCCTGGTTTAGTTACACTAGTGGTGCTGCCCCCTCTACCACGGGCGGGGGCACCCTTGGCTGCACCTGTGGTAGTGCCACGCCCACGTGCTGCACCTCCCCTTGGTGCTGGTGCTGCTTTAGCTGCACCTCCTCTTGCTGACAGATAAAGAGAGGGAGAGAGAGAGATAATTTACATTGATGAACATAATTATTCAAACTTAAAAAGGCCTTGGTTTAATAGTATTAAATCAGGATATGTGCACCAAGGTGTGTAATAATCACATATGGATTCTCTTTTTGTTTGTGATATGCGATTATAAGATTATAAGTTGTATTTAACCTGTATTTCTGTTCCTAGGAGAAAGCTATAAGATTTCAGATTAATATCACTGAACTGACTGGAGGCATTGGAACCATTGCATTGGCATAGTATCATGACCAGAAGATACTGCAATGACTGCAGCCCTGGCTTGTAACAAGATTTTTTTGGTTTTTATTTCATAGCACCCCTCCCAGCATCAGCTTCACAGCATTACTTTACACTTCTCTAAATGTATAACCATGCACAAACTTTCCTGATTATAACCATGTATGATCGCACCTGCTACCCCTCCTCTGGCTGTACCCCTGGGTGTGGTTGTACCCCTCCCTGATGGATCTCCCCTGGTTTGGGTGATCTTGGAGGCCACACCCTTACCCTTCTCCAGATATTTATTTAAAGGGGAATCCAACCCAAGGAGAGAATCAACCTTATAGGAAAGAGGAAAATGAGAGGAGCAATCTAAAAAAAGTTTCATCAAAATCGGTTATAAAATAAGAGAGTTATGGAACTTTGAAAAGTCTAGTTGTTCCTTCTATGGGGATCCTCAAATTGGCTTCATCGGCTTCAAAATGGCCGATCTTATGGACAACTCTCCATTCATTTTGTACACAAATTTTCAGATTTCCCCCAATTTTCTTTTGAAATATATCTTACCTCCTTCTGAGCTCAACATTATGTTGTGTGAAATATATTTTCCCATGACATATATTGAGCTCAGAAGTAAAGAAGACATATTTTGAAAGAAAATGGGGAAAATCTGAAAATTTGTGTACAAAATGAATGGAGAGTTGTCCGTAAGATCGGCCATTTTGAAGCAGATGATGCCAATTTGAGGATCCCCATAGAAGGAACAACTAGACTTTTCAAACTTCCATAACTCTCTTATTTTATAACCGATTTTGATGAAACTTTTTTAGATTGCTCCTCTCATTTTCCTCTTTCCTGTAAGGTTGATTCTCTCCTTGGGTTGAATTCCCCTTTAATCATGTATGATCTCGCCTGCTGCCCCTCCTCTTGCCGTACCCTGGGTGTGGTTGTACACCCCTCCCTGCAGGAGCTGCCCTGGCTGGGGTAGTCTTGGAGGCCACACCCTTATCCTTCTCTAGCTCTAGATATTGAACCATGCATGATCTCACCTGCTGCCCCTCCCCTGGCTGTACCCCTGGGTGTGGTTGTACCCCTCCCTGCAGGAAATCTCCTGGCTGGGGTGGTCTTACAGGCCACACCCTTACCCTTCTCTAGCTCTAGATATTGAACCTTGTATAATCTCACCTGCTACCCCTCCTCTGGTTGTACCCCTGGGTGTGGTTTTCCTCCTCCTGCAGGAGCTCCCCTGGTTGGGGTGGCCCTGCAGGCCACACCCTTACCCTTCTCTAGATATTGAACATTGTATAATCTCACCTGCTGCACCTCCTCTAGTTGTACCCCTGGGTGTGGTTGTACCCCTCCCTGCAGGTGCTCCCCTTGTTGGAGTGGTCTTGGAAGCCACACCCTTACCCTTCTCTGCTCCCACAGCAGGCTTACTGGCTGCTGCTTCTTCCTTCTTCTTCTTCTCCTGCCACCATCCTTGTTCTGCTCATGGAATAAATAATGTAAAAAAAGGTTAAAAAAAAAAATTTCTACAGTAATTGTTTTGTATAAATTCATTAAATAACCAAGTTAAATTCTCTCTGCTCAACATATACAATGTAGGCCCATATTCTGAACTGAAGGTTAAGTTTGCACACGGTTGAAGTCTGCAAAGGGATGCGTACCGGACAACGGGATCACACCTCAAAAGTAAAAAGCCATTTTATACCTCCCGTGCAAACATAACCCCCATGCAAATTTAAACTCCTGTTTAGAATATATGAGCCATAGGATCAAAGATAAAATATATGTCAACTATAATTACTTCCCAAAGAACAAGCAAGAATCTATTGATGACAAATCTCTTGAATTCTTTGTGTCTATTCAACATAATTGAAAAGCAAGTTTTATCAAAACTAGTAGGTCTGGAATACGATAGGTGAAAATCTAACACTGTTTCATTTTGTAATGATGATAATCAAAAGAAAAAAGAAAAAGAGAAGGAAAAAAAATGTATATAGAAGCAAACCATCTATAAGTAGCCAGATTTCATATTTGAATTGTATGTGTTTTCTGAAACTAGAGATTCCAAGCTTTCCAATGATACCAAGCACTTGTATTTTACTCAAATGTAACTAAGTTAAATTCTACTTTTCATGAAGAGCTAGCAATGGTTTCTTATGTAGGAAATCTGCTTTTCTCATCATTTACTCATTTTATTTGCGACTTATGGTTTTGAGGTGATGGGTCACATTTTTATGCAGGAACTGATCCCGAATCACTAACCTGTCAACTGAGCTGGCATGTCACCTCCTATACTAGGTTTGCCCTCTTTATCGATACTAGCTTTGAAGGACAACCTGGCATCCAAGAGAGCCTTCTTGCCCAGGTCAGAGGCAGGGTCATTCTCATACATGGCAAGCTGGGAGGTGCCCAGGTTACACAGGGCTTGGCTGTTACAAGGTTGGGCTATTACTCCCTTTTGACATGTCTACGGAAGAAAAGGGTTAAGAATAAATCGTAATGAGGCATGGGCACATAAGTACACTTCTCATTGGGACAATCATATAGCAACTAACAACTAATGCAAAGAATATTCTATAGTCTTTCAGAGTTAAACATCTCTTTGCTCCTAGACGTCCTTTCCCTGTATCTCAACACCACACTGGTCTATGCCAACATCTAATGCCACTTATGTGACTAGTCCAATATCCAATTTCAGGCTGGGTCTATATTTGGTCCTGATCTATGATTTATATTTATATGTTTCCTGGTTTTTAAATTTAGTCCTGACCTGTTCCTAAAGAATGACTATACTTTATAACATTGCAATTCAATGATATACTACAGTTGACTCCCACTATAACAAATTTCTCTGGACCAAACCAATTACAGGTTTGACATAACAAAATCTTGTTATACAGATAGGCACGTAGACACATGTGCACATGTTTGAACGAGGGACTGAGAGAGTTGTTTCATCATCATGAAATCTGAACTGATGTGTTGGCTCGGTGGATAAAGCGTCTGCCTTATTATCAGAAGGTCGTAAGTTAGCTAAAGAAGCTCTCAAATTAGAGGTAACTAAAATACAGATCCCATATACAGATCTAAAGTCGAAAATTAATATTTACATTAGAAGAAAATGGCAAAAGTCATGGGATTTAAACCCTGTCAATAAACTATACCAACACCAATCAGTAATCAAACCACATAATACAATCCCCTTAACTAAACGACGTGATGATATTGTGTTGACCCGTGTTAGAATCGGTCATTCTCATTTGACGCACTCTTATTTGCTCGCAGCGGAGGAACTGCCCCGTTGTGTATCTTGTGATTGTGTTTTATCAGTTAAGCATATCCTTATTGAATGTGTTGAATTTAGCCACATACGTACTAATTTTTATGACGTACCGGATTTAAAAACGTTATTTTGTGACGTTTCACGCTCAAGAATTGTGGATTTCCTTAAAGAAATGAATCTTTTTCTCAGATTTTAAAAAATAACATTGAAGCTTATCAAAGCAGCTATGACATTTATTAAGACATTAAAAATTAACTATAGTCTTTCGGAGGAGACTTAAAGCCGTCGGTCCCGTGTGATGGAGAGCAACCCCACTTGCACGTTAAAGAACCTGCTTTCCTATTCGAAAAGAGTAGGGAATTTTTTCCCGGGAAAGTAGCCACCCAACTAACTCAGTATACGCATTAAAGTAATATCTAGCTTGACACTTATATGACACATTGTGTTGGTAGTGTCGTTAAACCCTAATCAATCAATCAATCAATCAATCGATCCCTGGCCGAGTTATACCAACAGACGTTAAAAAATGGGAGTTGCTGTTATCTTGTTCGGCGTCCAACAAGGAAGGGATAGAGTTACATCAATCTGGTGCTGCTCAGAGGCTGCTAGGCCCATGACTGATTGTACAAAAAAGAATGTCCATTTCACCTTTGTATCGGACAATACAATTTGGAGTGGAGCGGTTTTCAGAGAAATATTAAACGTATTTCCTGAGTTTATTTACTGATGAGGCCCCACCTACAAAAATTTCATTTTTCATTTAAATCTACTATCTGGTCTACATGTAGCCAACATCTAATGCCAGTCCTGACCTGTTCCTAAAGAATGACTTTACTTTATTGCATTGCAATTCAATGATATACTACAGTTCACTCCCATTATAATGAGGTGCTCTGAACCAAGCCAAATAAACGCATGACAAAACTAAATTTTGTTATACTAAACAGACAGGCAAACAGACACATGTGCACATGTTGTTAATGTTTTTTTTACGGTGCTGTCATTAATATTATCAATATTATGGCAGGGTTGAACTTGGGACTGAAAGAGTTATTTCGTCATCATGAAATCTCCTGTATCGTTGCTTGTTATAATGGGAATAGATTTTATCCACTTCCTGTTTCACATAGAGTTAAGTAGACTTAGAGTAGCACTTAAATTCCGATTTGGAGGCAGTATATTACGCATCATCTCATTGGTCAGATCATGCTCAGGGGATGTGCGCCATTGAGAAGTCTATCAAAAAGATTGCGCTTTAAATACAGGATGCACTTAAGAGTTTAAGTGCGACTCTAAATCTACTTGGGCTCTTTGTGAAACACCCCCTGGTCTATATTTAATCCAGACCTGTTCCTGGAGCTTGAGGACCTGTTGGCTCTGTGGGATGGTAGAGCAGGTGATGAGGGATGAGAGTCGCTGGCATCGTTGGGCGATCCAAGGAGCATTCCCAGCATCCTTTTCCATCAGCATCTCTAGGAGGATAGCGTGGACGTCTAGCATCACCCATTCCATAGATTGGTAGGTGTCACCTCTAGAGGGCAGGCTGCACAGATTCTGACCGGCCAAGATGGCAGCACTGTTCAGAAAAAACATGTATATACATCAATAATTAACATCTATACATCTATCAATAATATTTAAGTTCTATGCATTTAAGTTTGTGGTATTTGTGATAACATTGTGCTGATAAAAAGTAAAATTTATATGTACCCTATTCTAAAACAATTCCTGTGTAACATGAAAATGAATGATAAGAAACATTTAAAGACATATATATGTTTGTATCAACGAGACTATAATTGTCAAACAGAACTTTATAACATGAAATTATCCTGATCCTCTAGTAATTTATGCATTTTGGTAATACATGAATTAATTGAAATGTGCTGTGAAATAATTAATCATTAAAATCCTGTGTTTTAAATGGAATAGTCAACAGAAGGCACATTTTTTCTCACAGATTAAAGAAAAAACAAGAAACAGAGATCTCACACTCACCTATGAAAGACATCTGAAGCAGTCAGAAAGCCTGTTGTAGGAGTTTTCTTGAGTAACTTGCCTAGCTCTATACAACCCTTCAGAAGCTGACCACTGCTAGACCTCCATAGATCCTCAGAATGGAGATCACATGGGAGACTGTGATTATTAGTGGATGATGAAGTTTGAAACCAAATTTTAACATTACCCAAAGGATATCATTTTCGACAGATGTTGACTTTTCTTGGTTTGATGGTTTTTGAGTAGACCTTGTAAAACAAACACTACCCATGATACTTTTTCACAGAGTGGCTCTACCCATTAGACAGCTAACATGGCACATCAGATCATAATATATGCATTGATGCATATCTACAACATTTTTCACTAATGGCAGCACTCTTTTTCATATTATCTAGCTTGGCTAATTGGGACAATAATGATAAAGATACAGTTATACCAACAAAATTTAACAAGGCAAATTATTATGAGCTTGCATGATATTTGATAGCAAAGGAAATGGAATCTGACTCGCAAAAGACCAGTAAATAGGCAAAAGGCACTCACCTATCTTGGGAGGCTTCAGCTTGTTTTGAAGTAAGCTCTAACAGATACTGGACCCCATCGTTCAGGTAGGTCATGGCTTCTTTGGTCCTGGATCCTGGACCATTCTTCTGTTGGACCAAGCCAAGACCAAGGTAGAACCTTGCACAATGAGAAGAAATAAAACAACCATTATTACGAGACCAGAAGCAATGAAGATAAGAATATAACTCCCATCAAAGTAAGGACAAATCTTGGAAAATATTTTTTTTCTTATTTAGGTGCTTTTATACGGAAACTCTTACAAATGATATTAGAGAATGTAAATCACAGAAAACTTTTAGACTAGCATTTGAGAAAATTCTTCTTGCAGAATATATTCATATCTACTTAATTTCATAATTAAATAGTGTAAATATTGTAAAATATGATAATAATTTTAATATTAGCTTTAGCTATTTGTTGGCTCCATTTACCAAATTCTTATTTATATTGAATGTATTGTGAAATGTCGGTAATAAATAAATACAATACAATATTGCTTTACCCATTAGATATATGTGTGCTACACAAATGCGAGTAACTATCAATATCATTCATTACCTTGCAATAGGTAGAAATGGTTTGAGGCCTACTGCATGTTGCAGCCTTGTGAGAGCTTCATCCACCTTGTCCTGTAGCAGAACGAGTCTCCCAACATGAATGTTGTACAGAACATTATTCTGCTCCAGGGAGAGAGCATCCATGAATTTGAGGCATGCCTGACCTAGCGGATTGCTCTCATCAGATGCTGCCTGAGATGTCTTACCACCCTGGAATGGGAACCAGCAAAAGGGCAAGATTAACCTAGTCACAATGGCTTTAATGCATGAACATAATATTCTCCATTTGCAACTATTTGTAATAACTATCTCAGAATCAGCATTAATTAAATATTTCAAAGTTACTTATGATGGCTATGAAACCTTTCATGACTGTTCAGGCATAATTAATTGGCAGTCGATGATAAATCCACTAGTTTTCCACCAGCTGAATAATATAAAACCCCAAATCTAAAATTTGTTTGCTTCACATGAATTATTATTTTTTCCTTGTTTTCCTCATCCTCTGCTTTGCTTCTGTCTCCTTCATACTTCATCTCCTCTTTCTTGATCCCATACTTTTCTGCTATTTTAAGTATCGAGTGTTCAGTTGTTTGTTTTTCGCGTATATATATATTGATTTTATTTACCTGATATTAGTATTATGATCAGTAATTTGCATATTATACATTTTTTTTATTGTTAACTTGAGAATCTATCAGTCCTTTGACTGCTTTCTTCAGTATTTTTAATAAGCCAAATTGAATTAAATTGAATGTAGTCATACCTGAGTAGCCTGCTTAGACTTGAACAAGTAAAGTTCTTGGACGTAGTCTGATTTCTGAGACTGTCCACTGTTGAGCAGATGCTTATATTCCTCATCGATGGCTTGTAGCTGACGAGAGAGGGGAGCATTGGCCCCTGCACCCCTCTGCTGACAGATAGCCTGAATATCATCTTCCTTACTGCTGTCTTTAGACTTGGTGCTCAGTCCAAGGGAGAGGGTAGCCATGCTGTCATCGAGGTCATCGTCCTGAGGTTGTGGTGTAAATTTGAGATTTTTCCTTATTTTATACATACATGACCATGTATAATCTAGGCATGATAGTGGGCCAAAAAAAAAAAAAAAAAAAAAAAAAAAAAAAAAATCTATAAATTTGCTTGGGGTCCAGGAGGCCATCCAGGTCTAAAGTGACTTGTGGTGAACCCTAAAGAATATGCACTTTTGCTATTCAATATATTTAAAGCCATTTTAATGTTATTTTTTTTAAATTGAGAGAATTATTATTATTAATTTTTTTTTGGGGGGAGGGGGGGAGGGGGGTGGCGGGGGGTTGTAAAAAGAAAAAAATGGAGAGAAAATTTAGTACAAAATTGAAGGAGTATGGAACCTTCAAAGTATGCAATGCTATTGACACATTTCCCAAAAATCTGATCAGATTACCTCTCATTGGCAATTAATGCTTCATCACGTCGAAGTTCATAAATTATTGAAACGATGATATCATGCAAGAATCATCATATTGCATGGAGATGAATAGGGTTTCTACAGAAAATGACAGCAGATCTTTAAATGTGTCTTACGTCTGTCTTGAGTCCATACATGTCCTGGGCATAGTAGGTCTCTTCTAGGACCAGGCCTAATGTAAAGTGGAGGTCTGCTTGTTTAGGTTTCTGCTTGATAGCACAGGCTAGGTTCACTGCAGCCATGTGAAGCAGGTCCAGTGGGGAACAACCATCATCAAATCGTGAAGACTGACCTGTAAATCAAAAAGATTGGTAATCATGTATTAATGGAATAACTGCCATTATATACCTCATTTTAAGAATCTTTAACAATCCTGTCTTCTGTTTGGTTGAAAGTGCAGTCATGTTCTTATCCAAGACCGCCATAGTCCTTTTTTTTAAAATAGTTTTACCGGATCATACTTCATTTTCATAAAGCATAATTACCAGGTGATGTCATTTTGCCAAATCCCATTGTTTCATGTAGAAAGCTAGCTCTGATTTCCTTTACAAAGAGCTAGCGGTGATACCATAAATTCCTGCGATTTAATTAGTCAACTATTATAAGGCGATTGGGGTGTTCTTGTCTATGTTAGCACAAGGAATTCTCATAGAAATCATAACAACATCAGATTAGGATATTTACATAATATGAAACCTAATTCTTGAAAACATGCTTGGAGGAAGAAAGAAATATCAAAAGTTGCATTAAAATATTTTCATTTAAGAATAATCATCCAGAAAGTAAATAATTTGTAACTTCAAATTTATCTATGAAATATATCCCAAATACCAACTCATTTTACTCCCTGGAATACTAAAATGAAAGGAAAATATAAGAGGTAACATTACCAGACTTTCAATGCTATCATGGCTGGGACTTTAAGTCAGACTGGTTAGTACTATTCATCAATCAAAGGACTGTGAAAGGTACCATACCTTTCTTGGGCAGTGAACTTCTATATTTCTTGATGAATTCCTTGGCCTTTGACATCAGTTGGTCCACACTCCCAGATTCCTCAGAAACTTGCAGCTTTTTCTCCCAGTCATGGCTCTGAAATGTATTCATTAATGATGATAATAACAGTGATATTTGTATTATTCCATTTTATTCAAAGGAGTTGAGTCTTCAATTACTTCAATGGTAGAATGATAACTGGATGGAAAGCACAACACTTTCAACCAGAAATGAATTATATAGGGGAGACTGGGGTAATTATGGCCCCCTTTTTCACATTTCCTATTACTACCATTAAACGAAAAGTCCAATGATATTCTAAATATGTAAAAATACAGTCGGTCCATATATCTATAATATACAAAGGAAAGTATAAACCTGCTACTTCTCATTTGCATATTAATTACCATTATGTTAACAACTTTGGGGGGCCATAATTACCCCACATGACATTTTCAATTTGATCCCCCTTTACAGCTCTACTATTGAAGATATTCAGGTTGAAGTTTTTCTGTTGTGTTTGTTACTTCCTATTGTTTCAGTTTCAATCAAAATTTCATCTTAAATGATTTTAATTAACGATATCACACCCCACATAAAAAAGCAGACTTGCCACTTTCCAACGAACAGAATTGTAATTGCCGTACATTTTAGGCTCCCCTAAGCACAAAATTTCAGGTAAATGGCTTATTTTTCTCATATGATAGTAAGAAGAGTTTAGCTAGGCATGTGTAAAAATTAAATTATCATTGTGTAATGCAGCAAAGAATTATAAGCTCTCAAAGACAAAGGGGCCATAATTACCCCAGGGCCATAATTACCCCAGTCTCCCCTATTCACTATATTATGCTTATTTATGGTTACTTATCTCCAATGATTTTGGCAAATGACATACACTAGCTGTACTGAAAAACAAAGACCATCAGGTTATGAAACGACAGCTCAACCTACTGAACCATCCCGCCTCCTACTCTAAACTACCCAAAGGAAAGTTTTGGGCCTCTTGCATATACTGGTAAATTGCCATTTGGTTAAACCCACTTTGACTAATGCCTAATTAATTTTGTGGTTTCATCCCACATTGTCTAATTCCATTTAGTCTACAACCATTTCGTCTAAATTCCTTTTGGCCTACATTGCCACTTTGCTAATTTACCATTTAATGTATATTGCCCATTTGGTCTAATGCCTATTTCATCTCTAATTCACTTGGTCTTAAAACCACTCAGGTCTATTACCTGTAACAAAGTGGTGATCGATCAAATATTCATTTGAGAATTGGAGGAAAATGCAATTAGAAAATTTGGTTATTAGACGAATTGGTAATTAGACCAAGTATGCATTCGACCAAGCAAAATTAGACCAAATTGTTAGTAGACAAAATGGGTTTAGACAAATGGTATTAGACAATCATAGAATTGGACAAATGCGACTGCTATTAGACCAAGTGAATATAACTACTAACCTTGATTGAATGCTTGAGTTCCCTACTGGTATGCTTGCTGGTGCACAGATAACTCTTGTGCCATTCCATTTCTTCTTTATAAAGCTTACGACTGCACTCCTTACACGTATCTGCATTCTACATAAATAGAGACAAAGACAAACTCATATCATATCCAGCCCTTAAGTTACCTATACAGGAAAGTGTTTAAAAATATGATCATTTTTAAAAAGCCATACCGCTTCACTGTGATCTCTATTGATTTCTATCCTTCAGGTTCATGCCAGCTCTACAGCTTCTGATCACTCAAGCATTGAAAGCTAAGGGATTCACTTGGACAGAATCAACATAAGGCCTTGCCATAACTCAGTCAGTAGAGCACCTGTCTAGCAATCAGGAGGTCTCAGGTTCTAATCTCTATGGATTCCCATTTTCTTTGCTAATTTTTCATATTTCCTAAACTGGTAGACTGATTGAGTTGAAAAAGAAATGTTATATTAACACAGTACACATGTACACAAAGCGAAAGAGAAACCGAGTTTAAGAAAGTTTGGAATCCTTGAAGATGTTTAATTTTCAACAGTGAAATCGCAATCTATCTTTAAAATACTATAAAAAACCAATAACTTTCGTGAATTGTAAACAAATCTTGTATACTAATTGTTTGAATGCATAAGATTGATTTTTTAATTGTTTTTTAGTTTTATTTATTTATTTATTTATTTATTTATTTATTCACTCTCTCACACACTCATTTGTTCATTCATTCGTTCGAACATTCATTCGTTCATTCATTCATTTTATTTTCTTTTCTTATTTCTATTCTTATTTATTACATTTTTTTTTTTGAGGGGGGGGGGGGCATTACTTAGTGAATATTTTACCTCAGGATCTGCATCAATCTTTGGTCTCTTTGCACACGTCTTGATATTAGCACCTAGAGCACTGTATTTCATCTTCTCTTCGCATCCTTTAATAGACAATACATATCATAATAGAATTATATTAACAATTTGCAGGGATATATATATCAATTATATTGTATTGTGGACATCATTGATAATTACTATAAGGATATTCAATACAGAGAAAGACTGAGAAACTTAAGTACTCTTAAAAAGCCAGCTTAAATCTAGATAACGAAAATTGTGTTCTTGTAATCATATGGGTCAGAAATTGAAATTCACCTCATTAAATGTCAAAGCTATGGATAATGTGTAGAAAACAGGCACTTTCATTGATACAATTCTGTACTTTACTGAATTCTTATATGCAAGTACACTCCATAACACATTTTCTCAAGAGATCACACCTACAATACAATTAAAAGTAGTTTGACATAAAGAACCCCTAAATGAAGAATGGATCTTACCAGCATATGAATAGAGACAGCACACTACAGCACTAGACATCTCCTTTTCAAGGCCTCCCTCTGGGACCTTCCATTCATTGATTAGGGGTGTTCCATCTAATGGGTCTACCTTTGAGGTCCTTGTTAATTCATCTATGATAGGTTCGCTGAATACATGCTTTGGTTCTGAGCCTATTAAATATAGAATAAGTTACAGCTGAAATCTACCTGAATTTTTTTTTCTCGAAAATTCTTATGTGGCAGGGTTCAGTTAGGTGACAATTTCCCAACTACAGAAAGTTTCAAAATCACTCTTTAAATTATAGATTGAAGATGTTATTGAAGTATTATGTCTTCCACATCAATCTTCACTTTCACTGTAGCCCTACTTTATAATTTCAGCTTGTGTCTTGAATTGAACATCATTTATGTAACATGTATTTCTTTAATTGTTGTCATATTGTTGTTATGGAAACCAATAAATAAAATCAATATAAAATCAAGATAAAAACCTGTATAAAGTCGATACAGGAATAAATGACAAACCTATACAGGTGGTCATGCCTATCCTGTCACAATTTGACATCCGACATGTATAATTTCTTCACTGATGATAAAAACAGAGCACACTGGTTCTGCAGAGACTGTGAAGTCCGTTGCAATCGAAGCAGCTAAAGCCAAGATAAGAAATAAAATCACTTCAAAAAGTATGTGCAAGGATGTGGAAAGTGAAGTGAATGAAGCTGTTGGGAAGATTCTGAAAAATGCACAAGAAACAATGAAAGAGATGGTGAATGATGGTGTGAAAAAACTCAAACAATCGTATGCTGATGTATGTAGACAACCAGTCAGCAATGTGAATACACAAGGGTCAAAGAATAAAATTACTGTGCTACAAAGGCCTAGTAGTAGTACTGGATCCAACGTTGGTCACACCAAAATGACCAATGATAATTCTAGTGACAACAATACCACAAACGATGGAGATGAAATAGTCTCAAGATTTGAGATAGGAAATGTTGTGAGTATGACTACAATGGAGGAATTAGTCGACAGAGAAAGACGAAAGAATAATGTAGTATTCTAACGTGCCTGAGTCTCAACATGACCAAATACATGACAGAGTAGCGGAGGATAAGAAAGTGGTTATGGACATTGTCAAGAGTGGTCTCAAAGTAACACAACATCAAGATAACCAAAGCCATTCGACTGGGAAGCAAGCAGAATGGAAATCCACACAAGAGAAGACATCAAAACCAGAAGCCCTACTGATCCACTTAGAGAGCCCACATATGAGAAGTGAAATCCTTTCGGCATCAAAGAAACTGAAACAAACTACCAAAATGGAAAGATACTTATATATCACCCGATTATGACAAGCAGCAACGAGAAGACAATTGGAAACTAAGACAAGAGCTAAAGCAAAGGAGAGAAAATGGAGAACAAGGGTTGGTGATCCGTCAAGGCCAGATCGTTACGAGATGGAAGAGAAATCAATCTAGAAGTGCTAATGGTACAAGTGATAGGAAAGAGCCTCGCGGAACAAACCTTGAACCAAATTCTCCAGAAAAACACTGAATCTTCACAGCCAGCTCCGCAACAGGTGCACCTCAATAGTGACGACAATGTAACTGATAGCGAAATCGAAGTAGATGGAGTGTTCGGAGCAGTGTGTGGAAACCGTGAAGACCAATGACTTGGAAATACGAATGGAGGACCTAGTAGAGAGAATGTGAGTAAAAAACTGAGCACTCGTCACAGAAAAAATTAAAGGTATTTTATACCAATGCAGACTCTCTAATTAACAAAATGGATGTGCTACAAGTTGCTATTGGTGAACACATACCCATGAAATATTAAGGTGTGTGAAGTAGTTCCGAAATCAGGCACGCTATTGGTGACGAATGAGATCTGCTTAATCTGAAGGATATGATTTATTTCCGACACTGAGTATAGGAATTATAGCCATCAGTTAGTGGTATTGCTATTTTCTATCAACACAGATTCAAAAGCACTTGAGTCTCATTAATACGGAATTTATGGGAGTGTTTGGTGCTCTATCAAGCTTTGATGGGAGAAATGGATTTTGTATTGGATGTTAATAGAAGCCCTTTCCAGCTCAATTGAATAATATAGCTACTATGTGAACTTATAGAATTAAGCAGTGGAGCCAGAGAGAAGCATCTATCTAATTATGGGAGATTTTAACTTTCCTGATATCAACTGGAAGAGACACATGTGAACGCATCTTCCAACAACTCTTCGCACATGTTCTTAACTGCCACACAGGAAGCTATCTTCACCAGCATATATATGTTAGCACACACGCTATAGGAATGGACAAATATCCAAATGTCCTGGACCTTTTATACTTACTTGATACTGTTGATTTGATTGCTTCAATATAATATTTGCCTCCACTTGGACTTAGTGATCATGTGTGTATATTAGCTGAACTCGACGTACATACAGGAAACAGATAAATCGCTAAAAGGGCAGTCGTGCAAACATTCCAGAAGGAGACTATGAATCTATGAAAGTGAACCTAGAGAGAATTGACTGGGAAAGGATTTTGCAGACAAATTGTGAGCAAGCATGGAGTATGTTTTACATCTATTTAAATGAAGGAGTAAAAAACTATGTTACCTGTACGGAAGTGCAGTAGAGACAAGAGACGGAGTTCTATATAAGCAAAGCTATACTTAAATCTGTCTATCAGTAAGAAGACGCCGTTATTGGAAACGCTATTTAGATTTGCGAGCACGTGCTAGAAGATAAGAAAGAATTGATTTGCATAGAGAGTAACTCACATCTAAGGATCAGCTATGAAGAAATCAAGAGCAAGCGAGTATAACAGACTTCGAACTTGACCCTTAGTTGAAAACATTGGCCTAAAATCCAAAGCTTTTGGCGTTATGCCAATAGTAAAGTCAGAGTAAAGTCATAATTACAGCCTTATGAAAGAATGGATTACCGTACTGAATCAGACAGTGAAATAGCAAAACCGTCCTTAATGATTACTTCTCGAAAGTATTTCAAAGAGGACCTAGAGAATATACCTTGATATACAAGTTCTTCACGAATTGACTTGCCTACACTTAGTGGAGTAGAAATACGTGAGATTGATGTTGCCAAAAAGCTTAAGAAGAAATTGAATACCAACAAGTCACCAGGGCCAGATGGGTTACATCCAAAGTAATGAACGAGCTTGCTGAGACCATTGCTGGACCATTGACATTATCTATTTAATAAAATCTATGCAGGAAGGTAAACTCCCGTCTGACTGAAGCAAGAACTGTGGTCCGCTGCCATTAAAAAAAGGAGCAAGACTCAAGCTTCAAACTATAGACCTGTCAGTCTACGTCTGTTGCAGGAAAGTTTAATGGAAAAAATTCTTCGTGATGCTGTAGTGACGCACCTGCTAAGCAACAATCTACTTACGCAGAGTCAACACGGGTTACCCCTGGAAGGCGTGTGCTACACAACTTCTGTATGTACTAAAGAATGGTCACGACTACTTGAAGAAGAGAGACGATCGATGTCCTATATCTTGACTTTCGGAAAGCATTCGATAGTGTTCCCCACCAGAGACTCTTTACTCAAACTAGAAGCACATGGTATAGAGGATAAACTTCTAAACTGGATTAGAGCATTTCTGATTGGAAGAGTACAACGAGTCTTTGTTAACGGAGAATCTTCGAACTGGTCTCCTGTTACAAGTGGAATTCTCAAGAAGTGTCCTAGGACCGGTCCTCTTCTTGATTTATATAAATGACCTCCCATCTAACGTGAAAAAATAGCAGAGTAGCATTATTTGCTGACGACACGAAGCTCTACAATGCTGTGAAGACACCTACACAGACAAAAAACCTTCAAAGATGATCTAAATAACCTTTTGAAATGGTCAGAGAGATGGCAATTACCCTTCAACGATGACAAATGCAAAGTGCTGCATATCGGCAGGAGAAACCTTGAAGAATGTTACCATATGCATGAGAAAGATCTGCAATCAGTGGAAGCCGAAAAGACCTTGGAGTAATAATCGACTGTCAGCTGAAATTCCACCAGCACGTGTCATCACAGTAGCAAGGGATACCAACTCCTTGGGATTATGAAAAGACCTTCACTCAACTTACGAAGACAACTCTACCACTGCTCTTCAAGACCTTAATAAGACCTCATCTAGAAATATGGGAGTGTACTCTGGCATAGCAGGTACATAGAAGATGCAAAGAAGATAGAAAGAGTCCAGAAGAGCAACGAAACTGATTAGAGAGCTGAAAGTCCTAGATCGGACCGACAAATGAAATAGCCAAAAACGAAAGCTAATATGCTATATAATACAACAATTCCAAATTAAGGCATTTTTTATTGTCCATCTAGAAAGTATTTAATTAAAAAGATGACCGAACCTCAACCAGGCCACCCCTCCCGAATACTTGTAAAATTACCCCTAATTTTAAAAGTGGCGAGTGATGACGTCAAGAAATGTTAATGGAATGCTACAGCAGTCCTGCGGCTAGGCATGATTGCGTTTCGCCTTTAGAAAACACGTTTTTATTGCTAAGTCAGGACAATAGACGCCCTGTGAGCTAGAATTCTATTGTTATGAATGAAAGGGCAAAGTCAATCATGCTGGCCACAGGACTGCTGTAGCATTCCATTAACATTTTTTGACGTCATCACTCGCACTTTTAAATTAGGGGAATTTTACAAGTATTCGGGAGGGGTGGCCTGGTTGAGGTTCGGTCACCTTTTTAATTAAATACCTTCTAGAAGGACAATAAAAACACCTTAATTTGGAATTGTTGCATTATATAGCATATTAGCTTTCATTTTTGGCTATTTCATTTGTCGGTCCGGTCTGGGTCTTGAAGAACGTTCCATATCAAGACAGGCTCAAGAAACTAGACATGTACTCCCTGTTATACAGGAGAAGAAGAGGAGACATGATCTTTGTTCACCAAATAATTCATGGGCTAGTCAATCTCCCCAAGATCATTTCTTTACAAGATCAGTAAGCAGAGCGACAAGGGGACACCGACTCAAGCTTCAAAAAGAATACCGTAGACTGGAAGTTCGCAGCAAGTCTTTCAGCAGAAGAGTGATCGACGACTGGAACAGTTTACCAGAGAGAATAGTCATCTTGCCAACACAGAATTATTCAAAGGCATGTAAGAATACGGTGGGGATCATCGCTTTGATCTACCATGACTACCACTCCTCTGCATGCGTAAAGTAATAAATTCACCAGACTAAACCACAGATGCAGTGATCGGGAATTACAGGCCACCACCTTCTTCCCGTATCAGATGATGATGATGAAAGAGATGTTTTTGTGAGTCTATTCACTTGACCACTACAATAAGCCATAAGTACCATGGATAATTCTTCAGGCTAATACAGACTCATATAAAAACATATATTTTATTACAGTAACCTCAGCCCAGAACAATTCCCAAACAATCTTCTAAAAGAGAGTGCAAAAGTTGAGTATCTGTGTCATCAAAGTTTGTGAGATAAATTCAAGTTTAATTTAAATCATTTCATAATTCAAATTAAATTAAACATATTTGAACATTATAGTGATAAAAAGGGTATGCAATATTCTAGAATGGTAATGACAACAAAGGGTTTATTTTATCACCTTTAATACTGCATGGCTTGTAGCACGGGCTGAGAGAGATGGGGCATTCATATTTCATGGTGTCTTTACTGTCAACAAACTGCACTGCTCGACCTAACCATTTCTTTGTAGCATTAACAATGTATGTCTGGAAAAAAAAATAAAAAAAAATAAATTAATAAAACAATTGCTAGATGCTCTTGTTGAAATGCATTTATTATTTCTGTTTTCTCAATACCGGTTTTCCTATTAGCTTGATACCCATATTAACAAAATGTGCTGGAATATTTTTTATCCTTTGTACATGTATGCCATAGTATTGTATAGTACCCAAAATAGGTAGACCTGTCTCTCTTATTTTTCAAAAAAAAAACCAATAATATGAAGGTCTTGCACGGTATGAGGAGTCAGGAAAATACTCTTGGTCTGGAGATGCAAGCATTTTTTCTTCAAATCTTCTACCACCTGCAGTAAAAAATTGATTCTGATTCAGAAGATGATTAATACAATTGTGACTGAAGTTGACTATTACAGGCAAACAGTTCATACTGAACTAGATTGTATCTAATAAACTACTGGTATTGCATATTTTAAAATGTACAGAGCAGGCCCAGATCCAAAGTTGCTGTAAAACAACAAAAGAATTTGATCAATTTTTTAAATGAAAGAAGTGAAGATTGTGAATGAATTCATTAACAATGGGCAGTTCCAGCGTTACGGACATTACATTTCAGACCAATTTTTGCTACTTCAAAAGGTCATTACGATAACATAACTCTTCCATTCTGAACTCCTAACATGGAATCATAAACTAAAAACTATAGACTATAAACTGTGCAAGTTTCAATCCATTTCCGTACATGTTGTGGTAGTTACGCCATACATGTATATCGTAACCGTTACGGACATTACATTTTTTGGACAAGACTTTTTACATACCTTTACATTCATTGAAAAGTCTGTGAGTTTAGGTACACAGTAAGTCCAATCTCCACATAAATTTAAAGGTAATGAAATGTTTCATTGGATTAAAGTTGAATTTAATGAAACAAATGAGGTATGTACCCGCTAGAGCTACAATTGTGGCGTTACGGACATTACATTTTAAGCGTTACGGACATTACAGATTTGTCCACTTTCATTAAGTAGAAGGGGTCACATGTTAGTGGTAATATTTTGTATTCTTTTCACCTGGATGGTAATTAATACACATTCTAAAATGTTGCAAAAGCATTTTCATGAATTTTTTATTTTATTGGTTGCCAATTTGAGGACTATTTGTTTGGTTTAATCGGGAACTTTATTAGCTTGTTGATTTTTGCTATTTTATGGGAATCAAAAAGAATTATTATATGTCTACAATGGATAAATGATCCATAAAATGACATGTAGTTTACCTTTTGACTTTGTATAATAATATTTTAACTCATAACATCTTAAATGTAATATTAAAGAAGCGTTACGGACATTACACTTTCAATACACTTGAATGTACCCAAAGCTGAGCCTAACTCTATGCGAATAAACAACTTTTATTCTTATTGAAAATAATGTATATTGTTCATCTAACATTCAATATGATTTTTGGATCTTGAAGGATGCTTTTCTATTCTCCTTTTTCACAATTTGTTGTATTTACAAAGTCTTGTAAATGTTAATGTAGTCTTCACAAGTGTCAAAAAAGTCTTTTTCAGACATATCATTCATTCATTCTGCTTCCATGTCAGTTTGAAGGTAGATATGGTTACTTCTACCCACAGCAGTTCTAAGTAGGTAGCAATACTATGATTTTCCCTGTTCCACAAATGACTCCTCTTCTTCACTGTATAAAAAGAAATTTGTGAATCTTTGTCTCTTCAAAAATTTCATTGTGTACCCATCAGTATGGATCCTTCTTATTTGTGTGACAAAGTACTTTGCAAATTTTGTTTTGTCTGAAACCCCACATGAACAAAATATCCTATAGGAGCAGTTGTCAAAGAAGTATGCCTGTGGTTACACCTTTTCCTCATCCTCCTCTTGTCCTCCAGTGTCACTTTAAATGTGTCCACCAAGCTCGCTCTATTTTGCTTCTGAGTACAGCTTGTAGTGAATGCATGCAGTGTTTATAGGTTTTAATTAATTGACTAAAAAAATGTTCAAAACCACCTGTGATGTCACAAACTAATGTTACTATTAAGGGCCAGCATCTATTTATTGATAAATTTCCATATTGAAGTATAAAATCAAAACAATATCTTGCAATCGTATGCATTCTCATCTTTGCTACAAATGTGTAATGTCCGTAACGCAATGATGATGTAATGTCCGTAACGCTTTTTTCCCATGAATTATGAAGAATTTGTAAAAAAACTCTTGATATGTTGTGAGATAACATATTTTAGCTTTGCATTTGAATTTGCAACAAAATTGGACCAAAACACAGGGTGCTATAAAAACTTATGTATCTAAAACGTTACGGACATTACACTTCAAGCGCGATAGAAATCAAAAAGTTTGAAAAGGCTATATTTCAGAAACTATTTCATCCCTTCCAAAATCCTGTTGCATGATTTATATATGGGTCCTGAATTTTAATATAACATAAAAATAATTACTTGAAAGTCTTTTTATGGTAAGATTTTTACTTGAGAACAAATATATGCAAAACGCACTTAATTTTATGGCAATTTTTTAGAAGAAACACCTTTTTTCTACAGCTGAAAAAACATGTTTTCCGACTTGGGAAACAATTTGTTTTATTATATCTTGTTGACATAACCCTTCCTGAATACTTTCCAGATTAAAACAAATTTGTTTCTCTATTTTCATTTTTTCACCCTTGGGTTTCATTTTTCATGGAATTGCCCCAATGTAAAGAGAAAATGTGCTGCTGACCTGCTTATTTGACCCATCAGCAGACGTGACCTCAATCTCCACTGCTGTTTCTCCCACATTGAGGTTGACCTCTGACCCTGGGTCTTGACCATTGACCTTGACTGCATTCTTTTTATCAGGGGCGGTGGGAGTGACCTTCAGGGTACTTGAAGTATAAGGAAGAATACCTAAAGATGGGAGAATAATGATGATGATGATGATGATGATACTACTACTACTACTACTACTATATTACTAATAATAAAAATGATAACAATAACAATAACAACAACAACCACTGGCGTAAATCCGTAAAGAATGCTTTTCATGTGGGGGGGGGGGGGGGATATTGCATAATCATAGAAAGCGTCATCCCCCTGATGAATAGAAAGCGCACGCAGATTTACGCCGGTGACAACAACAACAATAATAATAATAATAAAATAGCATTAAAAAAAAACCAAACAAACAAACAAAACAAAACAGGATGCATACAGGGACTACTACATTTGTACCTCTTCTACCTAGTAACTTAACAATTTATTGATGCTACAAACTAACAAATTGCAAAATGTGTCAGTTAAACTTTGCTTTTCGTTACAGTCAAGAGTATATAGCTTATTTGTAGTATCAAAAGTGACTGACATAAGTTATCTCATATACATACCATTTCGTTTGCCTTGTTTGCTTTTTGACCAATGCATGCCATGATATCTACTAAAGTACTTAGTTTGCTCATAATATTTATTTTAACCTTTGTATTTTGATTCTATACATATTCTCGTTTGTAAATTGAACATTTTTAGCTTGGAAGCTGCTGTTCTATGTGTTTTTAAATAAATCAATTTCAATAAATCTCCAAGAACATTAAACTATAGCACAAGCTCACAAGAATAGTTTAGTGTGTCTGGGCTGAAATCTGGTATCAGACATCCATCTGAAATCTTGATCCTGGTGAGAGATGCGTCTTTGGCAGACAGTCTTTTGGCATGGATGGTGTACAGCTTGGAGGTTCCATCTTCAGCTGATACATCGATCTTAATCGATGTCGTCTTTGCTTCTGGCAGATCAACAGTCCTTCCTCCGTCCCCACCCTGCAAAAACAAAAACATCAGACGATGACAATAATTTGGGTATAAAGTATTACCAATAATAAAAACAATCTCACTCATATTTATAGACCTAACTGTTAGATCTAGATCTAGTTGAAATTTTCCAAAAAAAGGACAATCAGGATCCGTAACGTTAGACTGGATATTTTATAGTATCCTTACATGTAGCTAGGTCCACTGGGTTTGAGACAACTGTGCGCAACAGATTGGAGTTAAGTTCCTTTATAACAACCCTATTTACTTCATGACTTAATTGGTATACATTCGTCTTCACTGCATTCACTTGTTCTTTTGTGTTGACATTTTGTGCAGCTTACAACAAAGCAATACATATGTAGGTCTATTAATTGAAGAGTAATAAACAAAAAAAATATAACAAAAAAAACAAAAGTTCCTAGATCATATTTAGCAGTTCCCTGTGCAATAACTATACACAGCCCGTTGCCGAAGGCGACGGGGCTGTACTTCCACCACCCCTATTTACAGCGTAACTTTCAGTGATGATGAGCGCAAAAGTGAATTATACTGGTGGTCCATTCCACGTTACGTATGTTACAAATTCAGAAGGGTTTTCCAAGTGCATTTCTAACCATATTTCTTTTGTAAACCCCTTTTCATAAGGCTGTGCATTTAAAATGGTCTTTGGTAATCACTTCAAGAAAAAACAGACAAAAGTCACTTGCCTTTCACAGACTTTGTGCAAGGAGGAGTTTAAGAGCGTTACGTGTGTTACATTCACACAGAAAAAAAAATTAAACACCTTTCAGAAAAAGCCAGATTTCTGTGAAGTGTGTCATCGAAAAGAAATACTTTTTTGATATGGCATGCATTAGTGTCGCACAATTTCAGAACTAAAAGGATTTTGGTATTGATGACAAGGTATTTCAGTAAATCAGTGGAACTCAGCGTTACGTACGTTACAAATAAATGTTACGTGCGTTTCGCGTCTGAAATAGGCAAGTAGGAAACATCCATATAGCATTTTTTTTTCAAGAATGGATTATATATTAATGGAAAACAAACACTTTTTCACCGTAAATACCAAATTCCCTCATAACAAGTTATATTTGCATTTTGATCAGTGCTGTATCGTATGTATCGAAAATAATACATTTTTATTTATTGGGGGAAAAAATATACCCTTCAGATGTCAGATTTCCAGTTAGAATCCATGTTCTATTCATAATGCAACAATAAAATGTGTAAAACATATGTTCTTTGTCTTCAATTATCTCCTGAACTGTGTAATATACTAACGTTACGTATGTTACACAATTCACAATCTGGGTTTTGAGACTAGATGAAGACAAAATTTAGATATGTACATGGTTGTATTTGTTGGAACATGAATTCTAACTTTATATCTAAGAACTTGTCTTTCTGAGAGTTAACTCCTTTCTCACACAAAGAGAAATTTTGTGAAATACACACTGTATTAGACAGTAATCTGCAATAAATCAGTAAGATTGGTCAATTTCCATGAAGTCTGCAAGTGTGTAGCCTTTAAAACACATTGAAACTAATTTTAGTACATTATTTAATGCAAGCATCAGGTATGCCCAGCTTAAATTTGGCCTTTGGAGCCCTTATCTCCTTTCTGTAGTCATATAACATACGTAACGTTACGTATGTTACACAATTTAAAGTGATTTTGAGACCAGAATAACCTAAACAGTAGATATTTAATTGTTGCATAATTGGCAGATGGATTCTAACTTTAAATCTGAATATCTTGTTTTTAAGGGAAAATTCTTTCCCTACAAATAAAAATGCTTTATTTTTGTTACGTATGTTACATATTAATCAGACACAAGTGCAACCAATTCTTTTTTAACAACATGCACTTTAAGGTCGCAAAGTGCTTGTTTCCAAAAATATGGGACTTAAATGTGTCAAGGCTTGTTCACTGAAGTATTTTCAGTATGGGTTATAATAAATATAATTATTTAATATAACTGTTTGTTTTCATCTTTTTTGAGTAAAATAAAAGAGCTTGCACTCTACTGCCCTCTCATGCCTCAATACCAGTGAATGAAATGTTGTTATCAGTTTTTGACAGTCTGGATACCATACATCAAAGACTACCCAATTTAGCCAAGAAAAAACAAGTTTAATTTTCATGACCCAGGACCACTTGCGTGGAATGGACCTGGTCAATTTAATCAATCTAATGTTAAAATGTTGTTGTAAGGTTTTTATGATGTTTCACGCGTAACAACGACTAAAAATGAAAGTATATAAGAGCTTCTTGACTTACCAAATTGAATTTTCCGTTGGCCTTGTCTCTTCTCATAGTGTTGGTGCCATCGCTGCCATTTTCTATGACGTCATTTTACTGTGCGAAGACGTATGGCGAAGACAACGCACGCACGGAGAAATATACGTTGATGGACTCAATTTTCCTGTATTTTTCTACATTTTTAGTTGATTACTTCATGTGAAACATTCGCAGATGTCACTAATTCGAGGAAAAACTTCAAAGAATTGATTCAATGTGAGTATGAATTCAAATAAGGTATTTTTGACACGAAATTTGTGGTCATGCTATAGAATATTTTCAAAACTTCGCCAAATATGTCAACTGGTTCGTCAGTTCCCGTCGCTTCGCGACGGGGGCTGGTCGGTTTACCTGTGCAAGGACAATTTTGAATTTACCCTATAAATTAACTGGGCGACTCTGGCAGAATGATGTTTCATGGATCTGTAGATCTATTCTAAATGTTATGTTTAATTGTTCAGATTTTGACGTAGTCAGATTTAGATTAAAATAAGAATTTCCAACTCGGAATGATTTTCATAAGGCCCTCTCACACTCACTGTCTCAGTCGAGTCATGTCTCAATACTCACCACAATTTGATAACTTGCATTGCTGTCACTTGTCAAACAGCTGATGGTCAATTTGCCTACATCACTTGCGAGTGTCACATTGTATTCTGTGGTGTTTCTATGAAATTTTGGATTAAGAGAGCCAGGCTTAATTGACAGCTTTTCCAGGTCAGCGTCATCCATGTTTTTTCAATGCAAAGAAGAGCTTGCAAATGATGAAAATGTTCACTGAAAATGCAGTTAGCTAAATGAAAACAATACAAATGAACAGCGTCTGTCGTGTCCCTGGTTTCACCGGGGGACACACTCATCGATATCCACATCATATTTTATAATATTACTTTAATCGCTCATATCGTTTCTTTGCCTCACAAAAAGTTATGATTATGCCAAAATGTATCCGTTTTAAATAATTTCAATGTTTTCTACTTACAATTTTCGTTTGTAAGGATAGTCTATAAAGCTAAGTTAAAATAAGTTTACCAATTTAGAAAATAGGGGAGCACCTATAACAAAAGCGTCTCTAGCGGGCGTTCATACGTTAATCGAAAAAATACGTTTCCGCTTTCCTTTTTAGCTGCATTTAATTTCTAGAAATGGCTGTTTTTGTACAAATATTCGATGGAACTCGCATGTGTTGCTATCTAGAAGATGTCGAATTCAGTTTTGGATCTTTGGTGAATAAAATTTGTGAAAAAACGGTGAGTTTTCCAAGTAGAATTTATGTATAAAAATCAAAACTATTTTAGAATTTGTTTCATCTCAGTCCCATGTGTTCAATTTTATGTTTTGTTTCATGTAACCGAGTGTGATGACGATCTGATTCTGAACCTTTAATCCTACTCTCCCTCCATAAAATTCATATTGCACGTACATCTATCCTTTGTTCTCGTACTTAAATTCTCAGGCATAATCTGGTTATAAGTCACCAGTCCATTCACTCCCGTTCATTTCGTCAGTGGCGGAGACATCGTTCCACGCCCACATACAGCCACTTAACTTTTTTACACTTATGCATGGTCAATTCATAATTGACCTTGCAAGTTGCACTGGGAAGTACCTTATTGCAGCAGTTTTCTTCCAATGGAAAGTCAATGCAGAAAAGTGTCTTGAGCACCTACAGCCAAGTCAAGGTGGCATATCCAAAAAGGGTCTGAAAATTCTACTAAACAAAATTTTAAAAATCTAAGGGAAGAATTATATTGCAATAAGACTATAGATTATCTTAATTTATTTTGAGGTAGGTTTAAAGCTGGTTTCGCTAATTATTATTGAGAAGTTTCCTCATCAACCAAGAGGGCGACAGACAGCCATTTTACAGTACTGACTAATGTTGGTTTGCAGCTGTATGTGACATACAGCTGCAAACCAACATCAGTCTGGGGGGCGTTTCACGAAACCGTCAAAAGTCTAACTTCTTGACTAAATCGGAGATAGTGAACAACTTGTCCACAAGCAAGCGGGTTCCACGAAGCCCTCTCTGACGAGATCGAGGACAACAAGCTGACTAGATACTTATGACAGCTCCGAACCTGTCATATCTTTTGAAAAGCGCTGATACGTCAATCAAACGCAATTTATGGCAAGCGATCGGTTTGGGCTAATTGTACTTGCCGCGATAATCTTGATTTTCTCATTTTTGTTCATACAAAATGTGACAACCTCAGGATTTTGGTCTAATATGCAGAAAATAAATGGTTGTTAACAATCGAGTGCTTTTTATA
Organism: Paracentrotus lividus; assembly: GCA_940671915.1. NCBI lineage: Eukaryota > Metazoa > Echinodermata > Echinoidea > Camarodonta > Echinidae > Paracentrotus > Paracentrotus lividus. The sequence goes on from CALNVZ010000174.1 coordinate 57,823,183, forward strand.
TCCAATAAAGAAATAATATCTAGTAAATATATCCAAACAAGAAATAATATTGAGTAAATTGCAAAAGCATTATTTAGCCTACCATAAAGCTATATAAAGAGACCCGCAGAGACTACGTTAGTAGTAAAAATCGATCTATTAGTCCCAAAATAAGTAATTTTGAATAAATGTTTTTTTAAATACAATGCACTATTAATTTCTTTTTGTCAGCAAACAGAAAATTCAGGAAAAACTCAATTTATCTCCATTTTCAGCTAGCATACTTTTTTATAGTCTGATTTACAAAACTATCAAATTAGCGCATCCGGGGGTACCCGTCTCATGTTTTGACGTGGTCTTATTAATTTCATGATTGACACCTTCTAAATATATGGAGTAAGGAACAGTGTGCGTTTCAATACACATTATATAAATTTTGCATAATTTAATGAGTTTTCATACTGTTATTGACCCATTTTATCACTTCAATTTTCGATAATATTAAACATTTTGCTAAACCACAATTTCTAAATATCAGTGAAACCGTGATTAAGGCTATTACTCGATGACATCATCTCTGATAATATCGATATTACTACTTGTCTAGCTTGGAAGAGCTTCGTGTAACCGACTTAGTAAGATTGGAGCTAACTCCGTGGTTGGCGGATAAAGATATGACTAACTTGTCCATGGTTTCGTGAAACGCCCCCCAGTATACCCGGCTGTTGTATGTCCGGACGGGTTGTTTGTCCGGACAAGACGGCAATTTTAGGACCTTTGTGATTAATATTTCATTAATCGATTGAAAGTAATATCAGACAATATAACAAAGCATAAATATTCACAAATATTTTCGCTATTTACTGCACAAATTTTGAATAAATCCAGAGCATAAGATGATGTTTTTATCTGTCCGGACAACGGACCCCCCATCCTACTGAAAAATGGCTGTCTGTCGCCCTCTTGGTTGCTGAGGAAACTTCTCAATAATAATTAGCGAAACCAGCTTTAAACCTAACTCAAAATAAATAAAGATAATCTAGGATCTATAGTCTCATTGTCATCATGGTCATTGCAATATAATTCTTCCATTAGATATTTTTAATTTGTTTAGAGTCTATAAGATTTTTTAGACCCTTTTTTGGATATGCCACCTTGACTTGGCTTGAGCTGCTCAAGACACTTTTCTGCATTGACTTTCCATTGGAAGAAAACTGCTGCAGTAAGGTACTTCCCAGTGCAAGGTCAATTATGAATTGACCATGCATATTGTGTAAGTGTTCCACGCCAATGGCGGTGCCCACTCATAATACGATGTCAATACTGGCGGTACCCAAGTCTGCGCACCTAAAATTTGACCTCAATTTCAATAAAAAGTAAAGTATTATTTTAAGATTCATCAATATTATTCCATTCTTTCTATTCTATTGTAGTATTGATCAATGAAGCAAAAAATCTCAAGAATTAATTTACAAGAACAATGTTTTTTTGCGATTTTTCGAAGGGCTGTCATTTTGTATTGGGTCATTCCATCTGGATTCACCCAATGGGTTACACCCTACCGTCTCAGAATTTGCTCAAATTTGGTACACATAAAATTTAACATTACCTTTCCATGAAACAAAAAAAATTAGCGTAAACGGTCCGTCGGTTTCCGAGCTATGGCCCGCCCTTTTTGATTTGTTTTGGCAAAAGTGGGTGTGACCTTCCATTTCAACGGCACAATGCGCCTGAACTGGTTGACCAATTTTTGTGAAACTGGTACCATTCAAAAGGAAATTCAAAGAGGAATTCAAAAATGGTATCAAAAATATTATTGGAGCAATTTAAAGTGCTATGACCTTTGACCTTTCCTTTAACCTTGATTTTGACCCCCAGACGAATAATATTTTTACTTGATTTTTATGTATGTTAATTATCAGTATAAAATTAACATAACATGTAAATATCTAGGATGATATTTTATTTCTTCACCTTTAAAAACTCTTTTAAATGTAATTTTCAAAGTTACTGTTACCCCCACATAGTGATATTTGTGTTGGTAATGTGTGTACAAGTCTCCATTATAGGCTTATTTGAATACTTCCAAACTGAAGTTAAATTACATTCAATTAAAACAGGATACTAAACTTTTCAGGTAATAAAGGAAACATTAAACAAAATAATAATGTATACATGTACGTAGACTCCATTTACTTATGAATAGAGACATTTGTTCAGCCCTTTTGATTGGGGTGCAATAGGTATACATACAAATTATCAGAAATCTGCGGTTTTGACAGAAACAAAATGCTTCCTACATGTAGTCAGTTCTACTGTCCCAAACTGGATACATCCTTGAGATCTTTGAAGCATCAGAAACAGATAGGAATACTTTAATGGTATTTGATTGTAATGTTACTTCAGTTTGAAAGTATTCATGTATAATGGAGTCTTGTACACACATTACCAACACAAATATCAGTATGTGGGGGTAACAGTAACTTTGAAAATTACATTTAAAAGAGGTTTTAAAGGTGAAGAAATAAAATATCATCCTAGATATTTACGTGTTATGTTAATATTATACTGACAATTAACATACCGTACATAAAAATCAAGTAAAAATATTATTCGTCTGGGGGTCAAAATCAAGGTTAAAGGAAAGGTCAAAGGTCATAGCACTTTAAATTGCTCCAGTAATATTTTTGATACCATTTTTGAATTCCTCTTTGAATTTCCTTTTGAATGGTACCAGTTTCACAAAAATTGGTCAACCAGTTCAGGCGCATTGTGCCGTTGAAATGGAAGGTCACACCCACTTTTGCCAAAACAAATCAAAAAGGGCGGGCCATAGCTCGGAAACCGACGGACCGTTTACGCTATTTTTTTTTGTTTCATGAAAAGGTAATGTTAAATTTTATGTGTACCAAATTTGAGCAAATTCTGAGATGGACGGGTGCAAAATTGCACTTTTATTGGGTGAATTGGCATGGAATGACCCTATTGCAGAATTGAATATTGCCCATGTCTGTGCAATTACTCATTTTGCACGCAAATCAAGCGCACGCAAGTTTTTGACTTTCACTTTTTGAGAATGGTTGAAATTTTCAGGGTAGCAAATATAACTTGCTGAAAACCATTTTTAATCAATTTTTTTCGCAGTTTTTTGTATCAAAATGGATTGTTGAGGTTAAGATTGCAGGTTGATATTAGTTAGGGGTTTTGTTCTATAAAATTCGCGCATTTACGTGGGTGCGCAGACATGGGCACCGCGCAGACTTAGGCACTCTCACCATACACAGTGAGCGAGCAGAGAGGAGACAAATTGGAGGATATCGCCAATTCTCATAACAACAATGGCTGCAGCCTGAGACAAAGCCACCAACACGGACACTTGCATTATACAACTGTCATGACTGTAGATCTAGATCTCCGAGCAAAGCGGAGGAAGAGTCTCAAGATTAAGAAGAAGAAGAAGAAGATGATTGACAATGGCTTGGAAATCGTCGTTTTTAGAATCAGTGTTGTAATTAAAACGTAATTTCATGACGTTTTTCTGATGTAGAATATAACCTTAAATTAGCTTTGACTGATCTTTGCCAAAAGTCAAAATAATGACGAATAATTGTGGTGGTGTGACCATATTAAATTCGCGCGATTCGCTCATGATCTAATACACGCACGTCGGATATCTAAAAAAAAAAATTAATAGTGTGAAAATCTGATAGCACCAACAGAAAGAGGGATAAAAAATTATCTAAGAATCAAACTATCGTCACAGTACAGTGTATTGAATTGAGAAATTATTGAGTCCAAACATCGTCATCGGAAAATTGCATGTCCGTTCTGAAAAATCCGACCTTCCCGACAAGGGTCTGGAAATCATCATTTTCCGATTTAATTTCATCAAAATAGTAAGTAGATATTAAGATCATCTAATTCTATGGAATTTTGACTTACATTTACTGTAATTCCCTTTCTTTAGACTGATGGAATTTCTTGATAAATCTTTCAGCAGAAAATGCACAATCGTTCGATCGAAATAGAATTTTGAAATCGCTATATCTTCGAAAACCTTTGACCTAGTTTACTTCTTCTTTCGGCGATTCAGAGTTTAGAATATTACCGTTTATTTGGTATTTATAGTTTTCATTGATTTTGTGTAAAATATGAAAAATTGTTGATTGAATGTTGATTCAATTCAAATTTTTTGTTTGATTGAATGTCGCATTTAAAAATTATTATTGAAATTTGCGCGAACCATGGTCACCCCATAAAAATTATTAATTTATAATAAAGTTGCATTGTTTTTCTAACATTTCCATCAGAGCTTGTTAATCCATGATTGTCAATCAAGATATTGGCAGGTTACATGTAGGTTCAATACCAAAATGATGAAGAAGAAAAAAAAAAAAAAAAAAAAAAAAAAAAAAAAAAAAAAAAAAAAAAAAAAAAAAAAAAAAAAAAAAAAAAAAAAAAAAAAAAAAAAAAAAAATCGTTTTTACAAATCGTGTAAACATGCTGCACATTATGAAATTTAACAAAAGTAATGTAAACGTCACAGTACCTTATGCCAGGTGTTGTAAAATGTAATTTTGTTTTCAGAGATATCCAGAACAAGACTTGCAGTTCTACTACAATGGAAGGCTTGTGCAAGAGTCTGAGAGACTACAAGAGAATGGAACGTATCATGTTACCCTGTCTCTTCCAGGTGGCAAAGGAGGTAAGCATGAATATGACAAAATTATACTGTAATGGGCAAAATTAATACTGGATGTCATGAATGTCAATATTTATCTTTTTTTTTCAGCTCTGATTTTAGAAAAACGTATTCATTCATATTTTAAATACAGATAGGAATTTGGCTAGTCATATTCCAACACACTAAAAAGTAAACCCCCTACAAAATAAAATATTTTCCCCTAAGTCATTATACTAGTTAGTGTAAAGAATAAGTGTTCAAACATTAGCTTCATTTAGTGTGATTGATAATTATCAATGGTAGAGGTAGAAATATAATTAATCTTGTGACTTATCCCCATTGCAGGATTTGGTGCTATGTTGCGGATGATTGGCGCTCAAATTGAGAAGACGACAAACAGAGAAGCATGCCGTGACCTCAGTGGAAGGAGGATGAGAGATGTAAACAATGAAAAAGAGTAAGCAATTACATTCCTTTGACTTAACTCAGGCTTAACTGCATTCTGTATCAGGGAAATTCTACAAAATCTGTTTAAAAATGAATGCTGTAGGAGGAAAAAAACTACAGTTTTTGTCTTTATAGACAATTTTTTTTTTGTTTCACTTAGTGGCCATGTAAGGCAGACTTTTAGTGTTAGAGTTGTTCTGTCAAACCCCTCTTATTTTAACCAATTTGATAATCAGGTTAATTGGGTAAAATCCTTGAAGGGGGCAGCACCTCAGTAGTTTCTACTGTGACATTTTTGTTGTTGTTGCATTCCTACGTAGCAGAAGTTCATGATCTATTAAACAGTACAACTAAAATGAATCATGTAGGTTTCATATAATTAACTGCTTTGATGTCCTCTAAGTCTTCCCTGTTTGACTTATTATTACTCCATCCATTTATACTAATTTTTTATACTTGTATATGTTAATTAGTTTGTTAAAATTATATTCATTTTCATTCAGACTCCAATCATGGATTGAGAAGAAGAAACTACAGGAAGAAGAGCGAGAGAAGAGAAGGCAGGCCAAATTGGAGAGGATGCGTACCACACCCAAGCATTATTTTGTTGACCCAAACTACGACAAACAGAGGGAAGATGTAACAGAGAGTCTTGAAGAAGCTGTGTCCGCAGGTTAGCTCAGTTTTCTTTTCTAAACGTGGTCCGAATCTTCAATGTAAGGATTTGTTCGCAACTGTGCATAAGGCCTATCAAAGTATGCCTGCAAGCATTTAAACCTTTCGTAAGTCATAGGTACCTTGTGTATCAAAAGTAAAGGAGTATGTTCTACAAAATTATTTGCATCTAGTTACGGTCAGAAATGTTTGTACGAACAATGCGTTCATGTAAATCTCTGGAGTTCTGGTGTTTGTAAAGATTTGTAGATGAAGCTTACTTTCTTTCAGCTTTCTTATTTTCATGGAGACTAGAAGTTGGATTTATGTATTACGAGAAATATTTAATAGATGATGATCTAATCATGGACTATTGATACAATCTTGCAGGTATTGCTGGTTCTGGTACGAATGGTGCATCTAGCTCTGGAGCTATCAAGAGGAAAGCTGACACAGACAGTGATGATGAGGATGAGGAAGCTGATGTGGTGGAACTCAAGAAGCATTGCATGTGGTAAGATCCTAAGACATCTAGCTTTCATTTCATAACCTTCATGAAACCTGGAAAATAGTTTAATGTTTACTTTGAATGAAATATAATACAATAAAACACATATCACTTGAATGTTGAGATCTAAGAATCATAAATACAGAGATTCCAACCCTATTCTAATTTGCACTGGCGTAGAGCTGGAGGCACTTTCTTTTGTTAGTGGGGGATGACGAATAGATCAACCCCCACTAACAAAAGAAATTAATGCATGTCTACGCCCGTGCTATTTTGTATACTAATTACCCGACAGATACAAAATGGAATTATCATTCTCATCACGTATGTCTTCAATTAGGCTTGTTGCAGCGATTGGAGAATAATGACTTCTGCCTATACCCTTTCCTCAGATTTCAAAGGTGTTGGCACCTTTCTGTGGAAAGAGGAAAATAAAATTTTGTGTTGGACAATCATTCTTGCCCTTGTCCTCAGATATAGGGGATGCAAAGTTTTACTGCCACAAATGATTTTGGTATCTCTGTAAATGTGTAATATTACTATAAAAATTTATTTTCCTAAAAGTCAGGCTCCTGTCAAGTGAGTATTTTCCTGGCAGTCAATGAAAAAACAATATGCATATGGAGAGTCTGGCTTGAAGGCATGCTCGGTTGGGGCATTAAATGTTGCTTTGCCGAGTCTGTTGGCCATGGAGGTGGCAAATCACAATCAGGATACTAAGTAATTGATTTCATCACTCTAAGGTTTACAAAGTGGGAGTTACGTCAGCCAACTCCCACCTAAAAATTGGTGCACAAATTTTTGACTGTCCATTTCACATTCGCAATACAAACCTGCAAGGCATGTAATTTATACACACAAGTTCCAATAATGAGAATTCTGATGGCAAGTGTAAATATATTTTGCTTCTCTATACAGATAGCTACTTTAAACCAGACTTTTTTTGTATTTTTTTTGTTGTATTCTCAGGGCCCTCATGGACAGCAGTACATGAAACTGAAGAGGCCACCCTGAATAAATAAAACTGGAAGTAAATAATAAGTAAATAAATAAATAAATAAATATTTTCCTTACTGAGTAATTAACTCATTAATTCTTCTTTGAAGGCTTGGCATTGATATAGATGAGAAGGAAGAGGAGGATGACATGGAAGCAAAGAAGAGCAGAAGCCAGGATGAGCGGTCAGAAGAGGACATCTCAAAAGACGCATCTACATCAATAACCCCAGCAACATCATCTTCCTCTGCATCGCCCGTTGAAGGAGACTCAGGAGCTGATCCACCAACGGGAGTGGAGAATCCAGAGATTACTGGCGAGGGATCTTCATCAGGTTCCAAGTCTTTATTGAGCAGTCTACCACCTCCAAGCATGGGGACATCCGCATCCACAATATTGGTAGGTTTCAACTCTTTTATTATGACTTTTTTATTAAATCATTGTGTATTTATGACATGTGTGTATTGTACAGTCCACTTCCATTATAAAAAGGTGCTTAGGACGACGTCAATTAAATTGGTGTAATAAAATCTTGTCATACTGGAAAGTAAACTACTAGCTTTGTGCGAATTGGGATAAGGACAATTTTGCTTTTTGTAATAAAATCTTGTTATAGCATCCATACTCATTAAAAACTTTATTTATATTTCAAATGTTTTGCCAAATTTGAGCATTTGCTTTCTGTCTTGTAGCATTCTCAATTTTTTTTTTTTTTACAATGAATTGAACCAATTGTAAATCAAATTTTGTATTCCCAAACTTGATGTGGTTCATAAAATCTCAATTTCTTAACTATAATATATATTATATCTTTATACTTTTTAGAAAACTACAAATCAAGTATATTTCTCAACTTTCTCCTCGCAGGATGTAGAGCCTATCAACCTTGAGGAGTATTTGTCTGTGGAAGATCTGGAGGAAGCGGGCTTGGATCGACTGAAAAGTGCTCTGATGGAGAGAGGGATGAAATGCGGAGGTACACTGAAAGAAAGAGCTCAAAGGCTTTTCTCCGTCAAGGGACTTGAACCATCAGAGATAGATCCATCGCTTCTTGCGAAGCCAGCCAAAGGAAAGAAAGGAAAAAGGAAATGAGTAGAGGAGGATGGAAGTGAACACTAGAAAAACTTGAACTACAATTTTGGCAAATCTCAAAATGTATTGTCTTGGCGTCAGGGACTTATTTTGTTGAATTAAAAAAAAATCAAGAGCAAATGAAGACACCTGTCAAGAACATAATAAATACAAAGACCATTTGAGGTGCTAAGGGGACTATATTATGAAATCCAGGAGCTCAATCGACCAGAGAACACAATGGCCCATATTCTTGAAAGTGGTTTTCAAAACGGTGGACTGAAACCATGCATTATGTAAATTTTGTGTCGTAATTACGCTTAATTCAGTGCGAACATGTAGAAAGGTCTAATATGAATGCATGATTTTGTCACAGCCCTAAATTCATGCTTGTCTCTATGGTTAAGTCTATGTAATTATTACACGATATGGACATTATTCATGGTTTCGTCCACGGGTTTGAAAATCATCTTTGAAAATTTTGGCAATTGTGTTTGGAGCATAGAATGTGGCTACAGTCCACACCTGTTATAATGAGTACAGACTCGACATTGATGAGTATTGATAAAAGATACATCTTTGCCCCAGTGCCAATTTCAAATGTGAATATGTGCCAGTGTTCTTTTTGTTGTCAGAGTAACAAGATTTTATTATAACAAGGTCATTAATACCAAGGTAATTAATTGGTCCCAAACATCTTGGAGACGACTGCATATGGAATGATGACGGGCACTTAATTTCTTTTTTAATTTCTACAACCTAAAAAACTCAAGATATATGCATTTATTTGCAAAACCATTTATGTATAAAGGCCCGTATATACAAAGGTGGCCTAAAGTTAAGCCTAGCTTAAATCTCTGGTTTAAGTATGGCTAGCAAAATGAGACACAATCTTGAAAAGTAGATGTTCGATTTATCCAAATTTTTGGTAGTGAAACCATTTTAAATGTTTGGGAATGATACGTACAAAAGTTTTGCTTACAATTAAAACACAATTCCAGAATTTGGTATACTCCTAAGGAACATGCAACATATTCAAATTGAGTCCCATTTCGCTAGCCATATTTAAACCACAGATTTAAGCTAGGCTGAATTTTAGGCCACCTTTGTGAATACGGGCCAAAGTTCTTAATTACCATCCACTCCTGTTATAGTGAGTATGGACACAAAATTTTGTTATAACGAGGCAATTGTTCCAGTCCCATTTTGTGCAAACCTATGTGTTAACTGTATAAAAATATTTTGTTATAGTAAATAGTGGTAGTATTTTACGAGCTGTGATTGGTTGAAAGGGTGTCACGTGTCGTTCAACATTCTGGTATGTTGAACGCTTTTTTGTTATGTTGAACGTTTTTTTTGTTATGTTGAACGGTTTTATCCTGTGTTAAAATGAATGGCGAAATCGATTGCTTTGTTGCGCTCGCGCTTAATAACAGTAAAATGGTGCGCACAACAATAGATACGCGGAGCAACAATATACGTCACAATAGCTTAATTAGCACCAAAAGTTTGGCAAACATTGGCAAAGATAAAACCAGATTAGGCAAGGTCAAATATCTGGGGGTCTATTTACTATAATGAATAGTGCATGCTCTATTAATGAACATTACTAACTATGTGAACTCTAAATACTAAATTATCCTTCGGGCACATCTATTTCAACTCGGCCTACGGCCTCGGTGAAATAAATGTGCCCTTGGGATAATTTAGTATTTGTCATGCACATAATCTAGTATGTTGCATGGTAGAGCATGCACTTTTTATATAATAGCAAGGTCACTGGCTTGGTCTCAAGCACCTCGTCATAATGGGAGGAGATGCATTGCATTTTAATTTGTTGAATTAAAAAAACAAAAAAACAATATGTTTGATGAATAAGTTGTGATTTTGGTGATAGCTGTATTCAAAATATGTGACTGAAAAAGGTACTGGGGTCCTTACACTATAGGTTAATTAAAAATGTCCATCAATAAAGGGAGATCCCGCTTCCCAACACACAACACAAGAATTTTAGCTCGATAAAGCCTGGAGTGTCAGACTCTTTAAAAATTGTCCCATATGGTATACAAAGGGCTTTGCATTTTGTTGGAAAATGTATCCATCCAGAATTTATTTTTCTTCATCTGTATTTAGGTTAGGTCAATAGTTGATTTTTAGTTATTTTGAAAAAAAAAATTGTGATGAAGTCCTCATGTCCGTGCAAAGTTCTTAAGAGAAATCATTGTAAACCAATCTTCCATTCCCTATACTGCCCAAACATGTTTGCTATTGTAGTCTATTTCAGTTTAGTTTTGTTGTTACAAATCATTTCATTTTAAAAGAAACCTTTTTTTGTTTGAAAGTTCATTATGACTGATCATGTGCATTGTTTGTAAAATATCACACTTCAGTAGCACTAATAAGAATGCAACAAGACTTACACCACAACAGCAAATGTGCATGTCCTGTCATAGTTTCAATAACATTCTGGAAATGGCTTGGGTATAAATGCACATGAAGACATTTTTAAACACAGTTGTTACACATTTCTCTTTTCTCGCTTTATTTTGTTCAAATTAATTTTTGCCAACCTAGATGTATGAACTTCTTATGAATAGTGACGCATATTAGGTCAGTACCAATGTCTCTTTTGGACATGTCAATAAATAAACACATTTTACATACAATATTACTGTTCGGATTTATATCTTCTATGTATGACATTTGTGTTAAGGCGTATATCTCTACCATACAACATGTGAATGAATAAAGACACATTTTTTGTCACTGACAATGTAACTTTTCTTAATAAATTAAATGAGATGTTTTTAGATATATTTAGATATATTCTACATTTATAATTTTGTAAAATATTAATACATATATCTTTAAAATAACCATTCAGAAAATCTTGTGAAGTGAATGCTATTTCTTCTGCTATTTTTCAAGAAAGAAAACTTGTCCAAGTATTACATCAGCTGATAAACATGTATTATATACATACAATGGATTAAATTTTCTTTAATATTCATCTAATGTACAGACTAAACTCAGAATGACTATATAGTTCTGCATTCATGAATAATTGAAAATAATAATCAAATTTAAATTCTGTTCAAGCTCACTAGCCAAAAACGTTCTGAACATTAATGTACTATGAAGACACAAACAGACCACAAATATATTTATTTTCAATAGTTCATAAAAGAAAATATGAATTTCACATTTGACTTTAACATTTGGTTATAAATAAATTGAAAAATATCAAACAAATATGATACCTATATTCTTAAATGGTAAATATATTACTTCATCTTTTTCAAAATAATTTGTACATACAATGTATATACACAACATCTATATAATATTTGATTCCAACTAATTCCATGGTAATTTGCAAAAAAAAAAAAAAAAAATTAAACTAATGTGTACAATGAAGACACTGATGACTGTGAAAAACTAAAATGCAAAATATTTTAACTTAATTCGTTCCCCAGGTATATCATAGATGTGAAAGTACATGTACCTTTTTATTGGTGTTAAAAATATGACCTGTATCGTTTGGCCAGTGTCATATGAGGCATTATCATATCCATAGAATTTTTAACAAATTGTCATAAAAATATATCAACAAATCCCATAGAGCACCTTTGGTCCAAGCATCAAATCAACGATAACGGCACTTATAATCAAATAAAAGAGATATTATACAATAATGAATTATTGAATATAAGTTTGATAACAATATTTGGCTTTCAGTTTTATACCTGTACCTGAGAAGTTGACAAACAGTACTATAAATAAACATGCTTAACCCATATCTGCCTAATATATTTTACACTATGTTAATATCATTTATACCAGAGCCACCATAAACAAGATGACATTTAATTCTCTTTTTACTTTACAATGCTCTCAATGATACTAACAAAAAATGGACAAATTCTATATTTGGAAGAGCATGAAATTCATTTTTTTTTACTTAATTTAAATTTACATGCATTCTGACCAAGCAAAGAAATTCACAGATAAGAGGATCAAATCTCAACTCTGAGATTCAATATATTTACTACAGTATTAAAGTTCCTGTTCAGCATGGCAGTGAACAAACTAAGGATTTCTATGTGCCTTGTCCCCAAAGCAAATTTTACACAGAATTCTGTTCAACTGTGACACCCGATGGTCGATTTGAGATGCAGAAAAACTCTGTCGGGAATAGTCTCCAGAATATCTATGTATATCAAGATGTCAAACAATACAATACATTTTAAGATCATTTGTTGACGCACATACATTAATAATAAAATTCAAAACACGGGTAATTTTCTTTTTACCACAATTTCTGATTGGTTTATAGTCACTTTTCTACTTAATTGATACTACTTCATCAATCATGTCCCATGTGTACTATTCAGTGACTAGGCTCAGAGGGTTTCATAACATTTGGCTGGCCTAAATGATGCCATGTCTTAGTGTAATACCATTGCAATTCACCATGAATTTTTAAAGAATTTATTTCAAAATGTCCATCTATGAGTAATCAAAATAACATTTAATGCTACATTTACAAGCATCAGTAACAAAATGTACATTGTTGGGTACTGGAGATATTGATGTGTTGCTTATACAGTCTACTTCTGTTTTAACAAGCACAAATACAACAAGATTTCATTCTAATGAGGCAGTTTTCCAGATACCAATTCAAACGAGCACATGTGTTTATGTGTTCTGTACAGTGCGTCCCAAATGAAAGTAAACCCAACTTTAAGAGCCTCAGAGTAAAACTTATGAGTCATTAATTTTTATATCATGACAAAGAGTAACTCATATTCTATCCAGTGTTGTCATGGATGACTGAGCTCTCCAGTTTTTAAAAACTTTAGTCAAAAACACATTGCATCATTTTTTTTTCACAGTTGGGTTTACTTTTTTAAAGGAACGCACTGTATAGTGGGACTTCGTTATAACGGGGTAATCTGTTTGGTCCCAAGCACCTCATACTAAAGGGAGTGGACTGTACTACTATAATAACCTCAGAGCTAACGGAAGAACTTTAATAAATGGGGGATATCCTTGCCTTGTGGATGCTGTCTGATATACTTGATATTCACTGGCCCTTCTGCAGGAGGATTAGGATCCTGTTCTGTGGTGGGAAGGTTGCGGTACCCATGAAATGGTAGCGTGGTGATCACACACTCAGGGGTGGGCTCAGACAGTTGTTTGTAGTTGAGTCTCTTTCTGTTGTTTACACCAGCAGCTCCGGCTAGTTTCTGCCAATACAAGATATTTAAAAGTAATCAATATTCAAATACATGTATCAGATTCTCAAGATACAGATAAACATACTCAGTGATATATATACATTTTAAATGAGGTATGAGGTACAGGTATGTCAACTTTATTTATTTTATTTTATTCTAGTCAATATATTTTGAATGTATTCTATCAGTTTATCTAATTCAGATTTCAGATTCATTTCATTGGTCCTTTTAGGAAATTCATTTTGTCGGCATAACATAGAAAACATTCAGATACAATACAGAATTGACAACTACAAAGATACAAACAGAACCAAAACAAAATATATCCAAGACTTAAATATAGCATTGTTTTATTTTGTAAATTATTATTACTATGTCATTTTATAACCATATCTTCTTGAGAATTTGAGAGTTATATCTTCCTTCAATCTTTGTTAATTTTCAGATGTTTCTGAAGAAGTCTTGTAAAGACTAAAGCTAAAACAGAAGTGTACTCTTCTGGGTCATCTTTTTGTTTTGAACACCTTATCACACTATGCTTCATTTCATCAAAACAAAGGCGTATAGTAAATGCAAACTCAAAATCCCACTTCATTGTAAATGAATATGAAGTGAAGAAGTTTGATGAATGAATATTTCTGAAGAAACATCTTTTACCGTAACTACTAATGTGTTAAATATACACAATATGGGAACACAGAGTAATACAGGAATATGTGAACTCAAAGTTCAAATTTCAATCAAATTTAATAAGATTATATTACAAGGAAGAAAATGTTAAAAGGTTGAAGCTGTAGATCTAATAATGCTAGATTTTGTCGTAATTGTTTGCAGGGGGTATACGACAAACTGAATTGTAAGCACTGTACCTCGTAAATAAAATTTTCTATACATACAACTCCAGTTTTACCCATGGTGATGGAACACAGATTCAGAAATATAAATAGATCTCAATTTTGTCTCACATACTCTATGTTAGTGAATAATAGTGATATGGTATATAACCATTATTATATCAATGACAAAAAATATTTTTTAGAGTAATCTTACAATGATCCTAGATTTCTTAGGTGGCTGTTTGGATGGTGTGCCAGCATCTGGACTGTGCCTCTTCAGTTGGGATGAAGGTGTTACTTCATTCTGTTTCTTTCTTTTATCTTTGTCTGGTGTTGTCTCCAGAAGAGTACCCATGGTCTGAGATGCCTGTAAACATATTGGCTATTATACCAGAGGAGAGATGAAAAGGATATTAGCTCCACAAGAATCACTATGGGTTGAATTTTCAATCATTGAGGCAATTGGTACATTGTAGTGAAGACTACTTACTAAAATGAAAAACAAGAGTTGCACATATGCATTCACAACCGTGAGTTCTGGTAAGGATCAAAAGAATTTAAAATCCATTAAAATGATCACCAAGTTGTTACATGGAAGGTGAATGGTATCTGCCAAAGATTCTGAAAACTATATAAAGACTTGTTGCAGAATACATGCACAAGCACAATAAGTGAGGCATGCCATTGAATTACGACCATATATGTACATTTGAACTTTTCTACATTTATTTGTTGTATGATCACTTCTCTATGTTGGAGCGTATCTGGGCATGAGGTAAATTAGATTAAATTTCATTATTACAGAACATGGTGGTTCTCTCAAAACAAGGTTTTACTTCAAGTTTTAAAATAACGGTGCCTTTACCTACCATCCCAGCCTTAAAATAATTGCAGGATTATAACTAGATGAATCTTCGACCGCGCACGGTCGGAAGGCATGCCTCCGTATTGCCACATCGGAAAAAAAAGGCATGCGCATGTTGAAGTATTTTACATCTCATTTTAATACATGACAATCTTTGAGATATTGACCCCAAATCTATTAAAGTTGTATCATCAGAATTATTTCCAACTCAGGAAGGATGGCTACTGATGTAATAAAAAGGATAAACATGTTTAAGTTGATCTGTCAAAGGTCCTTCAGAAATTGCACAAACGAGTCATTTACATAAATAACCAGTGACCTTTGATGTCCTGACCTCAAAATCTAATCAGTTCATCTTTCCTCCCACATGACCCAAGTTTGAAGTTGATCCATAAAACGGTTCAGAAGTTACAGCAAGAACGTGCCATTTATGTAACAATGACGTCTGTTGACCCTTGACCTTTGACTTCATGACCTCAAATATAATAAATTCATTGTCCCTACCATATGCACACATGACCCAAGTTTGATGTTCATCCATCAAACTGTTCTTAAGTTATCGCAAGAACAAGCCATTTTCACGTACACAATGTCCTCTGTGGCCTTTGAACTTTGACCTCATGACTCTAAATTCTAATCAGTTTATTGTCCGTGCCCATAATGCAACATATTACCACAAGTTTGAAGATGATCCGTTACACAGTTCTTAAGTTTATCAGAGAACAAACTATTTTTAATGTATACCAATGAACCTCTGTGACCTTTGACCCCCAAAATCTAATCAGTTCATTGCCCCTCCCATATGCACACACATTACTCAAGTTTGAAGTTGACCCGTCACACAGTTCTTAAGTTATGCGAGAACGAACCATTTTCATGTATACAATGACATCTGTGACCTTTGACCTCATGACCCTAAAATCTCATCAGTTCATTGCCCCTCCCATAGGCACACATTACTCAAGTTTGAAGTTGACCCGTCACACGGTTCTTAAGTTATGGCGAGAACGAACCATTTTCATGCATACAATGACCTCTGTGACCTTTGACCTAATGACCCCAAAGTCTAATCAGATCATTGTTCCTACCATATGCATACATGATCCAAGTTTGAAAGTGATCCATCAAACGGTTCTTAAGTTATCGCGAGAACGAAAACGGGACGGACGTACGGACGGACGGACAACCCGAAAACATAATGCCTCCGGCACCACCTTCGGTGGCGGAGGCATAAAAACTAAATGAAGAATTCTATTCATATTATCAAACAGCTACACAATACTGATTGAAGTACATAAAACTGACCTCAAAGTCCAGCAGGTTTTCTGTTGCTTCACCATGTGTCTGTCTTCCTGATTTCATATCTTGTTTTGATTCTTGAACCTCATCACAAGCGATCGGTTTATGTGCAACCATCAGGTCATTGTCCGGAGGAAGCGATACAGCAGAAACATCAAACTAAATAAAAAATGTACAGAGTGAGAGGTAACTTAAGAAGGAAGAACTAAAGATGGAAATGGAATGAGTTTAAAACCTGAAGAATATTAAAATATCTGATACCATTTCAACCAAGGAAAAGATTTTGGACACAAAATTCAATTAGATTAGTAGGACTACAACATATCTGACAGATGTCACAAGGTTAGCCTTAGGTGATTAGAAGTTCATTAAAAAAATATTACACTTTAATCAGTTGTCTCGCGAATGACGTGTACATTTTAGGCACAACATTTCAAACACTCACTGCTGTCCTTTATCAAGTGTTATAATGCTTTTTAGTATTATTCAATATAATACTTGTAGATTTAGTAAATGCTCTACATACCGTGATCCTGTACCAAATAATACAGTAAGTGAGAATGTGTAGGCTACATGAAATTTTTTTTTTTTTTTTCAACATTAGACCAATGTGTATTTTTTTTTTCAAACTTAATTTCGAAAGTTCCAAAATGTGTAATTCATCCACAGATGAGATAAATTAATCCCTAAGATGTAAACCAATGAGCACAGGCCACGGCATACCATTATGACTTTTTGTTTCACAACTGACAGCCTTAGGATCCGAATAAAACAGCATCTGCAAAATAAATGCACCTTGTTATTTCAGATCAAATCGGTTAGAAATGCGACCAAAACTTATATAAGGTAAAGAGACTTACAGACAGGTCCATGATATGACATCCGTGGGTCTTCCGTGAATGTCTGCTAGCCTTCTGAGGTGTACTAGTGGCTCTGTTTGCTTTCCCATGTTCGGTGTCTGAAGGAGCTACATCGGCTGCAACTGGAGGTTCTATACCAGCTTTCTGATGTATGAAACATAAAAGAAAAGAGCTACACCGTAATTTATTACAATAGTGAACTGATTGCAAAAACTTAACCACAGTTCATAAATTGTTCAAAACTATTAATATTTTTACCCAAATCATCAGATATCGTTAAAACAAGCTGATACCAAAAAAATGGCATACTCAATGGCAGATATACTAGAGTTTAGAAAATGCTAAAAATCTAAGATGTACAATATAAGCGTTCAGGAATTGCATGTTACCATATTGTAAAATAACTGGAAAATAACATACTGGTTTGAAACAGTGACATAATTCAAGACAACACCGTGAAAAGTAACAATAAAACACAGGATAATATAACATAGCAGTTTCAAATACCATGTAGTTTCCTTATTGTGTAATAATGCTGGTTACTCAGAAATATATGGCATGGATTCATATCTGAAGAGATTATAACGTCAGGAACTCTTTTTTTTAAATAAAAACATTTGACAGAAAAATTACAGTAATAACGTTAAAGATATAGAAAAGTATTACAGATATTAACAGATTGCCATAATATACTAAATAATACATTATTACCTTCTTCAGGATACTATTAGATTTGGAGCAATGAGGTAGGGAGACATTGAATGGAGTATTCATGCTAGGGTCTTCAGGATTAAAGACTTCTGCCTTGGTTTCCAGTTGGAAAGATACTTGCTTCTTTTCACCCTAAAAAAAAAAAAAAAAAAAAAAAAAAAAAAAAAAAAAAAAAAAAAAAAAAAAAAAAAAAATCCAAAACAAAACAAACGAACAAACAATCATTGAATCCAGTTTTATTAATTTTATTATTAAATGATTTGTTCAAATGATATTTTTTAATGAGAATTGGAATGTTTTACCTAGTTGCAAGAAGGCGAGTAATTAAATGGAAGGAAAAAAATGTGAAGAAAACAAATCCTGCCTTACTAATATCAATTAATATGCAAATAGTTATTTGTAGCAATGATAAAAATGGTAAGATTTTCAAAGCAAAATGGATCATTTTCTTTCAGACGAACGGAAAGGAGAGTAGAAATAAAAAGTACCCTTCTAGATCAATTCATAGCATACTTATATACCTTCTCTTGCTTAACATAATTAAAAACCATCAGGACTTCATAACACAAAGATTTGCAATCAACTGAAAAATTTGAAATATTGATTCTGATTGGTTGCTACCAAGTATTAGACTGAAAAGTGCATGGGGCAATAATCTTGATTGCCCATTGCTATTTCGCGATTGATTGCAAACCTTTGTGTTACGGAGCCCTAATAATTTATTTATTTAAAAAAAAAATACCTTTACAGATGATCCATCACTGCCATCACATGACCACGTCATCTTTGTTTGACTTTTCTTCTCTAGTGGTACCTTCTTTCCGGTAATTTTAAGTTTCGGGTCATTCCCTGCAGCAAATAATTTGAGAATGCAAAATAAACAGCAGAATTTTGTAAACAAGATGGGTGATTTGCTGCATATAGCTTCATATCTCTACCATAAAATCCATGAACTCTGTAACTTCAGAATATTACAGATCACACTCAGTTAGGCACACATGGCAGGTGTATTTAAATAATATTGACTGCTCTTGAGGGCAATATGGCATATAGTGCCTGAACTAGCATAATATTGCCCCGAGTCGAAGACGAGGGCAATATGGTGCTAGTAAGGGCACTATATGCCATATTGCCCGAAAAAAACAGTCAATATTTTTATTATTATCCTTCAACTACCTATCTCCAACATAGGATATTGAAAACACACAGTGTAGTCTACTTACCACATATCCTAGCTGGTCTGGTACAACTGCTACAGTACAGTCATGTATGTTTGAATCCAAAATGTTCCACTGTCTTCATCAATATTAAAATATCAAGGAATCAATTCCCCTCGAAACATCATGCCTCGGTATAATTTGCAGAATGTGTCATTCAACGAGTCATAAAAGTTTGCTTTCTCAGGATATAACGTTACCAAAAACCGAAAAACTGATTTAAACTGGGCATTTGTCGTGGGATTTTTTTTTTCTTTTCTTTGTTTCTTCAGCATTCTGAGTTGAACCATTGTGACGCAATAATGCTTCTGTGCGTATCCATTGTCTTTACTACTCTTTGTAAACGCACATCATTAAAATTACGCGTAGGACCCCCGACCAGCCGGTCAACATTGTAAAAAGGCAGCCTTACGTCAATGCGTGTTTTTTCAATGGGATTTTTTTATTCCGGTCAATATGGCCAATATACCCCATGATCGCTTCATATATCGATATCATATCAAAACTGCGGTCGGTATGAATTTGCAATAGCCCGGTTCAGATGTCTTATAAGGGTAATAATACAATTTGTTGCTGTTTTTGGTTTTTTAGTTCACTGTAAGCAAATAAATAAAGAAAAAATATATACATTGACTTCCATACATTTATATAAATAATTATATAATTAAAAAAAAAAAGATATGTAGTGTTTTTTTAATATTCATAATACCACTATGATAAAGATTTAATATATATATTTTTTCACATTTTTTAAACAATATATGTTAAAGAGAAAGTTTGAGAGCAGCAAGTAGACGTCATTAAATACCTTTTTTCTTTGCAGGAGAACTACTGAGGCTTGTGTTGCTTTCATTGTCTAAGAGGCTGTATACAGATCTACCAGTCGTCTGAGCTGTCTTTCCCTTTTCTGATGGTTTCTGTCCTACTTTTTTTAAACATTGAACTTTTAAATTGTCATATTCAAGGTTGTGCAATTAGTTAGATAGTCCATTACTTTAGCTCAGAATTAAAGAAAATAATAAAAAAATAAATTAAAAATTTGAAAGGATGATAAAAAGTTGATAAATCCATTCATATAATTCCTGGTCGTATAATGTTTGATATGTTTGACTTTTTGCAACTCACGACTTCCATTGTCCAGGTCAATCTCATCAAACAAGTTTGTGAAACCTGAAAATCATTATTCAATTTAAATATGATTGATTTATTCTATTCATGTCATGGTATGTCTGAGCCTAAACTTATTGTTGTAATTAGAATAAAGTTATCTGAAGGGAATAATAACATCCATCTAATCTTACTTCTATCACCTTTCAGATCCATAAATAAACAATTATAGGCAATATTACAGGCCTGCATGAAAGAAGATGTTAATCTTTGTGTTAATTTCAAATTTAATCAACATTCGCAATCTACTACCTGATGGCATCTTTGATGTAGACCTTTTCTGTTTTCCAATGGGCATCGGCGAATCTTTACCAAGAAGAGAATATGAGGATGAAGAGTCACTGCTACAAAACTGTGGGCCATTACCTTTAAATAAGAGTGAATTTGAATCGTTTAAAAGGTTGTTAACCAATAAATTTCTTAGACAAATAGTTTATTCATTTGTCTCCAACGGTAGAAACCATACTGGTAGAAACGCATGTGTTGGAGACAAATTAATAAATCATTTGTCTATTTAACATCCCAACGGCGTAAATTCCTTCACGTTTAATAAATTTCTTGTCAATCACCAACACATATAACATAATGGAAGAAGGTACATGTACAATGACTTTTTACAATTGAATATATGTATTCTGAACAAAAGTATAAAAATATCATGTCTTATAAAGGAGATAGAGGTTTAATGCAATTTTTCCTCCCACACTTGATGGAAATAGTTTATTATGTTCTAGAAAAGATCTGCCTTTTCATGTACCTGTTCACACATAATTTTGCTACTGAATGTAACAAATATTATTTCAGTTGTTCAGACATCTCTCGCATTTTCTCAATTCTCTAAACTAATATTTTCATCAACTTAATATGTAAATATGTTTTAAAGGTCGAGAATCTTGATGAGTCCAAAGCTTTCAACAACAAAAACAAAAACAAACAAAACAAAATAAAAATACTTTTACAGTAAGAAAACAAACAATATGAAGCTTTAATCAGCAGTTGCATTCAATATTAAACATTTGATATTAAACTATCCATATCTCATTTAGATGTCCATACATGTATCTTAAGCATATTTGTAGAACTTGGAAGAGATTTTTTTAGTTGAAATGAGTTGGAATACCTGAGATATCTGATATTCCGAATTGGTCAATATTCATGGCAGAGAATTTTCCCTCAAGCAGTGTAGAATGGGCTGGTTTCTCAACTTTACTTGAAACTGTTGACAAATGTAATAATGTTGGTTTTCAAAGTCATATAACATATTCGTGCAAGTGTACATTACATAAAAGATTTCAAATGGAATTTGACATCTTGTTTCCAAGGTTTCTGAAATTGTGACAGCTATGTTCTGAAATTTGGTGATTCACTACCTCATCACAAGCATGTACATCGGTCCTTTAACTCTTCAAGAAATCATTGCATTGATTGTTAGGTTTATTTCATAACAACAGAACAAGACAGCAAATTAAAACTGTATCTTATGAAGATGTGAAACTACTATTTTTTTTAAATCTAGATTTAATATGTGATATTGATCAATGTACTTTTAAATAATTGATTAATGCCTAATCGCCAATATTGGTCCCAGTCCATTTTAAGATTTTCAAGATTTAAAATTATTTTCTTAATGGCCGATTTCTAAGCTTCCATATTTGTGGATTCAAATGAATGACACCGCATATTTTAGTATCTTCTTCTAAGGTTTCCCTCAATTTTCAATGTTTTCCTGGGTCTTTCCTAGGTCTTTTGCATGATTTTTTTAAAACCAGTGTATGTGTTTTTCAGTGGCTTGACAGCAATCTTTTGATTCCAATCTACTGAAGATGTTGATATATTATTCTCTTAAAATAGATTCTAATTAAATATTCAACTAATTTGCATCTAAACAGCTCAATAGTCAGGTTTTTACAATTGAAATGAGTCTTTTAGATGTGTAAAAGAAATATTTGGTTATCTACTGAAGATATAAATGTAGTATTCTCTTAAAAACCTGATTCTAATGAAATGTGCAACTAATTTGCTTGTAAATAGCTCAATAGTGATCATCATCAGCGTATTAGAGTCCATTCATCCCCACTTTGTGGGTTAGACATTTCATTTACTTAAATGGCTACTTTCTACACTTCCCTGTCTCTGTCCACAATGATACATGTTTAGGTATCTTCTTCTATGATTTCCCTCAATCTTTTCCCAGGACTTCCGAAGTTTGGTTTTATTTATTTATTTATTTATTTATTTATTTATTTATTTATTTATTTATTTATTTATTTATTTATTTATTTATTTATTTATTTATTTATTTATTTATTTATTTATTTATTTATTTATTTATTTATTTATTTATTTATTTATTTATTTATTTATTTATTTATTTATTTATTTATTTATTTATTTATTTATTTATTTATTTATTTATTTATTTATTTATTTATTTATTTATTTATTTATTTATTTATTTATTTATTTATTTATTTATTTATTTATTTATTTATTTATTTATTTATTTATTCATTCATTTATTTATTTATTTTTTTGGGGGGGAGTGACTGTCTTTCAGAGGCTTGACAGAAATCATTTAATTCCAATCTCCTGAAGATGCAGACATGTTATTTTTTAAAAAGTAGATTTTAATCTTTAAAATGCAACTAATTAAATGAGCTTTTCAGAGGCTTTACAGAATCTTTTATTATAATCTACTGAAGATATAAACATATTATTCTTTACAAAATTGATTTTAATGAAGATGGCAACTATTTTGCTTGTAAACAAATTAAAAGTGAGATTTTTACAATTTAATCAAATCCGAATATGAGGCTTGGCAGAAATCTTTGATTCTCATCTACTGAAGATGTAAACATATTATTTTCCCAAAAAACAGATTATACAACTATTTTGAATGTTAACAGCTCAATAGTGATCATCATCAGCATTTTAGAGTTCATTTGTCCCACTTTGTGCATTAGACATTAATGGCTGCTCTCAATACAGCTTTCCTGTATGTCGAATCCATATGCATGATGCCACATGTTTTTGTATCTATTCTATGATTTCCCTCAATGTTTCAATGTTGTCCTTGTGCCTTTTTTAGGTCTTCACAGTATTTTTTTTTTTTTTTCAAACCAGTGTCTGTCTTTCAGTCTCTCAGAGGCTTGACAGATTTGTTTTATTCAAATCTAATGAAGATGTAGACATATTATTCTTTTAGAATGGATTTTAATGAAATACTAATTTTCTTAAAAACAGCTTCATAGTGAGGTTTTTCTATGACTGAAACAAATTTTTTAGCGGTTTAAAAGAATTTCTAATTTTAATCTACTGAAGATGTAGACACATTATTCTTCAAAAGTAGATTTTAATGAAAAATGCAACTACTTGGCTTGTAAACAACTTACTGTTTAGGATATTATAAATAAAATGAGTCTTTCAGATGTTGGCAGAAGTTTTTCATTCTAATCTACTGAAGATCTAGATACATAATCTTTAACAATTTATTCTAATGAAAATTGCGATAAATACGCTTGTAAACATATGAAAAGCAATTTTTTTTAAAAATTCAAACATTTTTATCAGAAGCTTGAAAGAATTTATTTTTCTTAATTATGGAAGATATAGATATACTATTCTAAAAAAAAAAAAAAAAAATAAAAAGTATTTTGCTTCCAATTTGACAAGGTAGCTGTAATTTTTGTAAATTTCATACATGATTGATTTTGTTAGGAAATCACAAAATAAGTTGGGATAACAAACAGCCTGTTTTCTTTAAAATATTCAATACAAATATGTATTTACCCTTCATTTGAGACTTCAGATATGGCCTTTTCTTATTTGAAATCTGTGAGAGTTTCAGAATCCTGCTTGCTGTGGTGCTAGACTTTCTCTTTGGCTCTGAAAAAAAAAATAGGAAACAAGAACATAATATAATATTTTACATATCGGGGAGAGACATTTATTTGAGGTGGGAAATCTTGTATTTAAAAATGCCAATTCTGTATTTCACAATCACAGCCCATGTGAACAATGGACTTTATTAAGACCTCGGGTAGGTTTTGGGTAGGTGCCACGCTCAAAACCTAGTACTAGAAGTCCTTATTTTCAAGTCCCTTGATTTAGACTGTAAGTGGTAGGTCCCTTTGGTTGCAAAATAACAAGCATTTAATTTCTTTTGTTGAGGTATAGTTCAACCTTGCTTATGTTGCCACCACTTAACCGAACTCCTCTATCAACCGGCCATGGACTTTGGCAAGATTCCCTCTTTTATTACATAATAAATTCACATCAGAGCCTCACTTTTCTCATGTTCTTCATAATATTTTTATCTCCTTACACACAGAAAGACATTGTGATCATTTACAATCATTTTGATAGAAATGCCATTTGGTGTCCCTGTACATAAGCTTTGTTTGTATTACTCTCATAACCAGCCACATCACTTAAACGGGTGGGTGCTGGTCCCAAGATGGCCATATAATCAGCGAGGTTGGACTGCACTATAAACAATCGATCCTTACCTGGTAGATCCCTGGGCAGCTCAATATCCGAGTACTGAATCTCAGTGTCTTCACACGTTTCTCCATTGGTAAGGGTGAGGTCCGTATCAGACAAGGTTGTGTTATCTTCATCGGAGTCTAGGAAAAAAGTTCATTTTTAAGATAAGAATTAAAAACAGAAAATTAATCAATCCTTTAATTTCATCATAAGAAGTTACATCGACATAATGGAAGTCAATGTACAAAACTAGAGTAACTTTGTCATAACAATTAAATAAAAGTTTAAAATTGTTTTGAATATCCTTTATTGTTCACTCTTTTAACATAGGAAAATAACTATTCTATTTTGCATACTAATTACCCGACAGATACAAAATCGAGTCATCATTCTCATCACTTGTGTCTTCCTGAGGTTTTATTGCAGCAATTGGAGAATAATGTCTTCTGCCTATTCCCTTTCCTCGGATTTTTAAAGGTGTTGCTTTCTGTGGAGAGAGGAAAATGAAATTTTGTGTAAAGACTCTTATTATTGCCCCTTTCATTAAATATACAGTGGATGCAAAATTTTTCTTCCACATATAATTTTCTATCAGATACCCATCCCAAATTGATGGTTTTACTAACTACATAAAGACCATGATACTTGTAACTATTTCCCTGTGTTGGAAAATACCCCTCTCTAAGAATGTTATTCCAGACAAGTTTATATCCCAATTTGGTTTGAATGGATGTTTTGTATGTAGCTATTGGACTGGCTTTTAGTTCATTCTAATTCAGGAAATGCATGTAGCTTATTGACAGCAAATCAAGGCCTACAATTAAACACCTATCTATTGAACCAAAATATAGCTTCTTACCCTTCTTGATGACTTTTGTGTGATGGGTCTTGACATTCTATTCAGTGGGGCTCTATGGAGAAACAAACAATGATGGTATTACATAACAGTATTCATCATAATGCATGTAGCATGATATAGCACAGTCAGTTGTATTAAGATTACTACAGATAAACAACGAGTTTGATGAAACCTGAAATTGTGAGGGAAAAATTTTACTAGCACATTCTTAAAAGGCTCTCTAAAAGTATTCAGGCACTGACCCTCTATTGATAATTAGCATTGTCACAAGAGATTCTACCCAATCTTTCCCCCAGTAATACCAATGGAAAAGGAATTTTCACTTAAATGCTTACTTTGACTGGAATGTCTCGGCCATGTTGTTATCTTCATCCTGGTCATCTCTCTCATTTTCTGCAATGGACTTGAGTGCTACAAAGAAAACAACAAACAATTTTTTTTACATGTTTGATCTATAATTGCTCAAAAGTAAAATTAAAGATGCTATCATATGCAATGCAACAGGGGGATTATTAAACAATTGGCCAATATAAATTTAAGTCTCACATTAGAAAATTGACAGTTGTTAATAACTTGATCCAATCGAAATACACAAAGTTTTTTTTATAATATTTCAAAGTATTGAGTGCCAATGATAATTGGTAATCAAAACAACCACCATTCATTTTTAAATAAGGATCCTTGTCATTTGAATTTACTTTGTAATTAAGCTATTCCATTTAATACCTGTCACTTTTGTTTTCCTTTGAGTAGCTGCAAATCTTTGCAGTTCAGAAAACTCGTCAATTTCAGCCTTCTTGACAACAGGCCTCAGTCTAGAGTATGTGTTCATAAAGCGTGGCATTCTTGCAATCCAGGGAGGGAACCAATTACTAAAACAAGAATAATTGCCTCATCTAGTAAAGAGAAAAGGAAGGTCACGGTTAGACTTTGATTGGATTACAAAAAAAATTTGTCAACTTCAATTTCAGAATTAAATAAAATGTTTAGATCTAGACTATTGTCTTGATCATTTCTACCAGTAGAGATCTACCAGCAATCCAACTTTATCTCTAATTTCATTGGCATTGCACACATCATGCTTTCAGTTTCACAAAGTGAATAGACCCCAGGCCTAGTGACACAACGGCATAATATTAATAAGGACATATTACCATATTCAACACAAACTATAAACTTTATAATCTAACTTAAAGATAGACTTTTTCTAAACTAAAGTTGAAAAAAAAAATTGATTTTGAAATTAACTTTTCTGCTTCAGAATCCAAAATGACATGAAAAATAGTCGACACGGATATCCGCTTCTGATATTTCCTTTAAAAAAAAGACCTTATTTCAATCAAAACCTTCCAGGGACTTTTGTACACAGTGAGCGCACACACACTAAACTAGGTTACAAATTCCACGATGACTAAGTGAGAGTCTACAAACCTCTGGTTCTAGGAGTGAGAGTCTTGTCCTTGAGGTCTTGTCCCGGTTAACGAAGCCAGTGCAGTGGTGGGGACCGGCCCGGCCGGTTGTGGCTGCCGAGTGCGGTAGGAGAACGTTACTCGGTCTCGTTCACTGACACAGTATGGCGAGTGGAGTTTACAGTTACCCTTTTTGTTTGGAGCCTAGATCTAAGTTAGGCCTCAACTAGATCTGTCTCCGGTATCTAAAATCGCATTTGTAACTTTTTTTGAGGTACCGTATGATATAAATTCATCCAAGTAAATTCCAAGACCAAGTGCATGCAAACTTCGCTGTTGATCATTAATGGGGGTCGGGGGATCATTAATTTGCGCGGTATCGTTTTGCTATCGATCGTGAATGAAATCGATCTTGACAATCTTCCCTAAAAAAAAGATAAATAAAAACAAAGACACTTAGATCTGTAACTACTTTTACTTATTACTGCTTAAACAGAAACAAAAAAGAAAAAGACCAAAAAATATGAAAATGCCAGGCTGAATAGCAATGTTTACTCCATTGTTTTTTTATCAACAAATTGCATTTAGATTTTGAGTATAAATGTAAAGATTATGTAAGTAACGAATTATGCATTTTTTTTTGTAAGCCATAAATTTGCTGTGATAATTTTGTCTTTCAAATTTGGAGTTTACTTTGAATATGACACCTGAAAGTATTACATAATGTTACTGTAAAAATAAAAATGTCTTACATTATAAGTCGGGTTCCTGACAATTTAGCAATATTTTCTTTCAAAATGCACGTATAATTTTGAAAAGAAAAGTTTCAGTATACTTATCGTTGTGCTAAATCAGTAGCCAGAACTTATTGGGGGGGGGGGGGGGGGAGAGAAGGTCACCATTTCTTATAGGGTGTAGGGTGGCTCAGTCGGCCCGGAAGAAATTGACAAGCAAAGAGAAAAGAAGAAAAAACAAAAAACAAAACGGGGGCGTTCGGAAAAAAAAAAAGTCCTTGTACATAATAAACGTAGGCCTACCGTACTTATTTATTTATTTATTTATTTTTTGCAATTCTACAGGGGGCGCTCGCCACCTCCGCCCGTGGATCCGCGCCTGCCATCACTAATTTGTTCTTTACATGGATACAAAGATCCTACAAATTTAAATCTTAGTCCTAAAAATTATAGTCTTAGGTAAAAATGAAATTTTGAGAAACAAGCGTTCATATAACCCATAATCATGATATACGGAATAGTTTATCCCAGATTAGGCTAGTATAGAATTATCAAGAATATAATAGGCCCTACCCTACAATATGGGCACGTAATGTCACTCAACATTTTGAAACGAACGTGTAAACTAAAGAGGGCTAACCCCCTTGCCCCATTGATCGCCCCTGGGGATCAATATCTGTATGCGTTAAAAAAAAAAAAAAAACTATTAAGGTGGTCCTGAAACAACTTGAAGAAAGCAAAATTGATGTATTTCCCCCCTTAAATTATTCGAGCATTATTTTTTATATTCTCCTCGCAAAAGACGGGGCGGGATATATATTTACATCAAATTAAAAATTCTGAAACTTTTCCCCTTACTTCGCGCCCGCGGGCCCTCGTTTGGTAATTCTAGATCCGACGTACGGTACCAACATAGAGAGGTGGATATACCTCTATGGCTTATGGGTACCATGTAGTAAATAATAATAATAATAAAAAAACAACAATTGAAATAGGTTGCAAATCTTTGTCTCAGTCTTATCAGATCCCCCCACAAAAAAAAAAAAAATTAAAAATAAAAAAAATAAATAAATAAAAAAATATAGGGTACATGCAGGTAATATGGGCCAGCAGGTAATATGGGCCACCTGAAGCAAATCACGTCGTGACCGTCGATCGGTGACCGCTGACCGGTGTGAGCACCATAATGTTGTTCATATGAACTGTATACAAAAATATACCGTCGTGAGAGCATCTGATGCCGAAATTTCTCTGAGAAAATTGCTGAAACAAGGTAGGTAAAACTTACGGCATTTTTTTACCCTGATGTAAAATTTGATATTTCACAGAATGTGATGGTGAAAGAGTGTTTGAGGGGGTAACCTCAATTGTATTGTATATTTAGTAAGCTTGTAGTTTCATTTTGATCAAACTAGCTTGTACAGGTCATTTTGTTTTAGTGAAGGGGTGCAATGTGCCATTGAATGCTTGCCTGACACAGCAACATTAGTGCAGGTAATATGGGACATCCAAAATGGCGGAAATGATTCTGGTACTTAGTATTGGGATGAGGCATCAATCTCTTTGCTACGATTTTTTGGGGCATATTCAAAGTATATAATTAATATAAATAACTTATTGTAGGCCTATATTGACTCGTATAATAAAAATAATATTTAAATAATATTTAAAAAATATATAATATACAAAATACAAAACAATGAAATATATAGTCAAAGGATTTACTGAAGGGTCTTATAATTTCAAATTATGTCTTAAAGTTAATGATTTTCAACATGGTAGAGTCATTGTAGTTTTTAAAACATACATTAAATACATGTGCCCATATTACCTGCACATGCAGGCATGTAATATGGGCACTTTGGTAATGACGTCAACATTTGAATATTGCAGACAGGGGGGTTGGTGAAAATGGTTTTTCTTCACAATAAAAGTTAGAGCAGTAGTTATTGATTCATATAAACAAAGATTAGACTGTGTGTCATTTGGTAATTTTATGCAAATTAGGCAAATGAACTTAGGGTGCCCATATTACCTGCATGTACCCTATATTAAAAATAAAATAAAAATAAATAAAAACAAATAATAATGATGTCCCAAAATAATATACTGGATATAAGTTTAGCTGCACATAGAACCATGTAGAATTGTTTTTAAAGAAAGGCACTGCACATTCACACACCTGACCTACAAAAATAGTACGACAATACACCAGATGGTGGACTGTACTGTCAGTACAGTCCACCATCAGTACTACTGATCATCAAGAAGAAGAAGAAGAATACTTTCCGAAAAAATCTTTATCGGAAATCAATCGATAATCGATCGATCGAAATAAATGTTCATATCCGGTAACTCATCTCAGTCATGATTTGAATGAAACAGTATATTTTCACATCTATCTTATTCCTCATGCAGCCAAGTCAACATTGCCTATACTATTATCTTCATATGCAAGACTTTTAAACATTTGATGGATAATTCTGATAGGCACAGGATAGGTAAGCTTTTTATTTAAAAAAAAAATCTAGTTGCCTGGTCTTCCCTTGCCCTTGGCTTGGGCTGGGGCTGACTTGCCTTGCATGCCGGGGGAGCGGGCCGCGGCTCTGCACGCGGGCCGCAGATACACCCAGACAGCGTAGTCCACCTGGCGAGGGCTAAACTGGGTCTAAATGTAACGTTAAATCTAATGTTAGATCTCTATTTGTACTATAGTCCATCTCCCTTTTCTCTCTCCTGGGATAAACATTATTATTTTGCTTCGTTACAATATTCAATCTCTACAATGTTCTTATTTAGATATCTAACTTGTTACTTTTTATGTGCAATATGGAGTTGAAACTGGAGAGTCTAACTTGTCGTAGTCGTAGAATCTATCTGTATTATTGTATGCAATTTACTTCATATTCATTTTTGTTGCTTATTTTGGTTAATATTACATTAAATTCCTATTCAATTCTCAATTAATATGTAAATGTATTATTGTACAATATTTACCCGTAAATACTTTTTCTTTCAGCTCTTACTCTCCCTTTCAACTCGTCTCTATTCTTCACTTTTTTTCCCCACAATTCTCCTCTGCTGTTACAGTTTCTTTCACTCATCCTGTTTTCTCCTTTTTGAACTTCTACATACACTTGTTATTTAAATGTACGTGACAGCGGCGTAAATCCGTGTAGAGGAGTGGGGGATGAGCGACAAATTTTGCCAACTTGTCGTGATTTTGTTTGACATACACAAGCACTAGTGTATACAAGGAACGTTTTTAATACCCATATTAGCATTAGAGAGGGTGCAGATAGAATTTGTCTTTGAAAAGTAATGCGAGCGCGAAGCGCGAGCCGAAAATTTTAAGCTAAAAATTTGAGATATTTGTGCATTACACTGTAAAAAATATTTGTATTTTTAAAGCGAATCTGCTGTCAGCAGAGTTGCCATAAAAAAACGTATTATAAAAAAAAAGTTTTGTTGTAAATTTCTCCTGCAAATAATTACATGAGAAATACAAAATATACATCAGGAGTAACACATTTGTTCCGTTTTAACCAACCGTGTAAGTTATAGAACTCTAATGATTTTTTTCCTTCTCTTTCATTAATTATTAGAGGAGAAATTTACAGCAAAACTGTAATTTTAAATTACATTTTTGTATGGCGACTCTGCTGACATCACTTTGCTGTATTATTTTTGTACAGTGTAGGCTACAGATCCGATTTAGTATCTGCGAGCGCGAAGTGCGAGCCGAAAATTTTAAGCTGAAATTGGAAATATTTGTGCATTATAGATCCTATATAGTATCCACGAGCGCAAAAATAAGAAAATATATATACACTGTTCGTCATAAAGGTGGAATATTTTTTTCTGGCTCAATCGACATTATGTTGCTCCATTATTTATTTCTTGAATGTGTTTGTCACCGCTTTCACTTTCTGGGATCCTGGGTATATCTTGGACGTTCCCTCAACCCTTCCCAGGGATTTTTCTTCAAAAAAGTTTGTCACCCTCAGAAGATGGCCATTTTCGTCATTTTTTCTTATTTTGGGGGCCCTTTTTTGTTCACGCGACCCACCAAGGCCCCCTCAGTCCTACCCCAAGGAAACACGTTTGAGGTGGGTAGTTGTTATTGTTCTTTAAATTAATTCTAGATTTATGGTTACAGGCTCGACCCTTTTGTCTAGGGGAGGGGTCAAAATTTATTTTGATTGGGGTTCAACATTCATTTTATTCATTTTTACACCATGGAAATTTCTATCTTCCCTAAATTGTATTGTAAAATCTCAACCAAACATAAATCAAAATAAAATATTATCAATAATGACTATTTACAGCCTTGTCATCAAGGCTAAACAAAATGTAAGGGGAAAATGAAGATATTTAAGGGTTAAAGGTGGTTTTTCATTTCTTTTATTTTCAGCATAAAGATGGAAATAAAATATTCCGAATTTTCACCAATCTCGTTTTTAACTTCAACCCCTCCCCTAGACAAGAGACCTATGCCTGTCCCCAGAAATATAGATTTAACTTAAAGAACAATATAAAACAATACACCTCAGTCGCGTTTCCTGGGGGTAGGACTGAGGGGGGCTTGATCGGCCGGGAAAACAAAAAGGGGCCCGAAAATGAGAAAAATGACAAAAATGGGCGTCACGGGGGTTGACAAAACTTCTTTGGAAAAAGGTCCACGTGAAGGGTTGGGAGAATGTCCAAGATATAGCCAGGGTCCCAAAAAGTAAAAGCAGGGACAAACATATTCAAGAAATTAAAGTCAGAGCAAAATCATGTCGCTGTAGCGGCAAAAAAATATTCCACCTTTATGACGGACAGTGTATATAGCGAAGGCAGCGGAACCGATTAGAAAGTGGGGGTCACGATGGAAAATGGCTTTTTTTTTTTCTGAAAAGGGGGACAATTTAGATTAGAGGCATATACCTAAAGAGAAATGTATTTGGGAGAGGGAGGGGGTACGAAGAAGATTTGTCATTGAATGTATACTTTTAAGAATCTTATTGGCTGCCTTGATTACTGTTCATCTTAATGATTGAAAAGGTAATGCGAGCGCGAAGCGCGATTCGAAAATTTTAAGCTTATAATTGGAAATATTTATATAATTTTTTATCTGATTTAGTATCAGCGAGCGCGAAGCGCGAGCCGAAAATTTTGAGCTCAAAGTTTGATTAATTGTGCATGATATTCCCTTTTTAGTATCTTATTTTGAAGATACAATTTTTATTTTACGTGCAGATGATGCTTTGTTAAAGACCGGTGATTAAAACAAATCACAATCTTTGCTATGAAAATTTTTGGGACTGCAGACCCAAGCCCTCCATCAACCTATAGTCCGTACACAACTACATTAATGTTTTTGATTGTCGAGAACACCCTTTCCAAGGTTTGTCCCCAGACGAGGGCAATGGATCAAACCTTTTATTTTAGCCTACTGATTGTTACTTAGTGCAGGGTCGCATAGCGACCGAGCAGAAAATTGGGGGGGGGGGTTTGGAGTTAAAAAGAGGCACTTTTTAGTATTAAAAGCGCTATTTTAACCAATAACACAATTATGTAGTTATTTTTTTCCATTTCTTTCTTGAAAACTGGGGGGGTATGTTTGTACAAGGGCATCCCCTCCTCAAAATCTGGGGGGGGGGGTGTATCCCCCCTATCCCCCCGGGATTTACGCCAGTGGTACGTGAATTGATTGTTTTTCACCTTGAATTTATTATGGATTGTTACGTTTCAGTATGCTCTTTACGCTTTGTATTAATATTTATACTTGTTAATTTTGTATAGGGCCTACATGTGCAATATTCTCTGGCAACACCCACTCTTTATGAATATCAATCGCTGTTCTGTTAAATCCTTTTTTTTTCTCTCTCTCTCTTTCTCTCTCTCTCTCTCTCTCTCTCTCTCTCTCTCCCTC
>CALNVZ010000174.1:57857145-57884190 GCA_940671915.1 Paracentrotus lividus
TTTTTTTTTCAACATTAGACAATGTGTTATTTTTTTTCAAAACTTAATTTTCGAAGTTCCAAATGGTGTAATTTCATCCACAGATGAGCATAAATTAATCCCTAAGATGTAAACCAATGAGCACAGGCCACGGCATACCATTTTATGACTTTTTGTTTCACACTGACGCCTAGGGATTCGAATAAACAGCATCTGCAAAATAATGCACCTTGTTATTTCAGACAAATCGGTTTAGAAAATGCGACCAAATTATATAATGTAAAAGGGACTTACAGCAGGGTCCATATAGGACATCGTGGGTTTCGTGAATGTCTGACTAGCCTTCTGAGGTGTACTAGTGGTCTGTTTGCTTTCCCATGTTCGGTGTCTGAAGGAGCTACATCGCTGCAACTGGAGGTTCTATACCAGCTTTTCTGATGTATGAAACATAAAGAAAAGAGCTACACCGTTAATTATTACAATAGTGAACTGATTTGCAAAAACTTACCACAGTTCATTGAATTGTTTCAAAACTATTAATATTTTACCCAAATCATCAGATATCGTTTTTAAAACAGCTGATACCAAAAAAATGGCATACTCCAATGTCAGTATATACTAGAGTTAGAATGGCTAAAATTCTAAGATGTACAATTAAGCGTTCAGGGATTGCATGTTACCATTTGTAAAAACTGGAAAAACATACTGGTTTGAAACAGCTGACATAATCAGACAAACACGTGAAAGTAACAATAAAACACAGGATAATATAACATAGCAGTTCAAATACCATGTAGTTTCCTTATTGTGTAATAATGCTGGTTACTCAGAAATATATGCTGGATTCATATTTGAAGAGGATATAACGTCAGGAACTTCTTTTTTTAAATAAAAACATTTGACAGAAAATTACAGTAATAACGTTAAAGATATAGAAAAGTATTTACAGATATTAACAGATTGCCATATATACTAAACAATACATTATTACCTTCTTTTCAGGATACTATTAGATTTTTGGAGGCAATGAGGGTAGGGAGACATTGAATGGGTATTTCATGCTAGGGGTCTTCAGGATTAAAGACTTCTGCCTTGGTTTCAGTTGGAAAGATATTGCTTCTTTTCACCTAAAAAAAAAAAAAAAAAAAAAAAAAAAAAATCCAAAACAAAACAACGAACAAACATCATTTGAATCCAGTTTTATTTAATTTATTATTAAAGATGTTCAAATTGATATTTTTTATTGAGATGGAAATGTTTTACCTTAGTTGCAAGAAGGCGAGTAATTAAATGAAGGAAAAAAATGTGAGAAAACAATCCTGCCTACTAATATCAAATTAATATTGCAATAGTTTTGTGACAATTGATAAAAATGGTAAGATTTTTCAAGCAAAATGGATCATTTTTTCTTTCAGACGAACGGAAAGGGAGTAGAAATAAAAGTACCTTCTAGATCATTCATAGTACCTTATATACCTTCTCTTGCTAACATAATTAAAAACATTCAGGACTCATAACACAAAGTTTGCAATTCAACATGAAAAATTTGAAATATTGATTCTGATTGGTTTGTACCAAGTATTTAGACTGAAAAGTGCATGGGGCAATAATCTGATTGCCCATTGCTATTTCGCGATTGATTGCAACACCTTGTGTTTTACGGAGCCCTAATAATTATTTATTTAAAAAAAAATACCTTTTTACAGATGATCATCACTGCCATCACATGACCCGTCATCTTTGTTTGACTTTTCTTCTCTGTGGTACCCTTCTTTCCTATTTAAGTTTTCGGGTCTTCCCTGCAGCAAATATTTGAAATGCAAAATAAACAGCAGAATTTTGTAACAAGATGGGGTGATTGCTGCATTATAGCTTATATCCTACCATAAATCCCATGAACTCTGTAACTCAGAATATACAGATCACATCAGTTTAGGCACACATGGCAGGTGTATTTAAATAATATTGACTGGTCTTGAGGGCATATGGCATATAGGTTGCCTAACTTTAGCATAATATTGCCGAGGTTCGAAGACGAGGGCAATATTGGTGTAGTAAGGGCACTATTGCATATGCCGAAAAAAAAACAGTCAATTTTTTATTATTATCTTCAACTTACCTATCTCCAATGATATTGAAACCACGTGTTAGTCTACTTACCACATATCCTAGCTGGGTTGGTACAACTGCTACAGTCAGGTCATGTATGTTTGAATCCAAATGTTCACTTCTTCATTCAATATTAAATATCAAGATCAATTCCCCTCGAAACATCATGCCTCTGTATACTTTTTTGCAGAATGTGCATTTCAACGAGTCATAAAAGTTTGCTTCCAGGGATTATAACGTTACCAAAAAACCGAAAAACTGATTTAAACTGGGCATTTGTCGTGGGATTTTTTGTTTTCTTTCTTTGTTTCTTCAGCATTCTGGTTGAACCATTGTGACGCAATAATGCTTCTGTGGTATCCATTGTCTTTTACTACTCTTTGTAAACGCACATCATTAAAATTACGCGTAGGACCCCCGACCAGCGCGTCAAATTGTAAAAAGGAGCCTTTACGTCAATGCGTGTTTTTTCAATGGGATTTTTTATTCCGGTCAATATGGGCCATATACCCATGATCGCTTCATATATCGATATCATATCAAACTGTGGTCGGTATTGAATTTGCAATAGCCGGTTCAGATGTCTTATAAGGGTAATAATACAATTGTTGCCTGTTTTTGGTTTTTTAGTCACTGTAGCAATAAATAAAGAAATATATACCATTTTTGGATTTCCATACATTATATAAATAATTATATAATTAAAAAAAAAAGATATGTTAGTGTTTTTTTTTAATATTCATAATACCACTATGATAAAATTTAATATATATATTTCACATTTTTTAACAATATTGTTAAAGAGAAAGTTTGAGAGCAGCAAGTAGACGTCATTAAATACCTTTTTCTTTGCAGGGAGAAACTACTGAGGCTTGTTGTTGCTTTCTTGTCTAAAGCTGTATTACAGATCTACCAAGTCGTCTGAGCTGTCTTTCCCTTTTCTGATGGTTTTCTGTCCTACTTTTTTTAAACATTGAACTTAAATTGATATTCAAGGTTGTGGCATAGTAGATAGTCCATTAACTTTTAGCTCAGAATTAAAGAAATAAAAAAAATAATTAAAAATTTGAAAGGATGATAAAAGTTGATAAATCCATTCATATAATTCCTTGTCGTATATGTTTGATATGTTTTGAACTTTTTTGACAACTCACGACTTCCATTGTCCAGGTCAATTCTCATCAACATTGTGAAACCTGAAATCATTATTCAATTTAAATATGATTGATTTATTCTATTCATGTCATTGGTATGTCTGACCTAAACTTATTTTGTTGTAATTAGGAATAAAGTTATCTGAAGGAATTATAACATCCATCTAATCTTACTTCTATCACCTTTTCAGACCATAAATAAAACATTATAGGCAATATTACAGGCCTGCATGAAGAAGAGTAATCTGTGTTTAATTTTCAAATTTAATCAAATTCGCAATCACTACCTGATGGCATCTTTGATGTAGACTTTCTGTTTTCCAATGCATCGGCGAATCTTTACCAAGAAGAGATATGAGGATAAGGAGTTCATGCTACAAAACTGTGGGCCATTACTTAAATAGAGTGAATTTGAAATCGTTTAAAGGTGTTAATCCAATAAATTTCTTAGACAAATAGTATTCATTTTGTCTCCACGGTAGAAACCTACTGGTAGAAACGCATGTGTTGGAGACAAATTAATAAATCATTGGTCTTTTATATTTAACATCCCAACGGCGTAAATTCTTTCACGTTTAATAAATTTCTTTCAATCACCACAATATAACATTAAATGGAGAAGGTACATGTACAATGACTTTTTTACAATTGATATATGTATTCTGACAAAAGTATAAAAATATCATTGTCTTATAAAGGAGCAAGAGGTTTAATGCAATTTTCCTCCACACTTGATGGAAATAGTTTATTATGTTTCTAGAAAAGATCTGCCTTTTCATGTACCTGTTCACACATAATTTTGCTACTTGAATGTAACAATATTATTTCAGTTGTTTCAACATCTCTCGCATTTTCTCAATTCTCTAAAACTATTTTTTCATCAACTTATATGTAAATATGTTTTTAAAGGTCGAGAATCTTGAGAGTCCAAGCTTTCAACAACAAAACAAAAACAAACAAAACAAATAAAATTACTTACAGGTAAGAAAAACAAACAATATGAGCTTTTAATCATGCAGTTGATTCAATATTAAAACATTGATATTAAAACTTCCATATCTCATTTAGATGTTCCATACATGTCTTAAGCATATTTGTAGACTTTGAAGAATTTTTTTGTTGATGAGTTGGAATACCTGAGATATCTGATATTCCGAATTGGTCAATATTCTGCAGAAATTTTCCTCAAGCAGTTGTAGAATGGGCTGGTTTTCTCAACTTTACTTGAAACTGTTGACAAATGTAATAATGTTGGTTTATTCAAAGTCATATAACATATTCGTGCAAGTGTACATTACATAAAAGATTTCAAAATGGAATTGTGACATCTTGTTTCCAAGGTTCTGAAATTGTGGACAAGCTATGTTCTGAAATTTGGTGATTCACTACCTCATCACAAGCATGTACATTCGGATCCTTTAACTCTTCAAGAAATCATTGCATGATTGTTAGGTTTATTTCAAACAAACAAGAACAAGACAGCTAATTAAAAACTGTATCTTATGAAGAATGTGAAACTACTATTTTTTTTAAATCTAGATTTAATATGTGATATTTTGATCAATGTACTTTTTAAATAATGATTTAATGCCTAATCGCCAATATTGTCCAGTCCTTTTTAAGATTTTCAAGATAAATTATTTCTTAATGGCCGTTTCTAAGCTTCCATATTTGTGGCATTCAAATGAATGCACCGCATATTTAGGTATCTTCTTCTAAGGTTTCCCTCAATTTTCAATGTTTTCCTGGGTCATTCCTAGGTCTTTTGCATGATTTTTTTTAAAACAGTGTATGTGTTTTTCAGTGGCTTGACAGCAATCCTTTTGATTCCAATCTACTGAAGATGTTGATATATATTCTTCTTAAAATAGATTCTATTAATATTCAACTAATTTGCAATCTAAACAGCTCAATAGTCAGGTTTTTTACAATTAAATGAGTCTTTTAGATGTGTTAAAAAGAAATATTTGGTTACTACTGAAGATATAAATGTAGTATTTCTTTTAAAAACCTGATTCTAATAAATGGCAACTAATTGCTTATTAAATAGCTCAATAGTGATCATCATCAGCGTATTAGAGTCCATCATCCCCCACTTTGTGGGTAGACATTTCATTTACTTAAAATGGCTACTTTCTACACTTCCCTGTCTCTGTCCCAATGATAACATGTTTAGGTATCTTCTTCTATGATTTCCCTCAATCTTTTTCCCAGGACTTCCGAAGTTGGTTTTATTTATTATATGGTGGTGGGTGATTTATTTATTTATTTATTTATTTATATTATTTATTTATTATTTATTTATTTATTTATTTATTATTTATTTATTTATTTTTATTATTATTATATATATTTTTTATTTATTTATTTATTTATTTATTTATTTATTTTATTTATTTATTATTTATTTATTATTTATTTATTTATTTATTTATTATTTTATTTTATTTATTATTTATTCATTCATTTATTTATTATTTTTGGGGGGAGTGACTGTCTTTCAGAGGCTTGACAGAAATCATTTAATTCAATTCCTGGAAAGATGCAACATTTATTTTTTAAAAGTTAGATTTTAATCTTAAAATGCAACTAATTAAATGAGCTTTTTCAGGGCTTTACAGAATTCTTTTATTATAATCTACTGAAGATAACATATTCTTCTTTTACCAAAATTGATTTTTATGAAGATGGCAACTATTTTGCTTGTAAACAATTAAAGTTGAGTTTTTTACCAATTTAATCAAATCCGAATTGAGGCTTGGCAGAAATCTTTGATTCTTCATTCTACTGAAGATGTAAAACATATTATTCCCAAAAAACAGATTATACAAATATTTTTGAATGTTAACGCTCAAATTAGTGATCATCATCAGCATTTTAGAGTTATTTCCCACTTTGTGCATTAGACATAATGGCTGCTCTCAATACAGCTTTCCTGTATGTCGAATCCATATGCATGGATGCCACATGTTTTGTATCTATTCTATGATTTCCCCAATGTTTCAATGTTGTCCTTGCTGCTTTTTTTAGGTCTTCACAGTATTTTTTTTTTTTTTTTTCAAACCAGTGTCTGTCTTTCAGCTCTCTCAGAGGCTTGACAGATTTGTTTATTCAAATCTAATGAAGATGTGACATATTATTCCTTTTAGAATGGATTTTTAATGAAATTACTAATTTTTCTTAAAAACAGCTTCATAGTTGAGGTTTTTTCTATGACTGAAACAATTTTTTTCAGCGGTTTTAAAGAATTTCTAATTTTAATCTATGAAGATGTAGAAATTTATTCTCAAAGGGTTAGATTTAATGAAAAATGCAACTTACTTGCTTGTAAAACAACTTTACTGGTTTAGGATAATTAAAATAAAATGAGTCTTTCAGATGTGGCAGGAATTTTTCATTCTAATCTACTGAAGATCTATGATACTAATCTTAACAATTATTCTAATGAAAATTGCGAAAAATACGCTTGTAAACATAGAAAGCAATTTTTTTTAAAATTAAACATTTTTATCAGAGCCTTGAAGAAATATTCTAATTATGGAAGATATAGATACTATTTCTAAAAAAAAAAAAAAATTAAAAAAGTATTTTGCTTCCAATTTGACAAGGTAGCTGTAATTTTTGTAATTTCATACATGAATTGTTTTGTTAGGAATCACAAATAAGTTGGGTTAACAAACAGCCTGTTTTCTTAAAATAATTCAATACAAATTATGTATTTACCCTTCATTTGAGACTTCAGATTTGCCTTCTTATTGAATCTGTGAGAGGTTTCAGAATCCTGCTTGCTGTGGTGCTAGACTTCTCTTTTGGCTTCTGAAAAAAAAAAATAGGAAACAAGAAATAATATAATATTTTACATATCGTGGGAGAGACATTTTTTTGAGGTGGAAATCTTGTAATTTAAAATTGCCAATTCTGTATTTTCACATCACAGCCCATGTGAACAATGTGACTTTATTAAGACCTCGGGGTAGGTTTTTGGTAGGTGCCACGCTTCAAAACCTAGTACTAGAAAGTCCTTATTTTTTCAAGTCCCTTGATTTAGACTGTAAGTGGTAGGTCCTTTGGTTGCAAAATAACAAGCATTTAATTTCTTTTGTTGAGTATAGTTTCAACCTTGCTTATGTTGCCACCACTTAAACCGAAACTCCTCTATCAACCGGCCATGGACTTTGGCAAGATTCCCTCTTTTATTACAAATAAATCCATCAAGCCTCACTTTTTCTCATGTCTTCATAATATTTTTATCTCCTTACACACAGAAAGGGAATTGTGATCATTTACAATCATTTTGATAGAAATGCCATTTGGTGTCCCTGTACATTAAGCTTTGTTTGTATTACTCTCATAACCAGCCCACATCACTTAAAACGGGTGGGTGTGGTCCCAAGATGGCCATATAATCAGCGAGGGTTGGACTGCACTATAAACAATCGATCCTTACCTGGTAGATCCCTGGGCAGCTCCATATCCGAGTACTGAATCTCAGTGTCTTCACACGTTTCTCCATTTGGTAAGGGTGAGGTCCGTATCAGGACAAGGTTGTGTTTATCTTCATCGGAGTCTAGGAAAAAGTTCATTTTTAAGGATAGAATTTAAAAACAGAAAATAATCAATCCTTTAATTCATATAAGAAGTTAATCGACATAATGGAAGTCAATGTACAAAACTAGAGTAAACTTTGTCATAACAATTAAATAAAAGTTTAAAATTGTTTTGAATACCTTTATTGTTCACTCTTTTAAATAGGAAAAAACTATTCTATTTTGCATACTTAATTACCGACAGATTACAAAAATCGAGTCTCATTCTCATCACTTGTGTCTTTCCTGCAGGTTTTTATTGCAGGCAATTTGGCAGAATAATGTATTTCTCCTTATTCCCTTTTACTCGGATTTTTAAGGTGTTCTTTCTGTGGAGAGAGGAAAATGAAATTTTTGATGTAAAGACTCTATATTATCCCTTTCATTTAATTATACAGTGGATGCCAAAATTTTTTCCACATATAATTTTCTATCAGATACCCATCCAAAATGATGGTTTTACAACTACATTAAAGACCATGATACTTGTAACTATTTTCCCTGTTGTTGAAAATACCCCTCTCTAAGAATGTTATTCCTGACAAGTTTTATATCCAATTTGGTTTGAATGATGTTTTGTATGTAGCTATTGGACTGGCTTTTTAGTTCATTTCTTAATTCAGGAAATGCATGTAGC
This sequence comes from Paracentrotus lividus, assembly GCA_940671915.1. NCBI lineage: Eukaryota > Metazoa > Echinodermata > Echinoidea > Camarodonta > Echinidae > Paracentrotus > Paracentrotus lividus. The sequence continues at coordinate 57,865,611 of CALNVZ010000174.1, forward strand.
TTATTGACAGAAATCAAGGCCTACAATTAAACACCTATCTATTGAACCCAAATATAGCTTCTACCCTTCTGATGACTTTTTGTGTGGATGGGTACTTGACATTCTATTTCAGTGGACTCTAGGAGAAACAACAATGATGCGTATTTACATAACAGTATTCATCATAATGCATGTAGCATGATATAGCCACAGTCAGTTGTATTAGATTATACAGATAAACAACGAGTTTTGATGAACCTGAAATTGTGAGGGAAAAATTTTACTAGCACATTCTTAAAAGGCTCTCTAAAAGTATTCAGGCACTGACCCTCTATTTGATAATTAGCATTGTCCAAGAGATTCTACCCAATCTTTTCCCCCAGTAATTACCAATGGAAAAGGAATTTTCCACTTAAAGCTTACTTTGACTTGGAATGTTCTCGGCCATGTTGTTATCTTCCATCCTGGTCATCTCTTCATTTTTCTGCAATGGACTGAGTGCTACAAAGAAAACAACAAACAATTTTTTTTAACATGTTTGATTCTATAAATTTGCTCAAAAGTAAAATTAAAGATGCTATCATATGCAATGCCAACAGGGGGATTATTACAATTTGGCCCATATAAATTTAAGTCTCACATAGAAATTGACAGTTGTTACTAACTTGATCAATCGAAATACACAAAGTTTTATAATATTTCAAAGTATGGAGTGCCAATGATAATTGGTAATCAAAACAACCACCATTCATTTTTAATAAGGATCCTTGTCATTTGAATTTAGCTTTGTAATAAGCTTATTCCATTTAATAACCTTCACTTTTGTTTCCTTTGGTAGCTGCAAATCTTTGCCAGTTTTCAGAATCGTCAATTTCAGCCTTTCTTGAACAGTCTAGTCTAGAGTTGTGTTCATAAAGCGTGGATCTTGCAATCAGAGGGAACCAATTACTAAAACAAGAATAATTGCCATCTAAGTAAAGAGAAAGAAGGTCACGGTTAGACTTTTGATTGATTACAAAAAAAAATTTGTCAACTTCAATTTCAGAATTAATAAATGTTTAGATCTAGACTATTGTCTTGTCATTTCTACCAGTAGAGATCTACCAGCAATCTTCCAACTTTAATCTCTAATTTCATTGGCATTGACAATCATGCTTTTCAGTTTCACAAAGTTGAAAGACCCGCCTTAGTGACACAACGCATAATATTAATAAGGACATATACCATATTCAACAAACTATAAAACTTTATAATCTAACTTAAAGATAGACTTTTTCTTAAACTAAAGTTGAAAAAAAAATTATTTTTGAAATTAACTTTTTTGCTTCAGAATCCAAAATGACCATAAAAAATAGTCGACACGGATATCCGGCTTTCTGAGTATTTCCTTTAAAAAAAAGACCTTATTTCATCAAAACCTTCCAGTGGACTTTTGTACACAGTGAGCGCACACACACTAAACTAGTTACAAATTCCACGATGACTAGTGGAGAGTCTAACAAAACCTCTGGTTCTAGGAGTGAGAGTCTTCCTTAGGTCTTGTCCCGGTTAACGAAGCCAGTGCAGTGGTGGGGACCGGCCGGCCGGTTTGTGGCTTGCCGAGTGCGGTAGGATAACGTTACTCGGTCTTCGTCACTGACACAGTAGGCGAGTTGGTAGTTTACAGTTACCCTTTTTGTTTGGAGCCTAAATCTAGTTAGGCCTCAACTAGATCTGTTCTCCGGTATTCTAAAAATCGCATTTTACTTTTTTTGAGTAACCGTATTGATTATTTAAATTCATCCAAGTAATTCCAAGACCAAGTGCATGCAAACTTTCGCTGTTGATCATAATGGGGTCGGGATCATTAATTTTGGCGGATCGTTTTGCTTCGATCGTGAATGAAATCGATCTTGACATCTTTCCCTTAAAAAAAAAGATAAATTAAAAACAAAGACACTTAGAGCTGTAACTCTACTTATTACTGCTTAACAGAACAAAAAGAAAAAGACACCAAAAAAATATTGAAAAGCAGGACTGAATAGCAATGTGTGTACTCCATTGTTTGTGATCAACAAATTGCATTTAGTTTGAGTATAAATTGTAAAGATTATGTAAGTAATGAATTATGAATTTTTTGTAAGCCATAAATTGCTGTTGATAATTTTGGTCTTTCAAATTTGGAGTTTACTTTTGAATATGACACCTGAAAGTTATTACATTAATGTTATGTTCAAAAATAAAAATGTTCTTACATTATAAGTCGGGTTCCTGACAATTTAGCAATATTTTCTTCCAAATGCCACGTATAATTTGAAAAGAAAAGTTTCAGTATACTTTCGTTGTGCTAAATTCAGTAGCCAGACTTATTTGTGGGGAGGGGGGGCAGAGGATAGCTAGTCAAAGTGGGGACTTGAGAAAGTGTAGCGTGTGATCAAGGACGAGAGATATAGAGCATACTGCAGAGGTTTCAACGAGGCAGATTAGTCAGCACCTAAAAACCGGGACGGTCACTTAAGCATGCAAGAAAAGTTGCAGGGGACCAGGTAAGGCACAGAGAAGTCAACCATTTTCTTATAGGGTGTGGGTGGCTCAGTCGGCCCTAGGAAGAAATTGACACAGCCGAAGAAGAAAAAGAAGAAATAAAACTAAAAAGAAAAACGAGGGGCTTATCGAAAAAAAAAGTCCTTTGTACATAAATAACGTTAAGGCCTACCGTAACTTATTTATTTACTATTATTTATTTTTTGCAATTCTAAGGGGCGCTCGCCACCTCCGCCCGTGATCCGGCGCACTGCCATCACTAATATTGATTCTTAGTACATTGGAATTACAAAGATCTACAAATTAATCTTAGTCCAAAGAGAGTACATTTAGTCTGAGTAACAAATGAAATTTTGAGATATCAAGCGTTCATATATTCACCCATTAATTCATGATATACGGAAAGTTATGTTTATCCAGATTAGGCTAGTATATGATAATATCAAGGTATAATAGGCCGCTACCTGACATATGCGGCACGTTAATGGGTCCAGCTCAACATTTTATGAAAGCGACGTGTAAACTAAAGAGGGCTAACCCCTGCCCCATTGATCGCCCCTGGGATCAATTACTGTATGCGTTAAAAAAAAAAAAAACTATTAAGGTGGTCCTGAAACAACTTAGAGAAAGCAAAAATTGATGTATTTTCCCCCTTAAATTATTCGAGCATTATTTTTATATTCTCCTCGCAAAAAGACGGGCGCGGATATATATTTACATCAAATTAAAATTCTGAAACTTTTCCCCTACTTCGCGCCCGGCCGGCTCGTTTGGTAATTCTAGATCCGACGTACGGTACCAACATAGAGGGTGGATATACCTCTATGGCTTATGGGTACCATGTAGTAATAATATAATAATAAAAAACAACAATTGAAATAGGTTGCAAATCTTTGTCTCAGTCTTATCAGATCCCCCACAAAAAAAAAAAAAAATAAAATAAAAAAAAAATAAATAAATAAAAAAATATTAGGCGTACATGCAGGTAATATGGGCCAGCATAATATGGGCCACCTGAAGCAAATCGACGTCTGTGACCGTCGATCGGTGACCGCTGACCTGTGTTGAGCACCATTATGTGTTCATATGAACTGTAATCAAAAATATACCGTCCGTGAGAGCATCTGATGCCGAAATTTCTCTGAGAAAATTGCTGACAACAAGGTATGGTAAAACTTAGCGCGCATTTTTTTACCCTGATGTTAAAATTTGATAATTTCACAGAATGTTGATGGTGAAAGATGTTTGAGGGGGTAACCTCCAATTGTATTGTATATTGTTTTAGTTAGCTTGTAGTTTTCATTTTGATCAAACTAGCTTGTACAGGTTCATTGTTTTAGTGAAGGGGGTGCAATGTGCCATTTGAAGCTTGCCTGACACAGCAACATAGTGCAGGTAATATGGGACATCCAAAATGGCGGAAATGATCTGGTACTTAAGTATTTGTGATGCAGGCATCAATTCTCTTTGCTACGATTTTTTGGCATATTCAAAGATTATAATTAATATAAATAACTTTATTGTAGGCCTATTTGACTCGATTAATAAAAATAATATTTAAATAATATTTAAAAAATATATAATATACAAATACAAAACAATGAAATAATAGTCAAAGGATTTACTGAAGGGTCTTATAATTTTCAAATTATGTCTTAAAGTTAATGATTTTCAACATGGTTAGAGTTCATTGGTAGTTTTTAAAACATACATAAATTACATGTGCCATATTACCTTGCACATTGCAGTGCATGTAATATGGGCACTTTGGTAATGGACGTCACAATTGAATATTGTCAGACAGGGGTTGGTGAAAATGGTTTTTCTCACATAAAAGTTAGAGCAGTAGTTATTGATTTCATATAAACAAAGATGTAGACGTGTGTCATTTGGTAATTTTATGCAAATTAGGCAAATGAACTTAGGTGCCCATAATTACCTGCATGTACCCTATATAAAATAAAATAAAAATAATAAAAACAAATAATAATGATGTCCCAAAATAATATACTGGATTATAAGTTTAGCTGCACATAGAACCATGTAGAATTGTTTTTAAAGAAAGGCACTGCACATTTACACACCTGACCTACAAAAATAGTACGGACAATATACACCGATGGTGAGGGGGCTGTACTGTCAGTACAGTTCACCATCAGTACTACTGATCATCAAGAAGAGAAGAGAAGACTTTCCGAAAAAATCTTTATCGAAATCAATCGATAATCGATCGATCGAAATAAATGTTCATATCCGGTAACTCATCTCAGTCATGATTTGATGAAACAGTATATTTTCACATCTATCTTATTCCTCATGCAGCCAAGTCAACTGCTATACTATTATCTTCATATGCAAGACTTTTAAACATTTGATGGATAATTCTGATAGGCACAGGATAGGTAAGCTTTTATTTTAAAAAAAAATCTAGTTGCCTGGTCTTCCTTGCCCTTGGCTTGGGCTGGGGCTTGACTTGCCTTGCATGCGTGGGAGCGGGCCGCGGCTCTGCACGCGGCCGCAGTACACCAGACAGCGTATAGTCCACCTGGCGAGGGCTAAACTGGGTGTCTAAATGTAACGTTAAATCTAATGTTAGAATCTCTATTTGTACTATAGTCATCTCCCTTTTCTCTCTCCTGGGATAAACATTATTATTTGCTTCGTTACAATATTCATCTCTACAATGTTCTTATTTAGAATCTAAACTTGTTACTTTTTATGTGCAATATGGAGTTGAAACGGAGAGTCTAACTTGTCGTAGTCGGTAGAATCTATCTGTAGTTTGTATGCAATTTACTTCATATTCATTTTTGTGCTTTATTTTGGTAATATTACATTAAATCCGATTCAATTCTCATTAATATGTAAATGTATTATTGTACATATTTACCCGTAAATACTTTTCTTTCAGCTCTTACTCTCCTTTCAACTCGTCTCTATTTTTCACTTTTTTCCCCACAATTCTCCTCTGCTGTTACAGTTTCTTTCACCTCATCCTGTTTTCTCCTTTTGAACTTCTACATAACACTTGTTATTTAAATGTACGTGACAGCGGCGTAAATCCGTGTAGAGAGAGTGGGGGATGAGCGACAAATTTTGCCAACTTGTCGTGATTTGTTGACATACACAAGCACTAGTGTATACCAAGGAACGTTTTTTAATACCCATATTAGCATTAGAGAGGGTGCAGATAGAATTTGTCTTTGAAAAGTAATGCGAGCGCGAAGCGCGAGCCCGAAAATTTTAAGCTAAAAATTTGAGTATTTGTGCATTACACTGTAAAAATATTTGTATTTTTAAAGCGAATCTGCTGTCAGCAGAGTTGCCATTAAAAAAACGTATTTATAAAAAAAAAGTTTTGTTGTAAATTTCTCCTGCAAATAATTACATGAGAAATACAAAATATACATCAGGAGTAACACATTGTTTCCGTTTTAACCAACCGTGTAAGTTAGTAGACTCTAATGATTTTTTTCCTTCTCTTTCATTAATTATTAGAGGAGAAATTTACAGCCAAACTGTAATTTTAAATTACATTTTTGTATGCGACTCTGCTGAATCACTTTGCTGTATTATTTTTGTACAGTGTAGGCTCAGATCCGATTTAGTATCTGCGAGCGCGAAAGTGCGAGCCGAAAAATTTTAAGCTGAAATTGGAAATATTTGTGCATTATAGATCCTATATAGTATCCACGATCGCAAAATAAGAAAATATATATACACTGTTCGTCATAAAGGTGGAATATTTTTTCTGGCTCAATCGCATTATGTTGCTTCCATTATTTAATTTCTTGAATGTGTTTGTCACCGCTTTCACTTTTGGGATCCTGGGTATATCTTGGACGTTCCCTCCAACCCTTCCCAGGGATTTTTTTTCAAAAAAGTTGTCACCCTCAGAAGATGGCCATTTTCGTCATTTTTTTATTTTGGGGGCCCTTTTTTGTTCACGGCGACCCACCAAGGCCCCTCAGTCCTACCCCAAGGAAACACGTTGAGGTGGGTAGTTGTTATGTTTTCTTAAATTAATTCTAGATTTATGGTTACAGGCTCGACCCTTTTGTCTAGGGGGAGGGGTCAAAATTTATTTTGATTGGGGTTCAACATTCATTTATTCATTTTTACACCATGGAAATTTCTATCTTCCCTAAATTGTATTGTAAAATCTCAACCAAACATAAATCAAAATAAATTTATCATAATGACTTTTACACGCCTTGTCATCAAGGCTAAAACAAAATGTAAGGGGAAAATGAAGATATTTAAGGGTTAAAGGTGTTTTTCATTTCTTTATTTTCAGCTAAAGATGGAAATAAAATATTCCGAATTTTCACCAATCTCGTTTTAACTTCAACCCCTCCCCTAGACAAGAGACCTATGCCTGTCCCCAGAAATATAGATTTAACTTAAAGAACATATAAAACAATACACCTCAGTCGCGTTTCCTGGGGTAGGCTGAGGGGGGCTTGATCGCCGGGAAAACAAAAAGGGGCCCGAAAATGAGAAAAATGACAAAAATGGGCGTCACGGGGTTGACAAAACTTCTTGGAAAAGGTCATCGTGAAGGGTTGGGAGAATGTCCAAGATATAGCCAGGGTCCCAAAAAGTAAAAGCAGGGACAAACATATTCAAGAAATTAAAGTCAGAGCAAAATCATGTCGCTGTAGCGGCAAAAAATATTCCACCTTTATGACGGACAGTGTATATAGCGAAGGCAGCGGAACGATAGAAAGTGGGGTCACGATGGAAATGGCTTTTTTTTTTTTTCTGAAAAGGGGGACAATTTAGATTAGAGGCATATACCTAAAGAGAAATGTATTGGGAGAGGGAGGGGGTACGAAGAAGATTTGTCATTGAATGTTATACTTTTAAGAATCTTATTGGCTGCCTTGATTACTGTTCATCTTAATGATTGAAAAAGGTAATGCGAGCGCGAAGCGCGATTCGAAAATTTTAAGCTATAATTGGAAATATTTATAATTTTTTATCTGATTTAGTATCAGCGAGCGCGAAGCGCGAGCCGAAAATTTTGAGCTCAAAGTTTGATTAATTGTGCATGATATTCCCTTTTTAGTATCTTATTTTGAAGATACAATTTTTATTTTACGTGCAGATGATGCTTTGTTAAAGACCGGTGATAAAACAAATCACAATCTTTGCTATGAAAATTTTGGGACTGCAGACCCAAGCCCTCCATCAACCTATAGTCCGTACACAACTACATTAATGTTTTTGATTGTCGAGAACACCCTTTCCAAGGTTTGTCCCCAGACGAGGGCAATGGATCAAACCTTTTATTTTAGCCTACTGATTGTTACTTAGTGCAGGGTCGCATAGCGACCGAGCAGAAAAATTTGGGGGGGGGGGTTTGGAGTTAAAAAAGAGGCACTTTTTAGTATTAAAAGCGCTATTTTAACCAATAACACAATTATGTAGTTATTTTTTTCCATTTCTTTCTTGAAAACTGGGGGGGATGTTTGTACAGGGCATCCCCCTCCTCAAAATCTGGGGGGGGGGGGGTATCCCCCCTATCCCCGGGATTTACGCCAGTGGTACGTGAATTGATTGTTTTTCACCTTGAATTTATTATGGATTGTTACGTTTCAGTATGCTTCTTTACGCTTTGTATTAATATTTATACTTGTTAATTTTGTATAGGGCCTACATGTGCAATATCTCTGGCACACCACTCTTTATGAATATATCAATCGCTGTTCTGTTAAATCTTTTTTTTTCTCTCTCTCTCTTTCTCTCTCTCTCTCTCTCTCTCTCTCTCTCTCCCTCTCCATCTATCTCCATCGTCTTGCTTAAAAAAAAAAAAAACTTGTTAAAATCCCCTTTTTTCAAATTTGCATTGAATTTCCAATGTTACTAATGGCTTCACATTCTGGCCAATTAATCAAAATGAAGTAACTCGATCTGTATCTTTCTTGGGTCGCGCATTAGATGTTAGTAGTTTGTATTCACCCGTGTTCCTTTGTTCCCCCCTCCCCGAGACACAAACAATTTCTTTTTGTTTCAGTTTCCGTTCTGAATGGTGTCTTTATTGCCATCTTACGATTTCCCCCTTTTTTTGCAGTAAACGCTCATATTTATATTTATTTGATTAATAGGTAGACTCGGCGGTTTTTATTCATTTTATCAGGGGGTGAAACGACAGGGGTATCACAATCCCCCTTTCAGCTTGTTCCATGTTCTCCGTGCATTGGAAGAGATCTTATTAAACATTCACCTGCAGTACCTTCGACTCCTGATAATGCAGCTTATCGCAGCCGACAAGAAAGTCCACGTGTCGATTTAACATGTAAGTATAAGGTAGAAGTATAGATCTGGTTATGGTGGTCTTGTCATCAAAGTTTGCCAAGATAATGATGTATTGAAAGTCTTGTGTCGTCAAACATGAATGTATAGATTGCACATTCTTGATTTGTACTATTTCATAAACTTGACATGGCTCTGGGAATATCTATAATGAATGAATGATTACAAATCCATTTCACACTCGAAGATACAAATGTTCCAGTTTGCACCTTTAACTTGTCACATCAGGCATGTCGGTGGCACATATAAAGGTGCAATTTTGCATGTTTAGTAGTATTTTATTTTATTTTATTTTTTTTTCCAGGAGGCGCAAATTTGCACCTTTTCTGACCTGATCCAATAGGGCCAATGCACTTTTAAAGGTGCTCCTCGTTTGACCTTGGTCTGCACCTTAGACATATGTGAAAATGGGGAAAACTAAATCCGCTATGCTCCCTGATTTCTATACAACGCCATGATACCAGTTTATTTTTCATACTTTAGATAAATAAATTTAGATGTCATATTATTTAAAAAAAAAAAAAAAAAAAAAGCATGCGGGCGGTGGTGTGGTTGTGTATAACAATGTAGATCTATGCACTGTTTCTTTCTTTCTTTTTTTTTTTATAAATATTTTATTTATTTATTTTTTATTTATTTTTTTAAAAAGAGTATATCTTTGTTTACTTGCAGTTCGTGGCGTACCAGGTACACCCGTTTCTCAAAGTACAGGACATGTTCCAAAATCTCAGGCAACGCCGTGCATGGATTCAGGTATATAAATAAAAAAAAATAATAATAAAAAAAATAAAATTATTATATTGTCTTCTTCCCGATGTTCAACACGTTTCGCGATGAAATAGAGTAATATACATGTACCATTCTGGGTCATAAAGATAAAATATATTATGCGCCTATGCTCAACCTTTCAGTTTCATGTGCCGGTATATATATATTTTATACATATCTGAATAAACCAGCACATATAATTTAAAAATTTCACACTACTACAATTCTATATTTATCATGTTTATATCAAATTGTTTATTTCGTTCTCCTATTTTCAACCCAGGTGAACAAATTGTACCACGCGTTACTACTCCGATTAGTGGCGGGTTTAGGGTTCCTTCAACGACAGTACGGACAACCCAAGAAAAGAGTAAGCCGCCGCTGAGACGAGCAAATCAGCGACGGCGGATTTCTAACCTTAATCATAGCAGTAATAGTACCAGGGAAATCGATCTGTTCAATGGAGAGGACATATTTGAATAGGTACTTGTAACTATACAATGACAACGATTATTACAGGTAAGAGATTAAAATAAAAGAGATTAAAATGAAACGCCCACCCAAAGTGCGACTGACGAAACTTCTTCTTTTTTGTTCACTCCCTCACACTGTTATGTTGCTTTTCTCAAAAAAGTAACATTCGTTACACTATTTTCTTTTTACCTATAAAATATTTCAGTTTTGATTTTCACAACCGACACCTTGGAACTATGTTAAACATGCAATGAATCCAAGATTTAAAAATTAATGAATATATATATAATTGATATATAAATGAATATAAGATTAATATAAATATATATATATATATTTTTCTTTTGCAGGCGACACAGCAGAAGTTTGATCAACCCACACTTTAGAAGGTTAGGCCTTTTTTTTTCTAAGAAAAGAACACGTCCTACACTCAAGTTTGTCCACTTTTGTTTGTTGATTCATATTTTCAAGGCACGTTGTGTTGAATCATTTTGTTTTTCTTTTGCTTATCAGCTCTTTGATATTGATATTCATCTTTTTCATCTCCCCTTCTTTATTTACAATTATACGTTCATCGTTTTTATTAGTAATATTCACTTGATCATCATGGCATTAAGTGGATGTGTCGAAAACAAGGGATAATTTTCATAGCCCAAGTAAAACTTATCAAATTTAAGATCAAAGTTAGATCAGGTTCATGTTGCCGTCGTTTGATTTTGAAGATATCTGCAATTTAAACTTAGATTGTGAGAGTTAAAATTTGTAGATGTACTTAACATGAAGTTAGCATGTATTGGCTTACAGTACACCTGTCCGTCAAAGTTGATGCAGTGTCTCCTGAGAAACGAAACACATGCAAAACAAATTTGCTCTCAATCCCATCGGCTGACAACTCTTAATGAAGTTGTGACGCCAATTTTCGTGACGAACGGAGCACACGTGCATCAGATTTGAGATCCAGGGTACGTCTTGTTGTTCCAAATTACGGGACCGTAGAAAGTTAAATTAGCCCTTGATGCAGCTAGTCTGACTAGCAAATGAGTCTGACCTCTTTTCTTTGACATCGATACAAAACAACGTCTCGTGTATTTGGATGAGCCATTGTTACGTCTAATTGCGATAATCGTGTTATTTGTAAGGTCATCCTTTGTGCTGGCGTTGATATCAATGAAATTGATTCCGCCGAGGTGTGAACCCCTAATAAATCCATTGACAATCATGTCTAGTGGAACGTAAACATTTGCTCATGGTTTTGGTACCACCTCGGCGAGGACATGATGATGGGCAGGTTCAAGAGTCTGGTAAAGTGTTGAGGTGTATCTTAAATGAAACGTTTGTATGGAGGAATGTCTCATGATATATACACAGTCGTTTATATGAAACCCTAATGATCAACATTCTTACGCCAAATAAAAATTACAAAACTTTTCTAAATATGCACTACTCATGATCTTGGACAAAAGGCCGTCGACAATCATGTCTAGTGGAACGTAAACATTTGCTTAAGGGTTTCGGTACCAGCTCAGCGAGGACATGATGATGGGCAGGTTTTAAGGGTCTGCTGAAATGCTGAGGTGTATCTTAAATGAAACGTTTGTATGGAGGAATGTCTCATAATATACACAGTCGTTTATATGAAACGCTAATATAATGATCAAACATTCCTCTTACCCAAATTAATCATTTATTTTTTTTTGCTGAACATGTATATCCTCCCGATACAGGACACCTGTAGGCCTACATGACACCTGTACAAAGTTTGTAGGTAAAAGTTAAAGGCGATGTTATTGCCTCTTTTGGCATGTTATTCGCGGCGCATATACGTTTTGTTATGTTTCGGTCTTTCTACTTTATTTTTGTTTTGGTATATTGGTTTCATTTAATTCAGATGCAACTAAAATATGCTTTGAAATAAAAGGTTACGTGATATATATTTTTGAAAAGCAGGTACACATGTATAACTTTTGTTGATATATGTTATTATAAGTATTGTTCCTCCTTATTTCACTATGTGTTTTTATGAGCACTTCAGAAAATTTCTTTAGAAATTGCGCCATGTGAATTTAAATTTATTATTATCATAATACTTATATGAATTATGGATGAATGCTTCTGCTCTGTGATTCTTAGTCGAATGCTGATTCGACTATCATTTGAAATGAGGTTTTATCGATCTCACTCTTCTGGCATATCTGGTAAACTACAGTATTACTATAACACAATAATGCTATGATAAATTCAATCGCAGAAATAAAAGAACATAAACAAAGCTATCAATTTTGTTTTCAATCGAATGATTTGCTTTATTATTTTGCTTTTATCAAGTTTTTAAAATTGATTTCGGCATGGTCTTAGTAACTTTTACCTATGAAAAATAATCATGATGTCCTTATGTTTAGCTCCATTTTGAACACCATAATGAATGGAAGACTCAACTCATTTCCAAATTATGAACTTCATTTCTGTAACGAAGTGGCTCACTTACCACGAAAGAATACCAATAATTTAATGGACTACCATGACTACCTCACACGTTGTTTGACCTCCTAGTTTTCTACTCCGAAGTTTTCTTTCGGTATTAGATTTTGTAAGTTTCAATAAAGTTTAGCTGCTTTTGTAAAGTTAATGCCGTCGTAAAATATATTATTGATAAAATATTAAGATATTTTAGTGAGCATATACCTTATATATATATATATATATATATATATATATATATATATATATATATATATATATATATATATATATATGTTCTGTTTACTTGGACATATTAAAGTGTACCATCATATATAGACTTTGCTCTGTTCGTAGAAAAATCACCATTCCTTTGCTAATGATTAGTGTGTCGGAGAATCCAAAACGAAACCATACTCGAGACGTAACCATTATTACCTTATTGCCAAACGGCTGTGATAATTGACAAAAGAGCATTTAAATGCTTCATTTACGAAGCTTTCCAGAAAGGTATATCCTCCAAACACACAAGACTATTACTTCTATTGTGACCGATATCATCATCAGACAACGGCAAACCTACACGCCTATGTACACTCCCTTTTGTTCTCTCGAGACAGCTTAATTATCGACACCGGCTGTGGCGAAAAGCCGCCTAGCGGATCCTTTCTCATCAGACAACCGCTATTCCCGTAATCTATTCAAACCCAATTATAATCGTCTCGGCTCAAGTTCTCAGACGGCCCATTTAAATAGGGCCATTTGCCTCAGATTCATCACTTTTACAGCGAACTTCAAACGATAAACATCTCCTGCTCTTACTTACGATCCCAAGAAATAAAACAGCATCTACGGAAGTATCTTCATATTTTGCCCATCTCCGCACATCAAGTCAATATGGAATTATCTCATGGCGCTCCAGTTTTCATCGCTACATTGGTTGTTCTTGTCGTTATTACGACGGGTGCTCCTTTGGAAGCTCACCTTGATTTGCAAATGGATATTCTTGATAAGATTGGAGTTACAGAACCTTGGAAATTTCCTTCAGTGGATGCGAGCACGTTAACGGTTCCCGACCATCTCCGATTCCAGTACGAGTCAATGCACCGCCAGCACCGTGTTCGTCGTGCATATATCACCAAGGGAATTCATAAAAATGAAGGTGAGTGTTTTTGAGAAAGACATCTACTATTTGAAATCATAAGTGTTTTTAAATCGAAATATTGTTGTAATCGAAGAAGGGTCTTTGATTACGTAGTTCATTTACAGACCAGTTAGCATAAAAGAAAAAACAAAACAAAACAAAACAAACAAATCCATTGCTACCTTGCTCGTACACAGCTAGAAACTTGCTAATTAATTGAGTAATTCAAAAAACGAAGCATTGTCATGTCAATGTATCTAGGAGAACAAGCACACAATTAACTCATGCAACAAGTCATTAACGTATTTTAACATTTTTCTTTATAGAAATCTACGGAGAAGTATCATACACCGAGCGCAACCGCCAACTCTTCACCTTCGACATCTCCTCCATCCCCGAAGGCAGCGAGGTCATCATGGCTGAACTCAAAGTCTACAAGGAAAGACCCAACCATTCCATCTTCAAACCAGAAGGAGAGGAAGGTGAAGCTCCACACAGCAACAACCACGACCACGTCCACTCTGCTCTGGTGTCCATCAAGCAGCTGGTTGACCAGGAGGTCGACATGGATGCTGAACCCGCAGATCTTGCGGACGAAGTCGTCAACCAACACGACGGCATGGATGCCATCACCATCGATCAGAGGTATGTATTGTACCCTACTCATTTCCTCATTAACGAATATATGTTTGTTTCATCTGATTAGCCATTGAAAAAAATGAACGCATGATAAGAAATTTGAACAAGTTAGAAGATATGAAAATATACGATTTGAAATTAAAAAGCATACTGAAATGTGTATATTCTTTTTTGTTCTTTATCTCATGAGATTATTGGCACAATGTTATGAACCAATGTCCTAACAGTGCGATTATGTTAAGACACAAATGTTGAGAAATAAAGTTAGGAGATAAGATGTTCCTCCATAAAACACACTCTTGTTTCAACGAAATAATTTCCGATAGATTTATTGACCAATTGTTCTCATGTTTATTTTCACAGAGAGATGACTCTCAAGGGTGCAGGATGGAAAGTGTTCGACGTCACCAACACAATCCAGACATGGGTGGCAGATTCCGACAGCAACCTCGGCGTCGCATTCCACATCGACCCGATCGAAGGAGGTCATCATGCCCAGCAGGTGGTCGACGAGATGGTCTTCGCAACCGATTTCTTTCCCGAGACTCCCGATTCCCCCGACAGCAGACCTGTCCTCGTCATCTACACAACGAAATACGCTCCCGCAAGGTGAGGATCATGCTCATGTTATTTTTCATATATTCTTTTAAAACACTTTAAAACACAAAATGTTAATCTGTGATACTTTCATATGAATGTGCTTTGTATCTGTACACTTTTCCTAGTAATTCACGATGTTCCAAAGAAATCAAGCTGACAAATGCTTGCAAGTTATAGCAGAAATTCGATCTTAAATAAACCTTAAAAAATTCTATGAAATATATATTCGCCACCCTCTACTAAGTAGGCCGACGCTCTGACACATATGCATTTCGCAGTTTTGTAATAGTGCCATTTATGACGCAAAACATTTATCATATTTTCTCTTTTGTTATTTGTTTACAGTGATGAACCAAACGAATGTCGCTACGAAGGAGAAGAAGAATACCGTTGTTGTCGCCGCCGAAAGTACGTCGACTTCCGCGACCTCTCATGGACGAGCCGATGGATCATCGAGCCCGCAGGTTTCGAAGCCTTCGACTGCTACGGCCCATGCCACAACCCTCGAAGTCGCCACATCAGGGACGTCTTCAGGCTCCCATTCTTCGGAGCATCTTCGTCTGGTTCGTCAATCTCCGGAGCTGGGTCGGGTGGTCATCGGACCTGCGGCGTGTCCCGATCGTCATCGTTGCCGATGATGTACCTGTCTGAAACGCCAAGCGGCACCGTCGAACTGAAAGTGGAAGAGATCCCCAACATGATCGTCGAAGACTGTGGCTGCCAATTATAAATCTTCCAACTCAACATAACAAAAACTGGACAATATTGAAACTCGATCTTGGATGAGGAAAATATACATCAAGAAGGCTTGCGAAACGGATAGCATATATTTTGGGAAAAGAAGACAAGTGCGCCAATTCCTCACATTCTAAATTATGGCGACAATAGCGTGACATAGATAACCTATCGAATAGAAGAAGAACTTTTTATCTTATAGTGTGTGTTTGCTGTAGTATGTCTGAAATAGTCTGAAAGACAATTGCTTCATGAGTATAATAATACTCTTTATACATGGGTATGGTTGCATTCATGAGTTTGCAACGTTTGAAAACGTGAAAATTCGAAGACAATTTAAATTAATAATTATTTGTAAATATTTGCCATAAATTATTATATAATCTATATTTTATCAAAATATGTGTATGGTCTTAAGATTCCAGCTTATGTATTCATAATAAAATGCAATAACATGCTAAAATCGAATATCTATTTCTGAATGTTTGTTTAATTTCCTTGTTTGCTCTCGAGATTGCCAAAGTCATTGTGCTCATATGCCTTTCGCCATGTTAAGACATTGAATAGTTAGCTGAATTGTGTTTGATGCATTACACTTTAGTGATAATGAAGTATGTGTGAGATTACGATTAATTATGTAGTATGAAAACAAACGAGTCATTAGAGCATATACAAATACTTAATGTCAAGGTGACGATTGGATGTATGTGGTGTTGGTGAATTGTTGATTTCTTTGCAGAATGCGATTGTGGTGTTCGTTTGTTGGTGGTTTATGGATGTTTATAATTCTAAAATCGTATATGGCATTTAAACATTCGAAAGGGAAAATAAGTATACAAAAAGACACCATACTTGATGCTAATTGGTCTTGAATGAAATTTTGATTTCCTAAATGGCCAATACATATTTAACAATGTGTATTCTACACAGCTGTTTTAGGGACATGACAGTTGTTTTCCTCTGAACTATCATTATATGAAATAATGACAATTATCGGCTAATTAGGCAGGCTAGCCGTTCATTCTTTTCATCACCATTATCCCATCCAAATCACCTGGACGAGAAAGGGGTTTAAAGAGGCAAGACCTATTGTTAGTGCCATTAAATTCGAGTAAAGACGGAATTAGTACTATTGAATAGACGAAGCATGCGAACAATGGACGTGTGCGGGATAGGTCAGACACAACTCGATATTCTTTGCAAATATTTTGGTTTAGTAATGAAGGTTAATTAGGATGGCTGCTTCATGCTTATTTACTCCAGCTAGAGTTCTATTTGATTTTGAGGAAACTTTTTAAACACGTGTATTTTCGTTCAATTTTGTCAAACAAATTGGCGTGGGGCCTAGTCATGCCACAGAGAAAGAGAGAGAGAGAGAGAGAGAGTGAGGGAGAATACTTTATGCGAACCATGCCCATCCTACTAAATCAGACTTATTAATTCATTATTTCACGTGTTGAGAATGTAATGTAGGGCACAAGTAATTTAATAAATTGAAATCAACAAAAATATTAAGTAACGAATGAATTAGTAGAATGGTAGTATACCCGGTCGTTGTATGTCCGGACAAAGACGACAATTTTAGGAGTTTTGTGATCAATATTTCATTAATTGATTGAAAATAATATCAGAAAATATAACAAAGCACAAATATTCACAAATATTTTTGCTATTTACAGCACAAATTTTGAGAAAATCGAGAGCAAAAGATGATGTTTTTATCTGCTAAAGTGTCCGAACAACGGACCCCCCATCCTACACTTACATGCATATGAGAAAAAAGGTTAGACCCGTACCATTAAATGCCTCATCATACTGGTACATCAAGTAGCAGGCATGTAAAATGAGTGAAAATAAAGTGAAAATGTGTATTTTCATTCCACATTCACTCGAAATCCGCTCTAAATTCACTCTTTACTGGTATGGAGTGAACATTTTCACTACAAGAAAGGAGAGGAAAACAATCATGTTAATAACATTTAAAACATACGGAAAGAGAAGAGGATGACGGAATAAAAATGATAAGTAACGTACCGAGAAAGAAAAGAAAAGAACCACGTATAGTTTGCCAGAGACTTGTATCTACGCATTTTTTTATAATTAGATAAAAGTTCAAGGCCTAATATACTTGTACAAAAGAATGGTACATGGTCTATGAAATAAAAGAATACAAGTAGTACAAGGTTGATGACAATCGTACGTGTAAATAATAAGAGGGCGGTATTCATATTTGTTGTCATGTGCACTGTCATGACTGTACTGAAAAGATGGCTAGAGAGAAACTGGACATTAAAAAAAAAAAAAAAAAAAAAAATCGACAAAATGCCACTTGAACCGTAGAAGTTGGCTAATTGTCGATATGATAAAAAAAAAAAAAACAAAAAAACAACGAAGCAATAAACGTATCCAATAAAAATTAGAAGAGAGAGGAGGAAGAGAGACGAAGATGAGAGAGAGAGAGAGAGAGAGGAGGGAAATGTCAAGGGGATGCTGCTCACGACTAAATTTTTCAAAAAGGATATAGAATTGGACATTATATTTTATGTACAACTTTCCTAACGTAAAGTGTTCAAAATGTACTTTCTATGCGTAATATTCGCAATTAAAAATTTGAATTCTCTTGATTCATCTTCAAACGTATTTACGCTCTTTGGTTAGTTTTTGTTTTTGTTTTTATTTAGATTAAAATGTCAAATTATCACTAAATTACACAATAATCGGGGACTGTAGATTGGGGGGGGGGGGTGTACGAAAACACATATAATTCGTTTTAGCCTTTACATGTATTATGTTTAGCCCCCACTTTCTCCGTGGCGCGCTTGGCATGATTTAATGATTGCATGGTCAAATATTATCATGTAAATTTTTGTTTTTGTTTAAAATCGTGATTGGAAGTTGGTGTAGGCCTATAGTGCGTATAGGGCTGAATTTCTCCAATGTTGA
>CALNVZ010000174.1:57889299-57919381 GCA_940671915.1 Paracentrotus lividus
AGGAGGCACCTGGAGAGGAGGGTAATTAATATATATATATATAGATTTTTTTTTTCTTTCTCGTAGATGAATATAATCAATATATATACTAGTAGTTGGGCATGATATAATTGTATGCAATGTTCGGCTTATGGATTTTGATACAGATCATTGTCGGCAATCGATATGGTTATAACCGATACACATCTAATTACCCCTCCCCTTTTAGATGATTTATAATTTTTGTTGTGGACACTATGCATTTGTAATGTTTTGTTTTTCTCTCTAATGACTTCAAAACTATTTATTGTATAATCAAGTCCGAATATTGATTCCCTGCAATTTATTTGGGGAGAGGGGGGGGTACATTTTGATCGCTGTTTATAGTGTTCTTTTTTTGTTTTCAGTTTCGGTCTACTTATTTAAAAGGAATAAATAAAAAAAAATAAAAACAACATTCTGTTTTCTTGTGGTGATGTGGTCTAGGGAGGAGGGGGAGGTGGGGCAGGGTGAGGAAAAAGCATGAGGATAGGTAGCTATAACCGCCCTGATAGTATTTTGGTAGAATTAGATCAATCAAAATGATACACTTGTCCTGTTTTAGTCTTTTCCTCCATTTTGTTTTGATATATTTCAATGTTTCTTATTTTTCTTTTCATGAAAATTATGATTTTTTAGTCTTGATTTATTATTTTTTTTTACCCTTCTAATAGAAATGGAGGGTCGACATTAATTTTATTTTATTTAAATACATGTTTTGTAACTGCTGTAGTGTTGGTTATGTCAGGCAATATCTTTACCTTCGAAACCAATCGCGTATAACAATATGGATTCTGATACATCACAACAATATTCTGAGTATGAATTCGTGATGGAGACTAGGGGACAGGTGTCAGTAATTTTTTGATGCCATCATTTTCCCCAAAAATTGTATTTCTATAGGTAAATTAGGGCCTAAACGGTGTATCTAAAGATTATGTGAAATGCATATTCTGTCCAATCATTAACATGAAACCGCTGCCAATTTCGGTGAAGAGGGCTCAGGATATAGGAAACTGTTATTGCTAAACTTGGATGCATTTATATGCAGCATCGCCAAAACAAACATGCATTCGATGTAATCAGTCTTCTTACTCGACAAGCTCAGTTCCTGCGTGCATAGTAAATTGGCGCGAGTCCGAAGTGGCTTCGGAAGTGAAGGATGCCTCTCATCTCTTTAGGCTCCTTGTGCAATGTGCGTTTGGTGAATGTTGTCCAGTGACTCTGTACTAGTCTGAAAGCGCAGACTCTATGTCAGCACTGGTCCATTTTTTATGAAGATCTCAAAAAGTTGTTCCAAATTGTTGAAAGATGGAAAGCTGAAAAGAAGTGTTTCCTTTTTACATATCTCTTGAATCCGAACGCCATCTGTTCCAGCTCCATCGCCAAATTATTCGTTCCCTTTCACCGACCATTCCTTACAAACTTTTCCTATTGATCAATACAGACTGTGCATGAAATTGAATAGA
The DNA here is from genome assembly GCA_940671915.1 of Paracentrotus lividus. Lineage (NCBI taxonomy): Eukaryota > Metazoa > Echinodermata > Echinoidea > Camarodonta > Echinidae > Paracentrotus > Paracentrotus lividus. Next base: position 57,890,787 of record CALNVZ010000174.1, read on the forward strand.
TAAGCGAAACTCTTGAATGAGATATTTGTGCGATATATTTAGATGTCGGTCATAATCATAATGATCACACTCAACACTGACATAAATTTAAAGTAAATAATAATATGAATAATAATTTTGCACGATCTTGTAATGTACACTCTCAGAAATAATTTATGTAGCCCTACTTGCTCTATGAAGCAGATTTACATGATGTGCTACCTAATACTAGTAAGTCATTGTTTTGTGAACTAGACTATCAATCACCATCTGTAGCCCGTGGACACTGACACGTCTCCTACAAGGAGGACGTGCAAGTTATCTCTTCACATATGGATAGCAGATTTGCATTAGCCAGGCTCGGTAGGATCATTGAAATAGGAGTTGAACTTCAACACCTATGATCTGCATTTTTCTGTCGATAGAAACAGTTGAAGTGTTAAACTTGAACGTACAATACACCTGCCATTTCATAAACACAATCTCATAACATGATATGAGGATCGTCATGGGTGTTTACAAGGTGTAGGGTTAGGGTGTCAGGGGTAAATGGAAAGACTAGACTATGGACACCATCGCGTGGAAGGTTCAACAAACTTTCTGAATTAAAGGGGAACTCCGCTGACGATATTGCCGATTGGAAGAATGTGGGGAAAAAAACAACAAACAAACAAAAAACAAAAAACAAAAAAATAAATAAACAAACAAACAACAACGAAAATTATAACTGAACAGTTTCAGCAGGATAAGATAATCAATAAGTAGGATATATGAATTTTATTTGTTCATTTTATTTTTTATGCTTAAAAGAGTAAAATGAAATGGAGATCTCAGTGGTTAAGCGTCTTTAATACGGGATGGCAAACAACATTTCTTTCACTTCAGATCTGCTTTTAAAGAATAGCGTTCATTCCCATTTAGACATCTGCTTTGGAATACTAGTACATTTCTTTTTAATATCACGATTCGTCCATTCGTACAGTGACTCTCCCCATACAGTTTTTTTATTTTTTTAAATTTTTAAATTTTTTTTTTAAATTTTGGAGAAACAAGGTCTCTCCATTTGCAGACCGATGGTACCCTTGGAGTGTGAGGTCAGGCTTTGATGTGACACTGGGGTATTGTAAAGGGGAAGTCTGATCTAAAATTATCGCATAAACAAAAGAGTACGGATGGGCGCAAAAGTTATGAAAATCAGATGAGAAACAATTAAATTTTGATACATTCTCCGAAAACATTTCTTGATCAGTACTTATGAAAATTCAAATGAGTGAGTTGGTGATGTCATCGTTTTTAATTTGTCATATACACGTATATCATACGTGAAATTTTGATTTTTTTTTATTTTTTTTATTTTTTTATTTTTTTTCAAATACAAAAAGAATATCCTTGTAACAAACTATGTCAGAATAAATATAATTTCTCATTTATTTTTGGTAGATATAAGGCTATAGTTTACTTTCTCATTGTTGAAATAATTTGCCTTTTTTGTAAATGTAATGTGTAAAAAATTGTGCAATGATGAATTACATACTACTATGTGAAATTTCAAAATGTTTCAACTTCATTTCTTATCCAATTTTCATTATTTTGGCACCAATCTGGAGGGGGGGGGGATTTTGACGCTTGAAATTATAATTCTAGAGGGCAATTCAATCGTTACTTATGTTACATTGAGAGGCGAATTAATCGATAAACAAATGTATTTGTAGTTGGAATTGCAGTTTACTTCTTTGTACGATTGTAGAAAACTTATTAAAGTTCAACATTCTAGAATTACATTGCTTAAGCTTCATTGTTTGATTAACCACGATTGTTGGAAGCAAGCGTTATGGACGTTACACAAAAAGGACATGGCTTTTTGGAAATGTACCATAATGGCAAAACTCTGTGAAGTTACATACTTCAGAGTTTCTTAACCCCTATTTTCAAATACGTCTTACTTAATTTTATACATTCACAAACAAAAAGTTTTTAAAAAGTACTTGGTCAGGGTTCCCAACCCATCAGGGAAAATTATTTTACTTTTTTCCAGTCAGGGAGAAGTCAGGGAAATCGATAATAATTCTTCAAAATCATGCAGGAAAAAGTCAGGCAATTTTGATTGGCCCAAACTAAAAAAAAAAAAAAAAAAAAAAAAAAAAAAAAAAAAAAAAAAAATCAAAAATCAAAAGTTCAGTAGTCATTGAGACTAGTGTTTTATACTGCAAATAGTTCAGGTCAACAACAAAGAAAACCTGCGAAACTGGAAATTGGTAAGAATAATTATCAGGGAATTTTGAGATTTCATCACGGAAAAAATGAGGGAATTTTGTCAAGTTCTTGAAATGCTGGGGACCCTGTTGGTATTGTTTAATTGGGCTAATTAAATTGTTACGGACGTTACATTTTAATTGTTCCGAACGTTACATGTGTACAAAGTCAATGTAAATGTTTTTTTTCTTCATGAAATTCATAAATATATAATTACTTTCGCTTTAATTGGATAAAATTAATTTATTTGAGCATGATTATGCTTCAAAATGACAAAAACAAAGAGAAACAAAGAAATTTATAAGAAATTCATAAAAGATACAATAACAAAACATAACAAATTATGTTTCTCCGTGTGGTACACGCGCTGTTATTTTTTTATATCATACAGTCAATGTAAATGTTTTTTTTTTTTTTTTCATGAAATTCATAAATATATAATTACTTTCGCTTTAATTGGATAAAAGTAATTTATTTTTAGCATGATTATGCTTCAAAATGACAAAAACAAAGAGAAACAAAGAAATTTATAAGAAATTAATAAAAGATACAATAACAAAATATAACAAATTGATTTCGATATTAAAAATAGTTGCGCTTTGCGCTTTTGGTTTCCCCATAGACTTGTGTATTAAACATGTAGTCCAAATGCAAACAAATAAATGCCAATTATATATGCCGATTGCTCAAAAAGTATTTGAGGTAGAAGTATGAAACTTATCAGGCTTATTTATTCTAATGTACCTCAAATACATGCTAAATTTCAGAAAATTTGGTCGAATGGGGAGGGTGGATTCGTCCCCACTCTTGGGGGTGATATGACCAAAATAATCATGCCCATTGAAGGTTAAGACTATTTTTTTCATTTAATGAAAACACTCCTTGTAAATATATATATATTTTTAAAGGAAATTTCATGAGCAATTCAAATATGTTGAAATATTAAGAGTCATTGGGAACGGGGGACTTAAATATGGGCACTGAATAAAAAAATTTGGGGCCCTTCAAAAATAATTTAAAATCCCCACATAAGATGTAACTATACTTCACCCTGTTTTGTTATGAATGCCATTTTTGGCATCCTCAGGAAATTTTCTTTCAGAATATATATACTTTTGTAGGGAGATGCTTAAAATGTTTAACGTGATGACACTTTGATCCTGAAAAGGGCAAGATTTTTAGATTTTGCAAAGGGCGACATGGGGGCGAGTTCCCAACGCATGGCTTTGTTATTTAGTTTTCAAAGCATAATGATGATATTCGGAGACATTCCAAACATTTTATAGGTATTTGAATGGTCAACTGAATGAAAATTACTAAAATCATTTAAATATGCTTGGTGTTCTAATAATTTTGGCCACCACTGTATATATATATATATATATATATATATATATATATATATATATGAATCACACAGTTGATAAAGAAGAATGCCAAAAACATAAAATCATAGATTTTATAATAAAAAGGAGCATAGCTCTCAAAATTGAAAGGCGAAGTCACACTCTTCGTCAGAGTTCATGGTGTGACAAAAAGATATATATATATATTCCCCTGTTAATATATGTCACAATTTTCTGATAAGAGGTAGGAAAAAAAAAAATAAGGACAAAAAAACAAAAAATGTTAATGTAAAATTTGCATTATACTAGTAAAGAGGAACAGGGTGTGTAAAGTTAGTTAAAGGACCAACAAGAAGTAAGAACGGAAAAAAATTCTAAAATAAAGGAAGATATGGGAGTGACATGTGAGAAGAGGGAGGGAGGGGAGAGCGGAGTATGTCAAGAGTCGGATTCTGAACCACATTCTATTTTTCTTTCGTTTTATTTATTTAGCACCAATTCAAATATCCTTCATAATCTGTAACATCAAAATATGTACAAGCTGCAATATATATATTATTTCATTGAATTTCATCATTGTCGTAATCAATGCAATATACCATTTTTATTCACCTACTCGCATGATGTGATCGCGGAAGCCATCCATCTAAGAACGAAACAAGGTGACAGAACCAAGACAACCAGTATTTGGAACGTGAGCGACATCCCTGATCACCCAATCGCTCATTAGGAGATGTACATCGTCAATCAAATCGACCACCCACACTTCCTTCCACTAAGCAACCTAGTGACGTTCAGCTCAAGATCGCATCCCACGGGCTCCAATCAGTCTCATCTGAATGGCAATAAAGGGCCTAATGAAAATTCTACTCTCATCTCGACATTCCATTCAGCTCATCCTCTCGCAGCCGCTATAGAGGCCACGTGACCAGGTTACATCAATCAACCAATGCCAACCCTCGCCGACCCAGCTCCTCTGCGTCCCCAGTCGTGGTTGTTGACCGGAGACGCCACGAGTCGCCTTCCGCGGCGATTTGCAGAGTGGCGAGACGCCAGCAAGCAATCGATGACGCGGGAAGGCAGATGCGCTCTGACGAGGAGCCACACGAAGAGAGGTGAGCTGCTTTTCAAGCGCAGTTGGACTTGAGAAATCTACGAGGTGAAGAGGATGCCGGAGGATGCATTGGAGATGCAGTGAAATGAAACACAGAGCAAGGTATGAGGATGTGGTTCAGATACCAGCAAGTCGCGTAGGAAAACAGAAGGAGTATTGAGTCCCATCCATGTTGATGTGTCAAACACGCATCTAAGCTTAATGTACTTCAGAATTCTAAAAACTTATAATTTATGTGGTGACATGAATAGAATACATCCGTACAGTACTTTTATTACTAGTGCATTTCAGAAAAAAGGTAATCCATTTTTAGAGGGCCCATATTCCAAGCTCATTTGTTTTTGCTGTTCATATGTTACATATAATTGAACATGAACTCTCCACCTTCCCAATGGTACCTTTTTTGAATCATAAATGTAAAGCATAACTGAGTAAATTGCAAATGAAAATTACGGACGGTACAGAATCAATTTTTTCCAAGTTTTGAGGAAATGAAAGAAGACAGATGGATGCTTTCAAAGGAGTCACACATCACCGCACGCAATCCTATTCAATGCTCTGGGAAGCAGGGTCAGCATTCACACAGTCTTCTTTCATTTCCTTAAAACTTGGAAAAAACTGAATCTGTACCGTCATTCTCATTAGCAATTTACTCAGTTATGCTTTACATTTATGATTCAAGAAAGGTACCATTGGAAAGGTGGAGAGTTCTTTTTCAATTATTTGTAACATATGAACAGTAAAAACAAATTAACTTGGAATATGTGCCCTCTAAAAATGGATTACCTTTTTTCTGAAACGCACTGAATAGTGAACTGATTATGAGCAGCAAATGCTGTGACGTTTAATTTATATTATGATGAGCACTCTCTTTCTTACTATTATGAGCATTATTGCAACATGTGACAAAACAATAACTAGAACGGAACATAGGTTTTCGTACAATGTAGTTGTAGGCATATTTTTCATTTTGATGCATTATAAACATGCAGTATAAGTATTGCTGTACATTCCAGAACAGAATATAGTAGACGGTTTACGATTTATTTTGCTCTGGAACATACATGTACATGTATAAAAACGTCATTGATTTAAATAAATACCGGCCGATTTGAAGTAATTGATCTAACATATCCATTCACTTTTAAATTTCGTTGTGTGAACCTATTTACTAATGATTTAATCGAACCCCCTCTCCAATCCGAACTACAGTGTGTCCCACAAAAAATGCTAATGGCACTTTAGATGGGTATAATATAAAAATTACAAAACTATAATTGTTTATAACTCTACACCCGTAAACTACCATTCGTTTTCTACAACTGGATGAAATTTTATGTGATATGGTCCAAGAATCTCAAAGATATGAGCATTTTGTCATTACACATCGGGAAACCTCTACATCCAAGTTTGTATTGAGTAGTACCGGATGTGTCGAATAAAAGAAACCCAAGTTTGATCATTAATACTTTGAAAAATATTTCAGTAGTATTTATGAAATTTATATCACTGTAAAGTGCAACTCATTACAATTCTAATGATATGTCTCTCAGCTCACCAATATTACGCATCGCTGAACCTCATTGTTTTAAAAAAGTCTTGTGAAATTGTAAGTGCTTCACTTTCACGCTCATCGATGATCAAAGTTGGGTTTCCTCTTAACATTTTTGAATAATGCATCTCAAGGAGCACGAAAGTGAACACTCATAATTTTGCAAGACTTTTTCAGAACAATGAGGTTCAGCGATGCGTGGTATTGGTGAGCTGAGAGACATATCATTAGAATGGTAATGAGTTGCACTTTACAGTGATATAAACTTCATAATCACTACTGAAATATTTTGCAAATTATTAATGATCAAACTTGGGTTTCTTTTATTCGATATACCCGGTACTATTGAATACAAAACTTGGAGGGGGAGGTTTCCTGATGTGTGATGAAAAAATGCTCATATCTTTGTGATTATTGAACCATATCACATAAAATTTCATCTATTTGTAGAAAATGAATGGTAGTTTAAGGGTGTAGAGTTATGATTAATATAATATTGTAATTTTAATATTATACCCATATAAAGTACCATTAGCATTTTTTGTGGGACACACTGTATGTTTTTTTTTTTCAAATCCTTTTGAATTGTGGTTCATTCAAAGATATATTTTAAAATGTAGATTTTTTTAAAGCTTTTGATTCAGACCCGGAGGAAGTAATATAAAGGTAGAAGGTTACTTACGTGTTTTTTTTTTAAAACAATCTTTCCATAAATTTCAATTTACCAGCAACATTTTTTTTGATAAGGAGAAGAGAACTTGCATTATGATTATTTGATAGCTGATAGCAGCCGTCCAATTTTAAAACACTCTATAAATTTTAATTGACCAGCAAACATTTTCTTCTTCTTCTTTTTTTTTTGAGATACGGAGAAAAGAATTTGCATTGTGATTATTTGATAGCAGCCGTCTGTCTTTCTTAGCCCTTCTCAAATGTTTCTGAATAGTTCAAATGGTTTCAAAAACAAAAGAAACGGCAATTTATATCCAAGTATTTTATTCGCTTTATACTAATGCCCGTAGAGATTTTCGGGTAGAAGCGGTCCAATTTTGCGACCCCTCTCAATCATTATGATTTTTTTGTTACCTTCCATTTTTTTGTAATGATTTCGAAAGAATTTTGTTACGCTAACGGCAATTTCTATGTCACATAAACATGTCATTGACAAAAATGAAATTCGACATTTTATTATATGAGCTTTACTTCTCTAGTACTTTCCAGCTATGCGCACGAAGAAATATGTTAATGATAGATGATAGATAATTTAATAATCAATTATTGTTGTGTTGAGGAAAGTTTAACTGACTTTGGCCAGATACAGTAAGGCGTATTTCCAACAAACTTAAAAGAATTTGCAAGTTTAAAATTGAGAGTTTCAATTTTTTCAAGAATTATGTGCCTGCAATTAGATGTTAAAAGAAGTACTATTGTTACTGCTGTTTATGTGAATGAAAAACATATAAGAAATATTTCAAATTAGATTTGACAATATTATGTGTTTTCCATAGCGATTTAATTTGTTACAATTCTTTTCACTTTTTTCCTTAAATCAGAGAATGAATAACATTATAAATGGTTATCATAGTTTTATGTAAAGTGCAAAGAGCATTTAACTTACAGCTCGAGTAATTTCTAACTTATTATATTACAGTTTTATCATGTAATGTGTAACGGTTTTTTTTTTCGTTTCGTTTTTTTCTAAGTTACTTTGATGAATTTCCGGAGTTTAATTCAGATCAAGTTAAAAAGAGGAAGAATGATTCTTTCGTTGTAAACTTGGGAAGAAAATTTTAGCTCTTCCTCATTTACGTCTAAAAGATCTTTCCTATTTTATGTTCTATTCATATTTAAATCAGGTTAGCTACCTGTATGTGGTCTTGTTTTTGGTTAGAGATGCATTTTCGTCAACATTTTGAAAGTGATGTATTCAGTTATGTTCGGAAGTTTACTTTAAAGCGATATCATAATAGTTTGAAAGCCTAAATGACCAATGTGTTGGTTACATGTTTTGTTTTAAGATTGTGTGCGTTCAGCAATACTTGCATTTACTTGAGAGTTTTCAGTTGCCTTTGCTTACATGTACTTTCGAGTGGGAAATAAATTATTACCAAAGTTGAAATATTCTGTTCCTCTTGCATTTCATGAAAAAGGACGAATGCAGTATGGTGTGTTTACTCTTTTAGAAAATGAGAAGCAAGTGGAGGGAAAAATTGGAGACCGAGGAAGAGAGTCCTAGGAATTGTGATATATCATATAGAGTGACGTCACTGAATATGTTTCTAAAGTTGGGAGATTGATATTTCACGCAAAACCAAGTAAATTTCAAATAAAGTTGATAGGTACAAAATCTAGTTTTTGCAAGTTTTGAGAAAATGAGACAAGACCGAGTGAATGCTTTCATTGGTGTCACACATCGAACACAAGCCCGTTGAACGATGTGTGGCAGCAGTGAAAGGATTCACTCAGTCTTGTCTCATTTTTCTCAAAACTTGCAAAAACTGGATTTTGTTCCTGTCACCTTCATTTGTAGTTTACTCGGTTAGGTGTGGCATACGTAATAAAAGAAAGGTGTCATTGCAAGGGTGAAGAGTTCCTTTTCTAAATACAAATTGCAAAAGTAAATGAGCTTGGAATATGATCCTTCTCAAATTGGATTACATTTTTTTTAAATACGCACTGTAAAATAAGCAAAATTCCAGTTGGTTAACTATCCTTTTTTATTGCCCGAGACTTCCCCGAATAGGGAAATTTTATAAAAAGTTGGAAGAGATTTCAGGATACATTTTCCCCTTCTGTTGCCAGACAGATTCTTTGTCCTTTTGTTGGTAAGCTAAAAGACGGCGATATTGACCAGAATGAGCACCCCAGCTATTTTACAAAGCCATTTTATTACCCGTTATAATTGACAATAAGGCACAAATACAATGAGAGAAAACCTACTGTGACCTTACATATTTTTCAATATAATGTTTAGTAACACATTAATATGGAAAACATAACCAAGGCTTAAATGAAAGGTTTAAGACTTCATTGTTTGCCGGTAGATAGATGTATAGTTAGTGCATCCCAATTTGTTAAAGTTGGGTTACCTGTTTCTTGAAAAGTGTGGTCAATGTATAACAAGCAAAACCTTTCAACATTGATACTTAGCTTTATAGTAAATGTATACAAATACACAATGACAATAGGTCCAATTCTATTTCAAACATGATTTAATAATTCTTTACATAAAAAATGACCTGTCATATAATTTTTCTTTCAATGCTAAATCATCCATGTATCAGGGAAATTAATACTGAAAGGAAAAAACGACTATAATTACAGAAATGCATGCAATTATAATACATTTGATATTTAAACAATCCCTGCTTTCATAATCGAAGAACATATACTTGTCAAACAAAGCTTATTTCTTGTACCAATGAAAATAACATCTTCTCTTGACCATTTGATAAATTACATTATGGCGATAAACTTTTCAGCCATTCTGGTTATTATTGCTAGATTGTCATCTCTTTCTTTATGAATAAAGTAACTTCCCAGATTGTCACATGCACATTGGACAAATAAAGGTCAAATGAAAATAAATAAAATGTTAAAAATAAACGGGTTACATCAATGAGATACAGGGGCAGGCATTCCAACGAGTGGTTCCTCCCATTCTACTGACAAGGTATTGGTGTGAGTGAATACATAAGAGCAGACAAGTCTATTTCCCTACTCGAGACCATATTATTTCAATACATTGTATCTTCACAAGTCTTTAGAAATTTCACAAATTAATTTTAAAATGATGGGTAACTTTCTTCTGCTTCAGCTCCCAAACTAAAATTTCCAATGATCTATTTTATGACCAATATTTCAACAATATTTCAGTACTGATATTTGGTCTAAACAGGATAAATATTTTCCTGCTTCATTAGGGTTACCAAATGTTTCAAATACCATGAAGCACACTTCAATAAAAGGTAGTAAAATTTATACCCTAAATGGGGTATATAAAAAAACATGGGTATATATATCTGCCATAAGTATGAATTTTTACACATGTGGCTTTCAAATTTATTCATGGCAGAATCATCACACATTATCTGCCCATGTGTAACTGCAGGAAATTCCAACCATTCTTGATTAAGAATGTAAGAATTACTTTCTTGTAGTACACATGGATTGATATCGTCTAGATTTGTATCTTCTCCATTTACATTTATATGTATCAATGAAAGAAAGAAAAGAAAAAGAAGAATCTTGACATTTTGTTAAACTATGAACCTGCCAGTGATATATAATCTTCTCCAAAGGAAGACTGCAAACAAATAGAGAAATTACATGTGAAGGAACTTCACCTGTGATTAAATATGAAGTGGCATATAATATACAAGCTTTCCTGAGACTTTGTTTCATTTGAATAAAGATATCGTGATGTCATGAAAGTGGACACAAATCCTTGATATTGTAATTGTGTATTTGCCTTTGCCATCATGTTTTTGTGCTGTCTGTCCATCCAGCTTTCCCCATTGATATGAAATCTCAAGAACCTCTAGACTTCAAAATTGATGATAAATATGTATCACCATAGGAATGTGATCTGATTACATTTTGGAGTAAGTAGTTGAAGGGTCAAAGAGGTTAATTCACAGAATTCTAGATATTGCTCTCGTTCTTGCGCTATCTCTGACTTGATGAGATCACTACAGGAAGACAATCTGATTAGATGTTAAGGGTGATTAGGTCAAAGGTGAGATTGGTTAATTTCCGAAATTACTGATTTTAAGAATGGAGGCATATTAGACAGCAGTCACATTTGTGACAACTAGGCATTACGGCGGGCGCCTGTGACAACTAGGCATTACGGCGGGCGCCTGTAATTTAGCTATTTATGGTAAGTTACAAACTGACATGGATCGGACACTGGTTCGAATCCCAGTCATGTCTTAAAGATGGTGACTTCAAAGGTCGGTCCCAGACGGAAATAATTATATCTGATTGATGCATGTCGATCAAAGCCAATACCCCCATTTTATTAGATTAGAAACTGGGCAGCTATGCTATATGATGAAAAGTGAAAAAGATACATGTACAACAGACGTAAGAAAACCAGACAGGATGTAGCCAAAAAATCTCTACAAGTTTTAATCAGTCTAAAGATACTTTTTAAAAGCAATAACATAAAATGGAATAACTGTTAAAACTCGGGGGTTGTAGCAAGACCTGCCAGATTATGGAGAAATTGTGGTTTGCTTTTTTATTGCGGGACAGTTCTCTGAAGATTCATGGATAACCTAGTCACAATAACAACAGACTCCTTAGAAATTAGTGACTTAAATATAGTTAAATGCTCAGTTTTCCCAGTCGTAATATAAAAGCTATATTGGTTTATATTCACCTGGTCTAACAGAGTTGGTTTAATTCTTCATTTGTCTAATATCATATGGGGTAAACCTAATATGGTCTAATTTACCCTTGATCTAATGACCACTTGTTCTAATTCCCAATTTGTCTAACAGACAAAAGGTATAATTGCATTTTCGTCTAATGCCCAAATGAATATTTGGTCTATTATTAGTTTATTACTGGAATTGAAGTGGACATTAGATGAAATGGGAATTAGATGAAATGGTAAATAGGTGAAGTTAAACCAAAAGGTAATTAGAAAAATAGGTTGTAGACAATAAGGACATGTGGGTTGAGACCAAATGGACATTAGTGAAAGTGGGTTTAGACCAATTGGTTTTTTACCATGTATCTACTCGATTAAGAGCGTCTATTGTCTAAGATCTTCTGGGCAGTCCGGCTGCTTGGAAGGGTGGCTTGCTTTGAAGGCATCCAGCTTACATAGCGTATCATTGATCCTGGAGATGATGGGAAAGGATGCCATGTCTACTTCAAACCTGTGGGATGATAAAAACAAGAGAGAGTTTTTTAATAACTAGATCAATCAACGACACCCCACCTTTGCATGCTGTTAGAAACTGAAATGTATTGAAATAATTTTACGAGGTAATGATGTTTTCGGCATGATTTGGTTATGAACCGAACACAACTCAGACGTGTACCCACCTATTAGCATTGTAGACCTGTGGGACGAGGAATAAATCAGCCATAGTCACTTCATCCCCGACGCAGTACTTGCCACATGTTGTCTCTAAGGTCTTCTCTAACGCCACAAAACCTTTGGTGATCATCGTGTTTCCAAGCTCCATCCTCCTATCGGCACCAATAAACTTGAGCATGGAGAGGTTCTGTTGTGGAGATGCAACGAATGAGAGTCATTTTTAGGTTGATTGTTATCTTATAATGAAGGGGATGGGGCGGTTGGAAACACTCTGATGTATGTGTTGCAGTAAAGTAGAACTTGCCTTGCACTATCATAAAATAAAATCCTAAATCATAACATGACAAATTTAGTAAATATGGTTATAGAGATGCCAACTAAAGAGAATTTTAGAGGCTTTTCAGGAACACCCAGCAAAGTAGAGTAGTTTCAATACACCAGCCACCCCCCAAAATGTATTTTTTGCATTTATTCATTTCCTTATTAATTCAATTTTCTTCTTCTTTTCTTAACTCTCTGCATGCCACGTTCATGATCCCCCTCTGCCACATTAAACTGACCTGGCTAATAAACTGCAATCAAAGGTGAAACCGAACAATTAACAAGGAGTCATTGCCATTGGTTTGTGGATTGAAATGCCCTCAGTCTCCATTTTGAATGGATTGTGACTTGAAGCGAACTTGGCAGTCCGCCTGAATGAGCCGCAAGTCGAAGGAAGCGGGCAAGAGTTAATTGTGGGGGGGCGTGGGGGGGGACTTCTACAAGGATAGGGTTCATCCTTAACTTCAAGTTCATGAAATTTGATTTACCTGAACCAGGCTGAATTCCTGCATTGATGATCTCTGAGACTTGCCGAACCTGGATGACAAAAAAAAAAAATGTTATGTATAAATACCAGAGGTGTCATGGTTTCTAGTGCAGTGAATAGAAAACATATCAAGGAGTCTTTAAATAGTATATTAAGTCAGCTCTGTACATTGGTCAAACTGCCTCTACCCTGGTTCAAACCAATCTCAGACACGTGTTTTTGATGGTGAGGATAGAGGGTGAGCAGGGACATAAATTGTCAATTTATGAACATAATTTTTGGTCAATTGACCAAATTTCAGATATTAAAAAAAAAATTAATTTAAGAACAAGAGAACATTTAAATTTCAGTCAAAATGTCATCACCTCCAGTGATTTTACAAGCATCCTAAACTATATGTTTCTACACTATTGCATTCTCCTGACTGGCCCGCTAGCATCACAAACCTGACCTAGACATGCATTTGCATTGCGCGTTAGCATGGAGTGATTTTACGAACCATCACATTACACAGTGCACATTACACCCATGATATTACAAGTGACCTAAACCCCCTGTTTTTTGTAAAGTTTGATTTCAAATAAGAAAATTCCTATTGTGATAAAAATTTTGCATAAAATATTTGATTTATGCCGTGCAATGATATAAATAATTGCATTGGTTGCCTTCAACGCTCCAAGTTATGAGGGTAACAAGACTGTGCAAACTTTGAATGCGATTATCTCAGGGAACAGCCGCGGTTTACGATGGTTCGTAAAATCCCTGATAAAATTTCTATTCTGGCAAAACAAAATAAAAAAACTGTTACTATTCGAAGCTCCTTTGAATTAAAATGAAATACAAATAGGCATTTCAAAATGAACTCCAAACAAATGCAGCTCCATCTCTTATATGCCATTGTCCTTGAAACCGAAATTTTGCAAAACCTGGAATTTTAGAAGTTGACCTTTGTAACCCTTGACCATTCACCTAGTTAAAAATCTAATCAGATCATCTTCCTATGTGTGATAAACACAGATTTCTCAAGTGATTCAGAACTACTGTCTCTCAACAACTTTTGGACGTACCATGAATTTCTTGATTGGATCTGTTGGTAAGAGGCTGCAAGTAGGTCTGGTCTCTTCTAGGTATTCAATGATTGGGAGCTGTGAAAGAAATAATAAGGTGAGACATATAAATGCAGGTTACAGGTATTGATGATATTCCTTGTCCATAAGTAGATTGTTTGTGCTTTTCATCATGCTAATCAGAAACAACACAAAAGGCACCGTAGATCCTCAATTTAATCCCACAGACTGCAATCAAACAGCATTGCTTAGAGGAGTGATCTATTTAATGGTTTAAAACAAAATGTGGAGCTATGAATTCCAAAATTATTTCTGGCGGACTCCAGTTTGGAACTGAAATGAGTTATGAAGACATCCATTACGTCAACTCCTCGTTTGCAAGCCTACCTGAGTTTCAGGGCTGAATTCAGGTCCTATACCCCCCTATCAAACAACCTCGTTTGAAACTCCAAGATATTCATTTCCAAGCACTATCAACCCTGCATATGGCCAGGTAATCCCTGTTATCTAACTTTTCAACTCTGATGGCTAGCCTGAGCGTTGAGCCAGGGTTAATGATAAACAACAGCTGTGATATTACGTAAGAGTAGCTCTGCCTGTTGTCGGCCCATGGGAATGAAATGATTGTATTTGATATTTTTTCAAGTTTTCAAAGGCGTATCATATTTAGAAATCAAATGTTAATTCGTTTTCAATTTTGAACGAAGAAAATCGACCTTGGAATAAGGAAAGTAAAAGAATAAAAAGACTAATAAAAATGTATCGATACAGACATCTTGATTTAATAATGTAAACAATATTGGCCCCAAGCTGTAACCTTGGGTGACCACTGTTTGGACTGAGGTCAAGGAACAGATGTTTTTAAGATAGATATCTAGGTTGAGGTGTTTGTCACACCAGGGTCTCCTCTCACGTCCCTGGTCACACTTGGAAAAGAGAACTAATAGAGTTGCAAGTAGGGGTATATTGTCCTCAAACGGACTGGTTCGTCATGAAAAACTAGGTAAGAGTCCCAGTATTAAAGACCTATGACTGATTTGAATTGCTTGCCGGTCAAGATTTCCATATCTCTGATGAACACGTTGTCATTGATGTAATTGGCAATGCATGTTGTGATCACTCGCAATTCTTCCTGAGACGGTGCCCGGATCGATTCAAGTTTATAGGACCCTATGGTATTGAATTCCCTGAAATGTAAATGGACTCACCGACTGTGTCATCAGGACACCATCAATCTCTATGGCCGGTACTTGCCCCAAGGGATTCACAGTCCGGTAGGCATCTGACAGCTAAACAGGCAAACAGATAAACATGAAGAAAAATAAATGAATTGAAAAAAAAAAAATAGAATAAAAATAGACTAATGTGAAATATTCTTGAATGGACTGTCTTTGAAGTTAAAAGATAAATTTTCTGAAACTTGGACAAATCGCTGAGGGAAGAAGTAAGCATATTAATCTATTTCAATCATATGGATTCAGTTATCATATTAACAATACAAAAATATGATGGAAACCAGGTATGAGGAAATAAATGGAACTAAACAAGTGTATTACTATATAAGTGTTTTTTTTCGCGAGGTTTTATTTTCGTGAATTTTGCGAATCGGGATGCCACCGCGAATTTTACATCACGCCAAAAGGTTTCAAACAGTACCGTGAATTTATCAACGCTAGGAAATGTTTTGAACTCCATGCGCTCGCACGGCTCGAGCAGAGTTGTCTATGCAGCGCTATTAATAGCACACACAATGAATATGATACAGCACGATGCGTGGATGACTGGTGTGTAGGTCAAATAAATTCAGGTAGTAAATCTTTATTCTATTTTACTGTCTTTTTATAAATATAATGTCTTATTTTTTAGATAGGAAAAGATGGAATCCTTATAGTTCTAGTTACTTTTAATTCCAGATTTTGCCGACTGCGAATTTAAGATCGCGCGAAAATGTCGGGACACCCGCCAACCGCGAAAATATCTGTACGCGAAAAAAAACCACTTATACAGTATACACTTGACTAGTAATCAAGAGAATTTGAATCATCCTAAGTAAGATATACAAGTCTGTCCATCATAGACAAGAATAATTCATGGTTGATACTGATTGTAAATATCTCATGTTCAAATAAATGGAACCTGTCCAAGTATGTTTAATAGAACTTGTATAACAGCTTGGTAGTGAGCAAAGAAAAAAGTTCAGCCAGCACATCCATAAATTGACTAAAAGTCAATTGACAATAGACTGCTATTGTCTGATACCAACAGTCTATAAAATAATTCATAACTTTCAACATATTTGGGTAGGACATAGCTTAGTATTCAACCAAAATATGTTGGTAGCTAAGCTAAATTAGAATAAGAGTATGAAAATACCTGTTCACTTTTCAGCAGGTTGACTGCTTTGTATTCATAATCAATTCCTTTCAGGGCAAGAGCTGATTTGGAGAAAAGACAAAAAACAAACATCTTCAGTGATGACTTCATCATTCTAAAATATTACTAAGAATAATATAAATGTTCATCTCAATCCTGAGTTTTTGAGAGGATATCTACAAATACATCAAAATGTAGAACTTAATAAAGGTCCTCAGGTGACTTCAAAACTTTCTCTACTCTTCTGAGAGACATTAGCTAGTGTTTTGGTGATCATAATAACTGTTTCAGTTGCTTAGGTAGCACCAAACAAGCACCCAAGTCATATAGGATTACTTTAAGTAAGATAAATTGATTTTTCATTTTGATTCTTTAATTATCAAAACAGCACATTTTACATTATACTTGCCATATTCCATGAGTGGTTTCATTGATTTTCTTTTCTCTTTTTTTTCTCTTTTCGCAGGTGAAATATAATGATGTCTATATCCAATTCATGACAAGTTTACCACAATATTTTGGGTGCTCGAGAAAAAATATTATGGGTGTTTTGGTTTGTTTCTTTCATGATTCTGATATGTAGTTTCTTAAGAAATTATTTATTGACATTTGAGGAACATAATTAGCCTACGTAGAAATCAGGGCTTAAATTTAAAGCCAATATCTATTGCTAAAAGCAGAAAAAAATATTGGAGAAAAATCAATGTGCAAAACATATTCCCACTTGCCCTTAGGCTACATTATACAGGTACAAGTGGTTACAAACAATTCAATTTTGAATCGACCATGCATTATTGGGACTTTATTAAAAATCCACAAATAAAACTAGACCTATAACCTTTCACATAAAAGAGATCAATCTTACAATCGATTTAACTCCTTGGTGCATTGTTTACCACGGACTAACGATTCATCTTTTATGTTACAGGGCATAATCTAGTCTGAAAGATACAATTGATCTTAATATTAATATCAATTGTAAGTATATGGTAAACTGTGTACTAAAAGTTACAATTGATTGTAAGATTGATCGTATCTCGTCTAGTAGATTTAGTAGACTCTACCCACCAGTCCGAACTCGCCACGAGCAGGAACTCCTGAAGTATGAGTGAAGGATGGGCTGTTAAAAAGAAAGGGAAAAAATTGAGTCTACATAAATATTATTACAAAATAATTGGCAAAATCACCTGAGTGGCAAGACAAGAGACATGACAAAGTCAAATGACCCAAATTAAAAAAAAATGTCTCAATTTAAAAGGCAGACTACCTTAGGGTGACTTGAGGGTATTTCCGGTTATGTATACATGGGATAGATGCCAGATGTTCACTTAATGAAACACCAAATATGCCTAATTTGCCTACAAAGAGAAACAAAACAAAATATATTCAAGGGGTAGAAAAAAAACCATTAGTGATTGGCTAGATCAGTACTACGTGACCTACCTTAAATTTGTTATATTGTACATATGTACAATATATCATCGCTTTTTGAAGGGGAAAGCCTATATGGGTATATTGGTGTGGGTGAAGTTGATTTGCGACTTCTTTAACAATAGCGCAATAGCTGCACACATACAGGTTTCTCTGACATTTGAGGCGCAGCTTGCAACAAATGCATGACTTGACCCAGATGAGTGAAGGGTTTTTCTTAAGTTTTCTATCTTTTAATAATCTTTTTATTAAAGATCCACCAAATACTTGCACTACGAGGTCAATACTATGTATTGATATTGTGCCTATGAGTGACTATGAGGTCAATTCCGAATACTGATGTATTGACATCATCCTATTAGTGCCGAGGGCCACTTACGGTGTAAAATCCTTGCAGCTGCCAACGTTGATCCTTATGAGTGGTGGGACACCCCTCTGAAACAGAGGTATTCAAACTCAGTTTCCTTTGGGAAGCAGTTTGGGGTAGTTCCTCACTATTCATCTCTTTTTCTCTCCTTCACTTTACTTCACGGTAAGGAGTACCCACGAACCCTCTTCTTTTGTTGATATATTTACGTCCATTTCGAGGCATTTTGATTAATTTATGGTGGTGTAGTGGTTTGAACCACAAAAATAGAACTATAGATCTTTAGCCATAGATGGCAGTAGACCACTCATTAGCTCAAGGAAGCTAAGTTATTCTGTTGGAGCATGGATGGAAAACTATAGAATTCACAGATTTTTAAAGAATTTAGTGAAATAGGCAATCCTGGAGAAAGTGGAAGGTCACTATATTACAAGACAAGATATCATCCTCTTTTGATCTTCATTTTGATATATAATTATTTTGACTTGAAATTTTGACAAGATATCTTTCAATGACTTGAGAATAATAAGCTTAGAAAAGAAAGAGAAAAAAAAGTTAAAATGTCCATTAGGGTTATGCACCTGGTTTTCGAACACATATAAAGGGGAAATCACTGCTAATGAAAACATGTGTTGCAACATGAGTAAACTAACTGCAACTGATGAAGACCCGGAAGTTACTAGTTATTCTCGTACTAATTCATGGTACCAGCCCACATCGATATTTTACAATAACAGTTGGAAGATGGCTAGGCATGATGCATTTGCTAAGAGATACACTGAAAATATCTCCTGGACACCGTTAAATCTAGAGCAAGTTTGCTATCTTCATTTATATGTTTGTATGTTACTTCGGCAGCCCGTACACGAAGTGTACGGGCTGCGAGTTATTAGCTTCAAAACATGAGGTGCCTTCCCTTTTCCAGACAAGAATGTCAAAATTATGGAATAAAAGATGGACAAACTTGTTTTATCTATTAGTTTATGTACTTACAATACTAGCCGGATGTCTATCCTCATTTTTCATGATGATCATAAAGCAAACAAATGTCATCAGAATTGCTGTTACAGTGTAGTTAGACGAGTCACATTCGCGGTGATTAGTTTGCAGAGTATTTTGACAGAGATCGGAGGAGACTCTGAAATGGACTGGATAATACAAGATTTCTTCAAGTGCACACAATTTTTTAGGAATTTCTGATTTGCATCTAGTCTGTTTAGGCAAGTGACATTATATGAATGATATTTTTGCTATATTTTACCGATTCTTAGTGGTATTTTTAACCATCCAAAATCGCACTTTAAATTTTTTGAAGGGGTTCTTTCAGGACGCTGCCACGAAGTGGCAGCGTCCCGGGGCTAGTTTGTATGGTGTTTTATTGTTGTTGTGGTGTATGTAATGCAGTTTTGATAAATGTTTTTGATGAAGGCTGATGTGTTTGTGATCTGTTTGTGACAGCGGTTAATGCAGTGTCAATTATGAATTGACCATGCATAAGTGTAAGTGCTGTTAATGTAGCTATCTGTTAGCGGACGCGCTATACTTTTTACTAGACCACTTATAGGATGATGTCAAAGCATTAGTATTGTACTAGATCTAGACTACATTAACGTTAGACATGTAGATAGATAGATATATTCTTTCTAGACTACAAATGCCAATGGTTGACTGCTGGACTAATTAAAAGTAGTCTACTAACGTTAGGCCTAATTAATTCTTGTTGTAACAGTTGAAACTACTATAAAATTGTACAGATTTCTAAGTAACTAATAATAGATGGATTTATTAGGACCTTGGTGATTTCGTATTGCAATTAGTACATTATTCAGTTTAATCAACACAATTGACAAATGACAGGATCCCAATCCCCAATTGATACACTCGCTGACTCAGCTCAGCCGAGTCAGGCACCAAAACTAAAAAGTCCAAACATAAATCCCTACGTATGGGACCACACTATGAGTCTGGCTAGTCAATCTAAAGTTACATCTATAATACTTCAGATAGGTGCTTGTTATGCTTTGATTGTAATTAGTTGAAGAGTAACATGTTACAAGTTATACATTTAGAAGATTATAATATCCCATATAGAGTCACGAGACTTTTCTTTTTTTACCTTTGAAGCAGCCATTTATGTTGAATTCTTCAGTTGTTGAGCACAAAATCGTCTGCAGTAGAATCAGTTGACCGTAGATGGCGCGCGCGCAACATAAATTTACATTTTATTTATTTATTTATTTATTCCTCTTTCAATCTTTTCATATTTACATTAATATTGCAATTTACATATTTAGATAGCGATTTGATATATTTTTTTATTTTTTACAATACTAATGCAACGTGAAATTGAAAGAGAACGTACGAGGCCGACTAAAGAGCAGAGCTCGTAGAATGAAGGCCTCCTCTAAAATTACATTATGAATTATTACTTAACTACCTCAAAACCATTGAAAACAGAAATAATTGATTCAGTATACACAAATCATTTTTTGATTTAAAATGCTAGTAAATATATACAGAGAAAAATAATTAATAAATGATATATAACACTATTGCGGTGAAAAATGCAATAACCTAGTATGTATATATTTAAAAAAAAAAACACTTTTAAGTCTTCATTTGAAGATCATATTAGATTGTATAATCTCATTTGAAAGAGAATTCGATAGCTTGGGACCAGAAAAAAACAAATGTTTTTTGGGCACACGATGTTCTATTCAAAGGTAAATGAAAGGAGCTTACCTGACGGCTGAAATGCTTGTGAATCGAATCATTTTTACGAACATTTTATTAAAAGGCAATATGGTAATTGTTTATTGACAAACTAGTGTACATTAGCTGTCCGAGCTAAAAAATATACAAATCCTTAATTTTCAAAACTTTATTTGTCAGAAACAGGTAATTTGTATGTGTTCGGAATTCTGCATTATTAATAATACAAATCGCTCTTGTTTTGTAATGTAAAGAGCCTGTTAATTAGGGAAGCTGCTGCATTATTACCCATGCATGCAACAAGTCTGTAATTCAAGTAAGGAAGAATTAACGTGGCGTATAAGGATAACATATTGTTATTGGGTAGGAAGTGACTTAATTTGCTCATGACACCAATGTTCCGAGCAATGATTTTACAAAATTTTATATTGTCAATATGAGATTTCCAAGAAAGTTTTTCATCAATGAGCAGTCCCAAAAATTTAGTAGATCGCACTCTTTGAATAATATTATCATTCAAAATGATATGATTTGGCACAGTCATAATCTTGTTGCTGAATAACATGTAGCTAATTTTGTCTCTGTTTAGAGACAGTTTGTTTGCTTTTATCCAATTAGAAACATTTCTTAGTTCGTCATTGAATATTTGCGTTAAATGATCTGGGTCAGGATGCGACAAAAATAAACACAACACAAAAAATAAGTTCCCCCTATTTCAGATATCAATATTTTTTTTTAACCAAGAGGACTTGAAAAAAAATCTAATTATATGTCCGTGTAGGTAATTTTATTAGCTATCATGTGACCGATTTTTAGGAAGAATCATCATGTCATGCTTCAATGAGAAATGGTTGAATGCTAAAATGTCATTTTTTGAAGTTCACAAGCCGATTATCACACTTTGAATAAATGATTTCGGAACAATATTCAAATTTTCAACATCGCACTTGTCAAAAAAGATGCCACATGTGTTCACTACCATGTACAAAACGAGTTCATGGTCAAATTTCACGGTTGAGTGAGCACTGGTTTAAAATTGCAAAAGCTACAGTTTTTGTGAATTTTACGTGGTAGATTCGGACAAATATGATGGAATTCCTGTTTTGGAAGTGTATTTCGACTTTTGGTATCAATTCACGGTTAAATAAACATATCAAACAACCAAAAATAGGTCATTTTTAAATTATGATCAGATTTTGCAGTAATTTTATGCACTAAAAATCATCTCAATAACATTTTTTGGTAATTTTTATAACCTTTAAACATGTGTTAATGATCTTATGGCGCTTATTTAAAAATTCATGCTTCAGTGAGCACGTGAGGCTAGAAATACTATTGTTTAATATATGGAATAAAATTCAAATGTTTACTTTGATTAAAAAGTTCGATTGTTTAGGGGGAGTACATCTGAATTTATTTTCACAAAAATCCCGATGTTTCACGCAACAGTGGGCACAAGATACTAGAAAATCTTATAAGTAACAAGAAAGTGTAAGGCTCCGTCACGGTTCAGAGACATAATTTGGCATTCCCTCATATGAGAGATCAGTTGAAGCTATGTGGCCAAATTTCTTGAGAAAACTCGTAATCAAATGGACAAAAATGAACAAAGAAAATATGCCAAATTTCACTTTTCGTTAAACCTCTGTACATATGGAGGAGGAAATCAATCACTGACAAATTTGAAATTCGGCCTATTTTCATTGATGACTATTGTTCATTCTACCACGAGTTGTTCCATGAATTTTGACACACAGCTCCAGATGGTCACCGACTCACCAACTAACATGATCATGATCAAATTGCATATCCGGTTAGTCACTGAAACGTGACGAAGCACTAAACTTTCCTCTCATTTGAAAGATTTTCTTGTATCTTGTGCCCACTGAGGCGTGAAACATCGGGATTTTTTTGTGAAAATAAAATCAGATGTACTTTGGATATCGTTTATAAAAGTTTTTTTTTATTTATTTTTTTAAAGCAAAATTATTTAATTCTACTGCTCGTCATCGGCCAATGAAAGCAATTTTCAAAATTTTATTGCTACCAGTATATATGCAGCAATGGAAATACCCACATGACAAACAACCCGGGGTTGGGCACCCCCGGGGTAACCAACCCCGGGTATAGACAAGGAAACCTTAGTCATTTTTCGCATGTATACAGTATCATTACACATTAGCATGATTATTTACAATAGGGCCTGCTAGTTTTCCATCGTAATCTCCATAAGCATTTGGTAGTCATTGCCTTCATGATATCAATTTCGTCAACTACAAAAGCTGTACAAGCTGTCAAGCAAATGTAGTTTAAATGACATTCAGTTGCTTTGAATGTCGAATTCAATGTTTGATCAAAACTCCTTCGTTTGATTGCTCTTCTCTTGTTGGTCAATACAATAATGAAAATAACATAAGGGAGGAATTTTGGTAATTGGAACAGCCGAAAAGTTGGTATAGCCTTTATCAAAGGCGATAACTTTAAGTGATATACGTCTACCCTGGGTTGACAAAATGGCCCCATAGACAACTCTGGGTTGACAACAAACTAAAATCTAGAAGATGCTTGTGATATTGACAGTTGGCATTGGTGTCTACCCTGGGTTGACCAAATGGCATCATAGACAACCCTGGGTCGACAACAAACTAAAATCTAACGTTAGATGTGATATTGACAGTTGGCATTGTTGTCTACCCTGGGTTGACCAAATGGCATCATAGACAACCCTGGGTTGACCAAATGGCATCATAGACAACCCTGGGTTGACCAAATGGCATCATAGACAACCCTGGGTTGACAACAAACGAAAATCTAGAAGATGCTTGTGATATTGACAGTTGGCATTGGTGTCTACCCTGGGTTGACCAAATGGCATCATAGACCACTCTGGTTTGACAACAAACTAAAATCGTCATCCTTAGAGCAGTGTGCCATTTTTAGTTTCACGTAAGTTAAAGACTAACTTTCATATGTCCCTGTTCAAGCTGTAACGGTAGATTCAGTCGATGGCTTGCTTAAAAAATTAAAAAAAAAATAATCCAGTTCTGGAAAACTAAAGTTAGATGCAGCTACACAGCGCAGTACACCACGGCCACATTCTGGTTCTAGGACATCTCCCCCGGAGGACAACTCCCCCGGGGACAACTCCCGGAGGACAGCTCCCCCGGAGGACGCTCCCGGAGGATAGGTCCCCGCAGACATCACCCCCGGAGGACAGGTCCCCAAAACGAGTCCCCGGAGGACAACTTTCCCCTGGACAACTCCCCTGGAGGACAACTCCCACGGAGGACATCTCCCCTGAGGACAGCTCCCCCGGAGGACACTTCCCCGCAGGACAACTCCCCTGAGGACAACTCCCCCGGAGGACATCTCCCCCGGAGGATAGGTCCCCTCAAAGACAACTCCCCGGATGACATCTCCCCCGGCTCACTTTAATGCTTTAATATAACTGTTGATTTTATGACAAACCTTGGTTTTTCTTCTGTTACAATTATTACATTACTTTTGCTTGAGTAACCCTTCTGTAATGACAAGCGAGGATGTGAATCGGTTGTTTAATTGCTAATCATCCATTGGAACCATCCCCTTCCAATCTATGAATGGCTACTCCTTCCCTCAAAAGGTTGTTAGGTTTGGGAGATTCAGAGGTACCCCAACGAAAATTAATGAAAATGCAAGAGATAAAAGAAATGTTGAAAAAAAAGGAAGGATGCTAAATGGGGAACTTAATAATGAAGCTACAGGAGTAGAAAAGAGCACGAAGGGCGAGTTGGCCTACATATCTCTACACTGAAAACCTAAACGGGTAGACCGACTAGCTTTAAAGCTAG
This sequence comes from Paracentrotus lividus, assembly GCA_940671915.1. Taxonomy (NCBI): domain Eukaryota; kingdom Metazoa; phylum Echinodermata; class Echinoidea; order Camarodonta; family Echinidae; genus Paracentrotus; species Paracentrotus lividus. The sequence goes on from CALNVZ010000174.1 coordinate 57,915,674, forward strand.
TCGTAGTGATGCCCAGACTGACTAGCTTTAAAGCTAGTCGGTCACGACGGACTAGTTTCCCTTCAACATAACCCGGTTATTACGGACTAGCTTTAAAACTCGTCCGTCTCTACGGACTAGCTTGAAAGCTAGTCCGTCAAGTTAGTCCGTCAAGACGGAACTAGTTTTAATGCTCGTCGTCACGACGGACTAATTTTAAAGCTCGTCCCGTCGTGACCGACTAGTTTGACGGACTAGCCTAAAAGCCTAGTCGTAGTGATGCCCAGACTGACGAGCTTTTGAGCAGGACTAGCTTTACAGCTAGTCGGTCATGGTGTAAAAGCTAGTCCGTCGCGCTTTTCTGCCGCGATATTCTTGGTGCTGTCTTGACAGACTAGCATGAACTAGCATGGCTTCACCACTGGTCAGAACGTCAAATCTGAAATATTAGAAGACATTATAAAGATACGATTAAAAACATGCATTTTGTCACAAGAATTGAGCAAAAAAAATAAAAATAAAAAAATAAATAAATAATAATAAACATTTTATTATGATGATATAAATCAGAAGACAGGAATTAATACAGGAGGCACAATTAGTTAACATAATGGCAATTAACAAATAATGGGGCACGGGCCCAGGAGTCGCCGCCATGGCTTGCATCATCATGACTTTTTGTTGTAGGTCTACTGCTTTTGCATTTTCGGCGTATACACTTGTCCTTGAGAGCCACTTCAGAATCCCCAAAGTCGCGCCTCTAATCCAATATTCTTTTTTTTGTTCAGATACAAGTAGTCCTAAAAGAAAAGTGGCGCCTATATTTATTATTAGAATTAAATTTCTATTTTCATAATTTAATGTGATCGTTACTATCGTTGTAAATACACACAAATTATAAATTGATTTGGCAAGACATAATTTTTCGCGTTGGTGATTATAGCATTAATCTATGTGAAAAAAATAACGCTATCTGTGAACTGAAACATAAGAAATTAAAAAAAGAGTACTCACACATTCAGTCACAGGAAGGAGATCGCCATTATAATCAAAATCTTAAGCTTTACGGGGTATATCCAGTGTGCGTCTGTACAGTTTGCTCATAAATGGAATTCACATACAGATAATGCAACTAATACTAGTGATGTCCTTTTCGCAATGCGCATGTTATTCAATCAATTGTACCACTTTCTATTCACTGCTGTTGCTAAGCCAGGCATTCACCAGCAATCGATAAGAATAGACGGTTCATGGGTTCTATAGTAACGAAGTATTCAATTAGCCTGTAATTAAAGGCGCGGTCCCACTGGCTCTTTAGGATGATTTGCGTATGAATTGCGGATTGTTTGTTTGTTTTTGTTTTTGTTGCGGATGAACGAATTTGTATACGCAACTCATGCGCAATTAATCCTCCCGTCAGTGGACCGGGCCTTAAAAATGGAACAATATTTCTAACCTACTCGTGAATGGCATACTTGTCACGATTTATGTTATTTCGACTATCGTAATGATTGTCAAGCAAAAACAACCTTTGTCTGAGAATGTTGATTAATCCAACTTCTATTCACTGTGTTGCTAAGCCGGAATTCACCAGCAATCTGTAAGGAAATACCGGTTCTTGAGTTCTATAGTAACAAGGTATTCAATTAGCCTGTAATTGAAGAAATGGAGAACAAATTTTGGAATCTACCGGTACTCGTGAATTGCATACTTGTCATGATAATGTTATGTCTCGTAAGCTTTCAGATTGTCAAGCGAAAACAACCTTTGTTTCAGAATGTATCAACTTGATTATGCTCGAAAACAGAATAAAATAGAGAAGGTAAACATCGAAACGACATTGCAACTATTTGTATCAAAAGCTAGTCCAGTCATTCTAATGGGTGAACTGTCCTACCCCCTACTTTTTTTTACCTAGTCGGTCACGTCGATGACTAGCATCAAGCTTGACGGACGAGCTTTAAAGCTCGTCCGTCAAGTTGAAGATGTAGATTCAGTTGTATGCTAGTCCGTCTTGACGGACTAACATGGCAGACTAGCTTTAAAACTAGTCCGTCTTGACCGACTAGCTTTAAAGCTAGTCCGGTCCATTGACTGACGAGGTTAGGTTTCAGTGTAGTCGTCTTCAGCAAGGGGGGGGGGGAGGTGAGCCATGATAATTAAGCTTTAATTAATAATTAATCATACCCTAAACAAATTAGAAATGGGCGCAAAAGTTTAAACGAGAACACAATTTTTATTTATCAAAAAAAAAAATTCACAAAACTCAATTCCAACATCATCACTTGTTTTGTCATTTTTCAAGTAATAATGTAATACAATCATTGCCATTGGGTTTAAGATTTTACAGACAATTGTTATATCTGAATGGTGTGTGTTCATAAGTATGCACTTGCACAGCTTTGCATTCATGCCGTGTCATCGCTATCATAAGAGGGTGTTATTGCAACTAGTGTTGGCATGAAAATATCTCCAGAAGTAGATGAAAATTAGAACATCTCGGTATATCAACCAATTTTTCAGTATTTCCGTCAACATATCCGATGAAAACATTTATAAATCTAAAACATTTGCTGAAACAAGCCAAAACAAAACGAAACAAAACCCTTGTATCACATTATGTACATGTATTTTTGTATAATTTTTTTTTTTGCTAAAAGAAAGATAATCGTCACCGTTTGTAACAAAAATAGAATAGAACCATAAAAGTAAAAATATACTGCTTCGGATCATTTTTAGTCAAAAATTTCGGCTGGCGCTTTGCGCTCAAGAATCATCCCTTCAAAGGGTTAATTTTTTTTTTCAGATTTCGAACACCCGCAAAAAAAACCTAGTTACGGGCCTGACCATTGACCTACATACTCTAAAATCTAATCAGATCATCTTCCTATGGTGATTGAAGATTGAAGTTGATATCTCTCTCTCTCTTTTGACGATAAAATTCTGTTCCAATAGCAGTAAGCCTCTACAGCTGCCAAACTTTAACACCCTTCGCCGGAAAAAACAAAAATTGCCAAAGATTTTGTATTTCCATGAATGGCTATTTCGGTTGAAAATTTATTTTTATTTTTTTTTGAATCGCAAATGGAGCAAAAATTAACGAGTGCATGTGGATCTGTTATCCGGAATGGTTGAGTTGTCCTCCAGGGGACTTGTCCTGCGGGGTAGTTGTGCTGCGGGGGAGTTGTCCTCCGGGGGAGCCGTCCTCCGGGGGAGTTGTCCTCCAGGGGAGTTGTCCTCCGGGGGAGTTGTCCTCCGGGGGAGTTGTACTCGGGGGATATGTCCTCTGTGGGACTTGTCCTCCGGGGGAGTTTTCATCGGGGGATATGTCCTCCGGGGGAGTTGTCCTTTGGGGGACCTGTCCTCCGGGGGAGTTGTCCTGCGGGGAAGTTATCCTCCGGGGGTGTTGTCCTCCGGGGGAGTTGTCTTCCGGGGGAGCTGTCCTCCGGGGGAGTTGTCCTCCGGGGGAGATGTCCTGATACGCCACATTCTGCACAACACACTCAGTCAGTGAGCTCGCAAGCTCAGCTAGCTAGCTAGCTAGAACTACGGTACCGTACCACTAGCAAAGAACCTGCGTAGCACTATCGCTGCTAGCGCGAGCATGCTACCCATCTAGCTCCTTGCTGGAATTAGTCTACAATGTAGGGGAGACCGGGTATGGAAGTTACACGGGTCAGTTGTTACAGTTCTCAGTGTGCTAAGATGGAACAAGAGAGGATGTGCTAA
>CALNVZ010000174.1:57924837-57943586 GCA_940671915.1 Paracentrotus lividus
CGGCCGCGTATTTTTTTTTTACACCACTGTTCTGCCATTTATTCAAAATATCTCAACAAAACTGCTCGCGAGCGAGTCTAATCTACTTCAAATTATTTTGCGCTAGAGAACTGTGCATACGTACTAATAGGTTCTAGCTACACACAGAGAAAATAGTAAACAAGATACACATCATATCACACGCTGTATTCCAAGGGTGATTTATATGGAGGATTTTTATTGGAGGGAGTAAGGAAGACATTGTTTTTGGAATTGGTGTGCTCGCTATTACAAGAGTAAAGAGAGAGAGAGGAGAGAGAGAGAGGGGGGGGTGGGGTGTAAGTAGATTGAAGACATAGACTACAAGGTTTATGGAAGAAATGCAGGGATGTATTTGCAAGAAATGAAGAGAGTGAAAGAGAGATTTATGGGAGGGAGTTTAGAGGTTTTGTGAAGAGGAAAACAAACAGAGACAAAATCCACTGTTAGATGCTAAAGAGGCGTTAAATTCAATTTAAGTCAATATTTTTCTATTTGCGAGATATTTTATCCTGTTTTGAGCGCATAGCGCTCAAAAGCTTTGTGGTCAATAATATCAAGATTTTCATCTCACACTTTGCGCTCACATTATTTGCGTAATCGATCAGTATTATTTTTATGAGCAGAGTACTGCACTGTTTCAATTTGATATACCGACAAAATATTCGGCTTGCGCTTTGCGCTCGCTTTATTTGTTAGGAGTATCCTTTCATGAAGATGACAAACAGTTACTAAAAAAGTCTCTTCTTCAGTTAAATACAGTTGCGGATTTAGGGGGCGAAGGGGGCCGTGCCCCCCCCGTATTGGCGGCGCAAAAAAAAAAAGGGAAAGAAGAGAAAAGAAAGGGAGAAGGGAAGGAGAAGGGGGGGAGAGAGAAAGATGAAAGTTTTTTAAAATTGAGAGGAAAATGAAATGCAAGTGATTAAATCGTATTTATGAGGATTAGGAAAAGTGCTTACAATTTAAGCTGTCGCTTTTCGCTCGGATTACTTTGTTAGTAAATCAAGTAGCTATCCATACCACCCAAGGAATGTCCCATTTTAGTACAGAATTTCAACTTGCGCTTTGCGCTCAGACTTCTCTATTTGATGAGGTAATAAATTATCCTGTTTGTGAGCACATAGATCTAGTGCTGAAAATGTAAAGGTCTGTTGTCAATATATCAAAATATTTCAGCTTGCGCTTTGCGCTTACATTATTTGTTTAATGAGATTAGTGTCCTTTTTTATGAGCATAGCACCAAAAAAGCTTTAAAATATATGTACTGTTTTCAATTTGATATACACGACAATTGTAGATCGCGCTTCGTGCTCGCTTTATTTCACAATAAGATAGACATAATGATTTTCAAAGGATGAAAAAACAAAAAATATTGATTGTTTTCAGGTTTAACATATAAAAAATGCTTGCGCTTCGCGCTCATTTTGTTCAATTACTAGTAGATGATTATCTCTTGAGCAAAGCACAAAAAAGTGCTTAAAATGCACTGTTTCAAGTTGTAATATATATTAAAAAAAAATAGCTCGCATTGTTAATATTAAGATATATATATCTTCTTTATAAGCATAAAACGCTTAAAAGGCACTGTTTTCAGGTTGATATAGTTATCTAAAATATTCGGCTCGCAATTGTTTTGAGATATGTACTTCTTAGAGGCATAGCATAAAAACCCTTTGAATGCATGTTTTTAGGTTGATATATCTTCAAGTTTCAGCTCGCTCTAGCATTGTTTTTTTAGAAATATTATCTCATTAATAATGAGATAATATTTCTTATAAACATAGATAAAAACGCTTTAAAAATGCACTGTTTTCAGGTTGATATAATTTTATTATAAAAAATTTCGGCTCGAGCTTCGCGCTCGCGTTGTTTAATGAGATAAGAATTATTTTAAAAAAGCATAGCACAAAAAAAACTTCAAATGCACGTTTTTCAGGTTGATTATCAAAAATTTTCAGCTCGCGCTTCGCGCTCGCATTGTTTAATGTTTAAATTGTTTTAATTGTTTAAAGTATTTTCTTTATGAGCTTAGCATAAAAAAACGCTTAAAATTAAATGTCTTCAGGTTGATAAAGCAAAAATTTCGGCTCGCGCTTCGCGCTCGCATTATTGATTTATACATGCGTTGTTCATAAAAAAAACAAGATTAAGTTAATTAAGTTAGTGTCTATAGGCCTATACAGCCATCCCCCGGCGCTTAGCTTTTCAAACCGCTGATCAACAAGGGAAATTTGGGTGAAAAAAAAATCCGGCCCCCCCCTATGGCGAATGCTGGATCCGCCCCTGAAATATATCGTCACGCTTTGTATTCGTATGCCATACGTATCTTTTATAGAGCAGCACAAAAAACTGTTTTCAGGATCATGATGTATCACAGTTTTTGGCTCGCGTTCGCACTCTCTGATGATGTATAAAATCAGGCAATGTGATGACAAAAAACATTAAAAATAACTCGTTTTCATTGATATATTTAGCAAAATATGCTTGTGCTTCGCGCTTTATTGTTAATGAGAATATTATCATCTTGAGCATAGCACAAAAAGCGCTTTAAATGCATTGTTTTTAGGTTGATATATCAAAAATTTAAGCTTGAAGAAAATCGACCCCAAAATAACGAAGTTATGAAATTTGAAATTTTGATTCTGTGACTTGAGTTGCGAGGGTGCTGTAATGTAAATTCCATAAAGTGTCTTTTTTCAGAAGAATATTAATCATTTATCTGTGCGGTGATATATCATAAACATCATGCATGCCTCTATCGAATCGACCCATTCTTCAAGAACCATGAAAAAAAGAAAACTCAGTTATCGAATTGCAACACATGGAGATCGAGCTACTCGCATGCGAATTCACATAAATTCGAATATTCATAACTTCGATAAAAATATTTGGTGTAATTTTCTTAAAACTTTCACCCATATTTTGCTTTAATTTTTCTGCATTTTTAAAAACCAATAAAATTCTAGGGTGAATACAATTGAAAGTATGATTTAAAAAAAAATGATGAACAGGTCATCAAAAAAAAAAGGTCGATCGAAGGAATACACACGTCAAACAACATAAATATAAATGGGTGGAGAGAGAGAAGGGGGTGGTGGCGCGCAATGACAGTGAAGAAATGCAAGGTAACGAGAAGATAATCTAGATAGTAGTAGAAGGCGAAGAGAGAGAGAGAGAGAGAGAGAGTTGCTGAGATTCACGCAGCTCGTCTGCAAGTCCAAAGTCCAAATTTTCTAATTAGTCTGCTAGTCCAAACCCTTATGCACATTAGTATTTATGGAACGAGACTGCACTGTACTATAGATACTCGTTTGTTCTGTGAATTTCTACCTTTGTATTTTTACTGATCTGACATCACCTGAGACTTGACATTTTTATAAATATCTAAAGCTTTGGGCAGGTAATGAATTCCGCTGTCAAAATATAGTCTGTGTTTGCAGACTGGCGCAAACCCACTCAAGATTTCCAAGATTCGCTCACTGCGTCGACTAGACTCACTCGCGAGCAGTTTCGTTGGCTTATTTTGAATAAATGGCAGAACAGTGGTGTAAAAAAAAAAATACGCGGCCCGGCCCCCCGGGTAGACGCTCAAGGGGACACCAAATTGTCCTTATGGGGTGCCAAACCGACCTTAAAGCAAGGGGCGCCAAAAATTGACCTTTAGCTTAGGGGCGCCAAACTGAACAAAAAGTAAAAAAAAAAAAAAAAAAAAAAAAAGGAGTAAAGATTAGTTTATACCCTATATTCTATTGACCCCTTTAACTGACCCCTTCGGCTGATATTTAAAGGGGAAGTTTACCCTGGGTTTAAATTGGTTTTAAAAAATGCAGAAAAATTAAAGAAAAATGTGAGTGAAAGTTTGGAGAAAATCGACCAAAAAATAACGAAGTTATAAATATTTAAATTATTGATTCTGTGACGTCAGTGCGAGCAGTTCTTATATGTGTTGTGTAGTGTAAATTCCGTAAAATGTCATTTTTCTAAAAAAAATTAATTATTTCACCTGTGCCGTCGATATATCATCTAACATAATGTTCATAATCATGCCTCTATCAAATTTACCCATTCCTTTATCAAGAACAATGAAAAGAGACAAATTTATGGAATTTGCATATACACAACAGTCATGGAAGAGCTGCTCGCACGTGACGTCACAGAATCACAACTTTAAATATTCATAACTTCGCTATTTTTTGTTCAATTTTCTTCAAACTTTCACTCATATTTTTCTTTTATTTTTCTACATTTTTTTAAAACAAATAAAATTCCAGGGTGAACTCCAGCTTTAACCTAAGGGATGCCCGAAGGCCGAAAAAAAAAGATATTGTAAAGGTTACTGGATTTGAAAACAAATCTAATGGATTTGTTTGTTCCTATCGTATAGGCAATGAATTTTCAAAAGGCTCAGGAAAAATGACGGCCTTCAATACGCATATCATCTCGGAAATGAGAAGGTGCATTAATTGAATAATTGTTATAGCAATCTCTGCTTTGAAATTAAATTATCTTCACGACCTGTTTTTAAGAAACGGAGTTTCTATAGAGAAAAAAAAAATAACAATCGTCATCATTTCAAAGGTTTTGTAACCTACTTTCATTTAGGTTGAGAAATTATTGACTTCGTTCCTTTTTGTTATTATAAGAGGTAAATTTTATTTCAAATATTCAGTATCGTTTCACATACAGCCGCTCTTTTGATTTTAATAAAAGGTCTGTTTTTGTTATTGTTACTATTACTTATGAAAAATTCTTTAGGGGTAAACAAATAAATTTTATTAGGTTGTATTTGGGAAGTATAGTCAATAATAAAAACAAAGTTGGTAATATTATATTTCGCCCTCAAGATGACGTTATACATCTTCGTAAGGTTTAAACAACAATGATGAGTGAAAACAATTTAAAAGTAAAGGATGTAATCTAAATGTTAGTGTAAGTGGGTCGAAAGTAACTTACTAGTCGAAGTCGGTCGAAGTTTCCTTGAAAACTGTACCTAATTATGCAATTCATTCAAACATAAAATATAAAATGCTCTGCTTTTTCTCAAACAATTCCACTCTCGATACTGCATGACAGACCATATAAACCGCGACTTCTATGTTCTGAAGAAAATCATTGAGATTCCTTGTCTTACTCCTTTTCTTTCGTACACTCCTTAATCCTGTCAAGTCATAAATTTTGTACACTGTTACCAAAATTCTTTCTCAGTGGTAACGATCAATGCCGGAAAACAAAAACGAGGGAAATATTTAATATACATATATGATATATGAAGCAGGAGATAACGATGGAAAATAATGTAACTGTTGATGCGTACACTTCGTACTACGAATTAGAGACCGATTTTGAGAGCACCACCGGGAGCACCACCGATGCAGTAGGAGAAGATGGAGGAGGATTAGTAGCTCCCTCTAGGAGTGGGGACATCCAGGGATTGATCTTAGGGATCATTGTCGTGTTCCTCATCTGCTTCACCAACATCCTCAGCCTGGTTGCCTTCATCGTCGAACGACGTCTCCGGACCTACAACAACTACTTCATCATCAACCTCATGCTTGCGGATCTCTTTGTAGGCATCAGCCAGACTGTAGGAGTCGCTCACACCTACATCAGGGTCTTTCCCTTCTCTCAAGGATTCTGCAAGGTCTACCTAGGAATCCGCCAAGGTCTCTTCTTCGTCTCCATCCTCGGAATAGTCGTCATCTGTATCGACCGCCATCGAGCCACTTATGACCCCATCAACCACTTCATATATAAAAGTAAACGAAAGGCTGTCTTGATGAACATTCTGACGTGGGTATTGGCCCTTGGTTTTTGGCTCGGCTACTCTACCGTCTGGGACTTTTTAGTTAGCATTGACTCAACCCAACAATGCTATGCTGCATACGTCCGATACCCCATTCCGAATATTTTGCAGAATGTCATCACCTTTTTTGGCCCACTGGCCATCATCTCCATTCTCTACATCCGAATCTACATCAAGATAAAAGCTACATTAGGCGGTAAGGACATCATGCGGAAGTTCAATGAACACGCGGACGGGACGCAGAACATGGTGGGAGAAATTCGATTGGGAGCAGCTTCTCTGGATTCCTCAAACATTAGCAACACTGAGATGGAAACCGTCTGCGAGGATGTCCAGAGCGTCACTGGCACACAGATGAAACCTGTCAAGAACATACAGGGTACAAAGAAGGTAGGACTCTCTATCTTTCTATTTTATATTCCAAGTGAGTTATAAAAAACTAGACACCTACATAAATGTCAATAAAAAGAAAAACAAATTATAAACTCCAAATTATTATACATATTCTAAAAAAAACAACTCGTTCCGCATCTTTTGGCACCAATGGTGTGTGTTATATCTTTACGCTTGGATGAACACGGTGCATTGTTTGCGAACATGTAAATTTCGAATTGTGCAAAATAAAAATCCAAACAACAAAAGCTATCGAAAAACAACTCCATCCTGATTGAAATAGCATTACTTTTTAACGAACAATGTCTTGCACGAAAAAACTTGGCAGTGTTGTTACACATATCGAGTACATTTTGTGTAAAAATGAGATAGATCTGTGAGTGTCAAACTTGAGAGAACACACGTCAAAGACAAAATAATCACTTTTCATAAGTATTTAGAGGCCTTTTTTGGTCTGTCAGTAACAATTAACTCTTTGATGTGTACTCATTCATGGGTTACTTGATGAATCAATCGGATTTTTTTTTTTACACAGAATCCAATCGATAACTGTAACAATAATATTGCTAAGTTATTTGGCTCAAAACATTTTCGATCAAAAGTTATGATACTTTATTCAGGATGGGGTTGCTCTTTTGTCAGCTTTTGTTGCTTCAATTTTATTACCACTATTGCACAATTCGAAATTTACATGTTCGCAAACAATGCACCGTGTTCATCCAAGCATTGTTACAAAATGATGCGAAAAAAGCTGCTCTTTCAGGATATGTATGGTAATCTGGAGTGTATAATTTCTTTTTGTTTTTATTGACATTTTTCGAGGTGTCTAGTTTTTTCTGACTCACTCCGTAGTAGTACGGTCACCTTGACAGGACAATTACTATTGGCATGTACAAAGCGCTACAATAGAATGTATTGTACAAAATGTACAAATTGATATCTTCATTTTGAGCACAAGTATTGTCATTTACAGGCTGCTCGATATCCGAGAATCCTCACAATCGTAATCTTAATCATATTCAGTTTCAGTTTTAGTTTAGTTTATTCCACATTCCAATCAAATAATATTAACAACAACAAAATTATATGTCATATCAATAGGCCTACAATATGTTTACGAAGTTATAAGAAGAATAAAATCAGAAATATTATAAAAAAATATGAAGGAGCCTAAGTTAAAAGCTTAGCTTGTTATAATCAAGGTACTATCAGATAATTCGTTTTTCTGTTTTGAAAACGGAAAAGTAAAAACGGAATATTGGGCAAAAACTGATTCTGATTTGGTGAAAAATAACAGAATATTGAACACCTCTTCTGATTTCCTTTTTTCGTTTTTCCGTTTCCAAAACAGAAAAACGAATTATCCGATAGTACCGTTTAATATTTCCTTTTTCCTTTTTCCGTTTTGCGTGCGGAGCCAGAACAAAGACATTCGAGAGGGAAGAGAGGACACTCGTATACCGGGCAATGTAACGCTCTAAATTAATTATGTATTTAACATGTACAGTTTATACCCCCGTCACACTGAGCTCGTTCCTACTATATACGTCCTTGCAAATTTTGCCGAACGGGCATAGTCTGTGTGTAAACTGAGTGGACGTAGTAAATACTTCTTACGATCTGTTTACGAACTTCATGGACTAGCTCGGTCGGATTTCCATAAAAGTGTTCAAAAAAAATCGGGCGCCCATCTCGTCCTAAAATTTAACGGGGTGACAACGTACCTGAAACGAGATGGACGTACTACAAACGAAATTGCCGTACTTAAATCGTTATCAAAGATGTGCTAGGACGTCATACAAACGAGCATTGTATATTAATTATTCAAGTTCTAAAATTAAACGTAGTGACAACGTTCCTTAAACGAGGGTAAGACTACTCTGAACGAGAAGGATGTACTACGAAACATACGTTTCAATTTTTAAACAGAACGGCATGTCATAATTCCCGTCACACTGAGCTAGTTCTCACTGCGTTCTAGGTAGTTCTTGGTGAACGGGCTCAATCTGTTAACACACGGACTGAACGTAGTGCAGACCTTTAGAATCTAGTACAGACCGTTTAAATCTGTTTACGAACTTGGCGAACCGGGCCCGAACGGAGAGACGGAAAGGCATTCCGATTTTTTGTGAACATGTTACAAAAATGTACTGGCTTCAAGTTCTAAAATTAAACGTAGTGACAACGTTCCTTAAACGGGTAGGACTTACTCTGACGAGAAGGACGTACTACTAACATGGTATCTAACTTTTATCATGCTGCGCATAGGCACTTTTAGTGACGGTTTTGACGTGCTACGAACGGTATAGAGTGAACGAGCCGTTTACTCGGTCTGAACTGGATAACAACGTATTGCGGACGCGATAAAAACGGAATTGACGTAACTAGAACATTTATGAACTGCCTAGTATCGTATTCAAGAAATTATTTTCAAAGTTATAAGTTCCAACCCGACCAAAGCCCGTTCAGCAATTTTTTTAAAGAACGGGAAGAACGGGCAAGAACGTTATTAGAACGACCTCAGTGTGACGGCCCCTAATGAGCGGCTTTCAAAGTATAGGAATGTGCGTCCTTGCGCCCTGTCTTGATCCGCTACTGCAGACCTGTCGAAAGTCCTGAAGGGGGGGGGGGGTGGGGGTGCAGTTACATGGGGAATTACATTGGGAGCCCATATTGAAATGTCAGATTCTGGCATGCACACGTTTTCCCTATACGTCACGCCAAAAAGCAAAAACGTACATCATGTTTTTTTCACTTCACGTTCGGTCGAGCGATAAGGGGGGGGGGGGGGGCGGGGGGGTAAACATGCTTTTGTTGGGCCATCGCAAGCCAAAAGATCATCATCCATAGAGTAGGGATAAGACATTACTTGGGTTTGTCATCAAATCATGCATCAAAAAAAAAAAATAAATAAATAAATAAATACCAGGGAAAGGGCCCAAAAGCCCCAAATCAAGGAACCTTTTTTCTAAATGTTTGGTACGGGTCGCTCCCGCTCGACCCCCCCCCCTTATCGTCGCTTGGTAATCTTTACGTGTAAAAAATTGATGTAGCTTTTTGCTCGCACGGTCTGGCTGACGTAGGAAAAAAAATATTGGGTCTGCCAAAATCTGAAATATTTTGGTCCACTTCTAATTCCGCCACTGGCCCCCCCCCCAAAAAAGAGGAGTTTTGACAGGTCTGCAGTAGCGGATCAAGGCAGGGCACAAGGGACAGGGGCACAAGGACGCACATTCCTATACTTTGAAAGCCGCTATTTGCTGTAGGCCTACATTGTTAAATAAATAATTAATTCTAGAGCGTTACATTGCCCGGTATACGAGTGTCCTCTCTTCCCTTTCGAATGCTTTATCTGGCTCCGCACGCAAACACGGAAAAAGGAAAAGGAAAAAGGAAATATTAAAACGGTACTATCGGATAATTCGTTTTCTGTTTTGGAAACGGAAAAAAACGAGAAAAAGGAAATCAGAAGAGGAGGTTTCAACTATTCTGTTATTTTTCACCAAATCAGAATCAGTTTTTGCCCAATATTCCGTTTTTGCTTTTCCGTTTTCAAAACAGAAAAACGAATTATATGATAGTACCTTGATTTGTTATATTGTAGGCTCCTTTCAGAAAAATTGATGTGTAAAAGACATTTAAAACAAGAAAATACAAAGATATATAAATAAGAGTAACTAAAGTATGTACATATTTTCACTTTATGTGAACAATGGCAAACCACGATAATAAACATGTCCAGATTTGGCGCATTGAAAAGCTATTGCCTGAGTATTGGCCGGCATGGCGACAAAAAGAATATCATTATCCTAACCCTAATACAAGACAATATCTGTGCTCCAAATGAAGTCACCAATATAAAAACTATCGTGACATAACAAAAAAAAAAAAAAAAAAAAAAAAAAAAAAAAAAAAAAAAAAAAAGAAAAAAAAAGAAAAAGAAAAGCGGCAGAGCAAGGGGAGGGGTGACAGACGTGCACTTCCTATTTTTCTTTGTAAGTCACTCATTGAATATTAGAAAATTTCCAGCTTCGCCTCCCGTTTTTCAAATTTTCCAGCTTTGCCCCCTTCTTTCAAATGTTGAACCTGCTCTTCCAAATTGCAGCACATGTTCTCGCCCTCCCCCTCCCTCGAGAAGCCTATTTGTTTATGACGTTGCCAAGGAACATTTTGCCCTCTTTCGCAAAGACGTTTTAAAGCAACCTTCTTCCATCAACATTTATTATAGTAATTTTCTGGAGGTGAAAATATTGTAATTTTAATGCAGTAAGTAAATCTTTCTACACGCATATATTTTGCGTATATTTTGCTAGATCTCTGAGGGCACGCCACGAATAATAATATCTCTTTGGTAAAAGTATAAAAGTATCTAAAAAGTATACAAGAAAGAGTTTTGGGAGAGACATGAAACGGCTTAATGATTTTCTTCCACGATTTGGTAAAAAAAAAGAAAGAAAAAATATACCTCTCCACACTCGAGTGCCCCAAAGTGATTGTAAATCACGTTGATAATACCTATACATGTAAAAACAGAAGTCCCTTGCGAAACTTGTTTTTTTGATATTTATGTTTTCAGTGGAAATCTGTTTAATCCATATAAATTTATTTATTCCAATTATTCTATACAGGCGGAAAACAAACCTGGAGCCAACCGCGAATCACAGAATGAGATGATGAAGGCCAACCGAACCCTCGCATACATCATCATCTCCTTCCTCGTTGCCTGGTTACCAAACGCTATTATCTACCTCCTCTTTGCTATTGACCCGCATCTCATCCAAGGGAATCGGAGTTTCCCACCAGAAGTTCGTCAATTCTTTATCTGGCTTACCTACGCAAATAGCTTCTTTAACCCTATCTGCTATGCCCTGTCCCAACCGCTGTTTCGCCGCACGGTACGGGACCTCTTCTTGCGACCCATCAATACTGCCAATAATAGCGATTAACCCATGCGCGTAGGGCCTATTCTTGGGGGAGGGGGTGGGCACGGGGCCCGGGCCCGGGCCTCCCCGAGTAGGCGCGCAAGGGGCGCCGAAAAGAATAGAAAAAAAGGGAGAAAGGGCGACAAACTGACCTAAAACTTAGGGGCGCCATAGCGATCTGAAACTTAGGGGGGGGGGGGGAAGCGCCAAATTGACCCGAAACATACAGTGCGTCCCAAAAAGAACTATACACTTTTGACAAGGCTACCAAATAAAAAATATATGATTCTTGGAGAAAAGGTTTAGATGTATATAAAGCTCATATCCTCAACTATCATTCTGACACAAAAAAAAATCTGAAAACAACGCATTCTTCAGTGAGCAATGCCCACTTTTATGAAGGACAAAAACAAAATTCATATCATTGATTTTTGCTCTGATTTCAGTTTATTTTTGTCTTTGTTAGCCGATTTATTCCATTATTTCTTGGATCCTTCTTGGCATGCCATACCCAGGGGATAAATGAATAGCGAATTCCTGTGCAGGTTGTTTTTTGTGTCCCTCCTAAAAGTGGGCTTTGTTCACTGAAGAATGAATTATTTTCGGAATTTTTTGTATCATAATGACAGTTGAGGAAATGAGTTTTATAAAAATCTTAACTTTTTCCCCAAGAATCATATATTTATAATTTGGTAGCCTTGTCAAAAGAGTATCGTTCTTTTGGGGATGCACTGAATAGCCGTCGTCTTAACTTAGGGGGGGGGGGCGCAAAATTGACCTTTAACTGAGGGCACTATAATGATCTTAAACCCGTTGATCAAAAAGCAAAAAAAATACAAAAAAAAAAAAAAATACAAAAAATAAAGAATAAAATACCAAATTGACCAACTGAACCCTACCACTACAAATAACCTACCACTGTCAAATAAAATGGTACAAATGGAAAACAATTTTTTTTATAGTATGAAGATTAATCACAACCTGTTATTGTTTGGTATTTTCATAAAAGAGGAAAATCAGACTTTCTTCTGCAATTTTTTTCATCACATTTGGTGTTGTAATTTTTTTTTTTTTTTTTAGATATGACACAGTTTTCTGCAACCAAGAAATATCTATTTTTTTGCCCGACGTCCCAAGCTTTTGTGTAGGTTTCGCATAATGGCCATGATTCAGCGCTCCAGAAAAATAGAATGCGTGATTTTGATTGTTACTCGTCGCACAAAATTAGCATAACCTTTGTTTTACGAAAGCAAAATTAATTATACAGAACAAAAGTACATCAGCAAGAAAAAATCTTTTGTCTATAGTTTGCGTACACATACACATATTATTTGAAAAGATTTCACACCTAAATTAGTTCCCCCGACTGTACCATTTTTTTGACACAGACTGTATTGGCTGGTATGGCATTCTCAAGGCCAAAAGCTAAACACATTTTAGCACCTTCACCCGCCCGCGCTTATCGCTCGGCCAGCGTGATATGAAAAAAAAAAAAAAGTGAAATGTACGGGAAAAAATCTGGAGGGGAGGGCGCCAAAGTCACGTCGCACCCATCGGGTGCCAAATCCTGGATACGCACTTGTAACCTCTCATCAAAAGTGCCCCTGGCTGATTAATCCAGAATGATTTTGCAAGTTTTTGAAACATCTGACTAGAAAAAAATATATAGGAACCCCAGAGTGGGTAGATCACTC
Organism: Paracentrotus lividus; assembly: GCA_940671915.1. Lineage (NCBI taxonomy): Eukaryota > Metazoa > Echinodermata > Echinoidea > Camarodonta > Echinidae > Paracentrotus > Paracentrotus lividus. The sequence continues at coordinate 57,937,668 of CALNVZ010000174.1, forward strand.
TGGGTACATCCAATCACCGCCACCAAAGTTTACAACCAGTACACAACATAGTTTATCACAACCACCACCACCATCGCCATCACCACCAGACTCAGCGAACTGATGTGTATTTTCAGGGGAAAAAAAAATGGAACTAACGCATCTCCTATATGGACTTTTTGACCACGCCCACATTACAGCTGGATGCAGAATGTCAGGGATATGTTCTAACATTTCAATTCTTCACCAATATTTTGTATGTTTTAAATATTGGTATAATTCAGTTCTACAAATTTTGAAGAGTTTACCAAATATGAGAAAAAGTTCACCAAGGTCAAAAGGTTACATACACTGTTCGTCATAAAGGTGAATATTTTCTGGCTCAGCGACATTATGTGCTCCGTTATTAATTTCTTGAATGTGTTTGTCACCGCTTCACTTTCTGGGATCCTGGTATATCTTGGACGTTCCTCAACCCTTCCCGGGATTTTTCTCAAAAAAGTTTGTCACCCCCAGAAGATGGCCATTTTCGTAATTTTTTCTTTATTTGGGGCCCTTTTTTGTTCACGCGACACACAAGGCCACACCATCCTACCCCAAGAAAACACGTTTGAGGTGGAGATTTGTTATTGTTCTTAAATTAATCTAGATTTATGGTTACAGGCTCGACTCTTTTGTCTAGGGGAGGGTCAAAATTTATTTTGATTGGGGTTCAACATTGATTTTATTCATTTTCAACACCATGGAAATTTCTATCTTCTCTAAATTGTATTGTAAAATCTCAACCAAACATAAATCAAAATAACAATTATCAATAATGACTATTTACAGCCTTGTCATCAAGGATAAACAAAATTTAAGGGAAATGATGATATTTAAGGGTTAAAAGTGGTTTTTCATTTCTTTTGTTTTCAGCAAAAAGATGGAATAAAATAATCCGAATTTCACCAATCTCGTTTTTTTACTTCAACCCCTCCTCTAGACAAGAGACCTTAGCCTGTCCCAGAAATATAGATTTAACTTAAAGACAATATAAAACAGTACACCTCAGTCGCGTTCCTGGGGGTAGGAACTGAGGGGGGGCTTGATCGGCCGGGGAAAACAAAGGGGCCCAAAATGAGAAAAAATGACAAAAATGGCATCACGGGGTTGACAAACTTTTTTGGAAAAAGCGTCCACGTGAAGGGGTTGGGAGAATGTCCAGATATACACAGGGTCCCAAAAAGTACAAAGCAGGGAGCAACATATTCAAGAAATTAAAGTCAGAGCAAAATCATGTCGCTATAGCGGCAAAAAAATATTCCACCTTTATGACGGACAGTGTACATTGTCCTTGTATAGCCATCAGCTCTACCACCACGCTGGAACCCTTCTAGGATTGGAGGAGTGTACAAATACTCCGGGGGCCTCATCTCTTCACACGTTATATTAAATTTATGCACATATATTTCTCTCCCTCAATCACCATCACTACCACCACCATTACCACGACCACCACTACCGCCACCAACACAACCATCACCACTGTCTATTATCCAGTGCATCCCAGACAAAAAGTAAACCGAAATTTGAGAGCCGCATATAAAAATTCTATAGCTTGTGTGACCTTGATATTTTATTTCACGATAAAGAGTAACTCAGATTCAATTCAATGATACCAAACTTATACCTGTGTTGTGACGGATGAGTGAGCACTTCGGCTTTAAATAAACAAGCATGATAAAAATTACCATGTACCAAGTTTGGGCAAAAGCTGCCCTTGCATTTAAGGACGTTGCACAGTTGAAACGAAGTCCATGTCATTTTCACCAAATTTTGCACAGAGTTACTTTGGTATCTATGTATGCCAAAAATGCAAGAAATAATATAGGTTCATGTGCTTAATTTTTTGCTACGGGACTTTGAAGTTGCCATGTTTGCATGGCATGTAAAATACGCATAATTCAAGAAATTGGCCTCTGTTAGACCTCGCGATTGCAACAAACGAGTTAAAATCGTCATTACTTTATCAAAACCGTATCAAACTTTATCAAACCTTCCCGATTTGTTACGACGTTTATGCCAAAGATGGGGACATTGTTTAAACTGACACATTTTTAATTTTTTTTCGAGCCAGCAGCGCCCTCATGTGGCAAAAACGGTGTGTAAAATGGCAAAAACCATATCTTAGAGGCTTAGAATCTACAAGAAAATAAAAAAGTATAGTTTAAGGTGCACTTCTTTTAAAAACCATGACAGTCTCATCAAATTTTGCAATGTTGTAGAGGGATTCATCATAAATATGTAGACACTTTAAAAAAGGGGGGTCCATGTGCTCGTTTTCGAACTATCGGCGCCCGAATACTCGCCAATCGGCTTGAAAAGTCACAAAAAACACGCCGAAAACGTCCAAAAAGCGTGAAAATCCACTCTAAATTACACTTGATTAAAAATGATGCACCCAAACATTCAAAATCCATGTCATTTTCATCAAAATTTGCAAACGTGTAGAGGAATACATACTCAATGGGTAGAAACATTAAAAAAAGGGGGTACATGCATGTGCTCGTTTTTAAGCTATCGGAGCCCAAATAGTTGCGAATTGGCTTGAAAACCACAAAAACGAGCGGAAAACGTCAAACAAGTCTGAGAATCCAACCTATATTACACTTGATTCAAAATCATGCTCTCGAACATTCAAAATCCATGTCAATTTGATCAAAATTTGCCAAGTTGTAGAGGAATATAAACTAAAGGAGTAGGAACATTAAGAAATGGGGGTCCATGTGCTCGTTTTCAAAATATCGGCGCTGTAATGGTGGCGAGTCGACTTGAAAACCAGCGAAACGTGCCAAAAATACTCCAAAATGTGAAAACTCTATCAAATTTTCGACTTATTCAAGATCCTGCTCCCAAACATTTACAATTCATTTCATATCCGTCGCAATCTCTAGAATAACACAAACATGCACCAACATAAATGCTTTACATATCTCTTCAAGTAGGTAAATAATGAACAAAAAGAAGGAATAAATAACATATTTATAAAGTTCATCTCTTTGAACGCTGGATCGCCCATGCATGAGCGCTGTATATTTTTCCATTGTGACGTAGTAAATAATGCGCGCCCAGGATGCGTCAAGATGCGCAGAAACATAATTGTGCAACGTCCTTAAATAGTCGAAAATAGTAATCCTTTGTCCCTTATGAATTAACGTAGGAAGGCTGACCTCAAACAATGAATAAATTATCAGATAACCAGAGCTGCTTCTGCTAAAACTTGGGACAAGGTGTTTTTTTTTAAACCAAAAGTTTTCTAAAAACTACGAGTGCCAGTCAATCCATCGAGAAGACAGGAATCAATCAGTGGATATAATATGAGTTACTCTTTGTGATGATATAATAAATTAATGATAACTATAAGTTAACAAAGGCTTTTCAAGTTGATTTCCTTTTTTATTTTGGGAACGCGTTGGTAAAGGCGTGGGAAGGCCTTGGAGTGGTCAGGAGTTATCGTACAAATAAGAAAAACAATTTGTTGAATTGAATAACGAATTTATCTGTCCCGTCAGTTATTTGTGGCGTACCCTCAGGGTAGTCTCCTTGGACCTCTGCTGTTTATCATCTACAATCCAAAAGACTTTACAAAATCCTCAAAAACACCTGTCCTATATCTTAATTTGCAGAATGATTCAAATTATTTATCACATTCCAACCCAAATCCATCTTCTATCAACACATAAACTTAGAACCTTCGAAAATGTCTTAGAATGGGTTAAGACTGCAAACACAACTTTCTTTAAATCTTGAAGAACAAATTTAATATGTATTTAGCAATACAGTGCGACGACTTACCAGGCGAGTATTCTTATCTGATGGAACACCACCTCACACAAAGTTCTCATCGTTCCAGATTTCTGTTAACTTTCGATGGAGCAAATTAAAATTGGAAACACATTACTTTTAACATATTGCAAAACAATGCTCCCGCAATATCGTTAAATATGACACAATAAAATACTTCTTTTCCCAGTTTCCACACTCTTACCTTATACCTTCTCCTAGTTTTAAACCAATCTTAACTATGCATTATGGCATGGGGTACATTCAAGTCAAATTTCATATTGATAACAATGAACCACGCTACAAAAAGGCTTTAAGAATTAATGCATAACACACCATATAGCGCAGCGCACACATGACCGCCACTTTATTCCTTAAGTCAAAAATTCTCAAGTTTTCAGACCTATTTTTAATTTATCCAAACAGGACAATTCAATGTAAAACTAAAAAAAACAACAACTTCCCACGTCTTTACAAGTATGTTTGCGAAAAACCAGGCCAATACACAATTACCATACAAGACAGGGGCTCAATTCTTATCATTCATCCGCCGGACTCGCAATCTTTTTGCCACTCTAAAAACTATTCGTTTTTTACGGACGAAATACCTGGGAATCTCTAGTAATGAGATATATATCAGACTTGCCCTACGCTTAAGACGTTTTCCAAAACAAATAAAAACAAATTCTTTCACAGTTAACACAGCCAAATTCAAGAGACAAAAGCAGTACCACCCCACGCCGACCACCTCCCATCCACTCTCCCGCCAACTTCTCCTTTTCTTCCTCACTTTTCACTATTCTTCATATCTCAACTACACTGTTATGTTCTTCCCCGCCTTTTTTTGTTTAACTCATGAATCATCTTTTCTCCTCCATCGTATTCACTTTTACTTATCATTCTTATCAACATATATGTATAGTATGCGGTCGAATTTTATTTGAATAGCACAACATAAAAATGGAACTGCTATGTCGTTGTATTTTCTTTCACTTTATAGGGGCATGTAAGTACTAGCAAGGCCGATGCTTTTTAACAATGTCTCTTATTCTGATTTTTTCTTCAATACAACAAGATGTTTATGCCAAGAGTGCTTTAAATTTCAAAATAATTTGTAATACGTTGTTTATCAAGATTAAGTTTATATGCATTGTACTGTTAATATTTTGTTGTTTTTTTTTCCTGAAAGAACGGAATTAATAAATACTGAATTGAATTGAATTGAATTGAATTGAAAGGAAAATCATCTAACTTACAAAACAAGACCTACTGTTTGTTATAATTACGAGCATACAAATATTTCATACCCGGTCACGTTGGTCCTTTAATTTAAACATTAATTAAGGTTGGTTTATCTGAATAGTTGCGGCAAGAATCCAAAGGTTCATTTTTTAGAACATGATATACAGTCCAATATACCAAAGAATTGTTCCGAGAAAAAAACAATTGTTAAATCCGAAGTTGTAGTAAGGTTTCCGTTAATAAAAAAAGGTTAGACTTAGGGTTTGTTTTCTCTTTCGGCATTGTTCGGAATAACGAAATAATTTTCGTTTCGAAATCAACGAACCCTTAACGTTTTTCGGAGAATGGAAAATTCGAAATAATGGACTGTAGGAATAGGAAATCTTCAGATTAATGCTGCTATGGAATCCTAATTTATAATTGCATAATATATTAACTGCTAATAATCTCCATACAGTACAAATAATCTATGATATATTTCATACTTCCCCATTCATTATAATTGCATACGAGTGAAAATGACTTTAATCACTGACTCATTCGAAAATTGATTACATGTTCGCTGTAGTATAATTTTTTTTATTGCTTACATCATTTCCATTTTCTGCCGAGAGAGTTTGCTATTCAAGGAGTATTAATTTCCACATGAGGTCGTCCGTGCATTCGGTCACGAAAGAAATTTGCTTATAATTTTAAGGTAACCAAGAAAGAGATTGACACAGAATCAGAAGATCTAAACGGTACGAAAGTCAGTCGATTGTTTGATATTGATTTTGTGGCTTTTCATCTGTACAGGGTGACCCAGAAAAAAGGAAACCCAACTTTGATCAACAATAATTTCAAAAATATTCCAATGGGGATTATGAAATTTATATC
>CALNVZ010000174.1:57944267-57976180 GCA_940671915.1 Paracentrotus lividus
TGATATAAATTTTATAATCACCATGGAAATATTTTTGAAATTATTGATGATCAAAGTTGGGTTTCCTTTTTTCTGGGTCACCCTGTATAATGATTTCTGGCAGACCCTTTTTTCCCCCAACACTCTCACATTACTTTGTTTTACCATGATTTTAATTCATAGTTGCAAAGTACATATTATGATATTTTTTATTTATTTATTTATTTTTTTGTTGACAATATTATTTTTGGTGTAGTAGGCGCGCTATGTTGATGAAGAGGTATCAAAACTAATTGTCGTCTACGCCTGCTATATTTTCGAATATGTTGTTTGCGCCCCCTCTATTTCTAAATCCTGGATCCGCAGCTTCAGTTAAAGAAAGTTATTATAAATGATTTGTATCTTGGTGTGCATTCAGTGCCGTCAGGATTTGGAATTACAGGGGGTGCATACGGTAAATTTGAAAATGGAAGGGGTGCATGCGGTAAATTTTAAAATATAGACTGCACACACGAAGACATTTTCTCACATATAATTTTTATCAACATTTATGCTCAATCAATGTGTGATTCTCAAAAAACGGAGAGGGTTTGCGACCTCGACCTTGATCCGCTGATCATTGAAATTCTTTTCAGAGTAAAGTCGCCTTTGTTTATTATTTCTTTTTATTGAGGGAGGGGGGGGGGGTAGAGCCCCTCTTTGTAAGAAAACGGAGGGTGCTAAATTATTATTAAAATGGATGTTGATTCTAATATTTTGCTCATTTTTCTTACTCCAAATGATTAATGAGAATGTGGTGCGCTTATAGGTAGGGCTTCAAAATAAGTGATATCTTCATTTCACTGGTATTTTAAATGTTGTGTCCAAGATGGGCACCAAATCTGAATTGGGCATCCCGGATATTTATCGAGGGGGAGGGGGTACAAACTTTGTGATAAAATGTATACAAAAATACAGCATTGAATTTCAATTTTTTTAAAATCTTCTTCTTCATTTGTCGTTTAAATAAATGATCTTTTAAATTACAATGAATTGACTCAAGAGATAAAATATTAAAGGTTTGTTCAAATTGATAAATATATATTTTAGTTGATGATATTTAGTTGATATGATATCGATGTTGTGCCCTTTCATTCTACCCAAATAATTATAATGTGCTACACAATTTGATAGCCATATACCTACATAAACCTATACTGTTTCTTTATATATAATATAGGATTTCCCAGTCAGTTTCAGAAGCTCGTCACTCCATTTGATAAGCGGTTCATTCAAATTAGGACGATTTAGCTTTCCGTCGATTTTCCAGAGATCAGATTCCCTTTTCCAGCAATTAATTACATGTTTCATTTGTTCAAATTCCAATTAAGTGCACTTTATACGTAAAACAGTAATCCAATTTAGCAGAGACGCTGCTATGATTGCGCAATACCGCCATAAGCAGCATTTAAATTCATTCCGAGTTTTTAACTTACAGTAAGTAGCATTCAAATTAGGACTTAAATTTATAGCTGCAGGAAATGTTTTTGTTTTTAATCAAATATTTTTTTTGGTCGTTAAATGTTTGCAAATTGCTATTAGCAGCAACTGTGAATATATTATATATATTATATTATTATATTATGGCATGTGCTTAAGTATGAGACATATTTTTCAAGTTATTAATTCGTTCATGAAATTATTTTCCCCCTACATTTTCTTTTTACTCATGTAACAATTTATCTTGCATAATTACATAGTCAACCCACAAAAACTCTTCCACATAACAAATTATTCATGCGCGTATTTCGGGAGGGAGGGGGGGGGGTAGGCGGACAGGGGCGCCAAAACAGAGGAGAAAGAGAAAGAATTGAAGAAAGAATTTTAAAAAATAAAATAAAAAGGGAAAAGGAGGGGGAAAGGGGTAAGAAAACAAAGGAAAAAGGGGCGTCATAATGATCGCCTATCATATCTTAAATTTAGGGGGCGCCAAATCAACTGTAAACTATAAGGGGCGTCAAATAAACCTTAAAATTAGGGGCGCCATACTAATCTTAAACTAAAGGGAAGCCACTTCCATCTTAAATTTAGGGGGCGCAAAATTGATTTTGAATTTAGGGGCGCCATATTTATTTTCAACTTAGGGGGCTCCAAATTGACCTAAAACATATAAGATCTTAAATTTAGTTGGGCGCCACTTTGATCTTTAAGTAGGGGCGCCAAATTGATATAAAAACAAAGGGGCGCCAAAGTGATCTGAAACTTTTGGGGCGCCAAATCAACCTGAAGATAAGGGGGCGCAAAGTTGACATTAAAATTAGGGGCGACATATTGGCGTTGATTCCATAATAGATTCAAGGGCGCCAAATCGACCTGAAGCTAAGAGGCGCCAGATTGACCTTAAACTTAGGGGCGCCATAATGATCTTTGATATTTCATTCTAAAGTAATTAACCAGAGCTTAAAAAAGAGTAATTGTTCATCATAACACTCAATACAGTAAAGAAATGTTTAAAGTGATCTAAATCTCAATAAAAAGAAAACGTTATATTTTTTCATTATTATTTATCATTATTCTCATGGAATAGATATAAAGCTTCATAAAAAGAAATCGCTATCTTAAATGTTCAGTCTAAAAGTAAAAAAGAGGTAAAAACGATTTGTCAAATTTTAGACCAACTTGGTTTAACCAACGCCAAAGTTGATTGCCTCAGCGCGGATTTGATTGCGGGATCTCAAGCATTCCATCCGATTTACTAATTTGATTGCTTTTGAGGGGGATTTTGATTTGAAGGCTTTTCGTACCGAAGCGAAGGAACTAAGTTGGAATTTGAATGATGAATTTGACGCAGTAGAAATATTTGGGGAATTTGAATGAACTGATTATCGAATGGAGTGACGAACTTCCGAAACTGAGTGGGAAATACTATACTTAGTGAAATGGAATATTTGTTTTATTTATCTGTCTCATTAGCGGAGCTTTAACTGAGAATCGTTTTAATATACATAATGAAATTTGGCAAAAACATTTTCTTATAGATTCACAGATCTCCCCCTCTCCCCACACCACTTAGAAATAACTGAAATATTGTGAAAGATTTCAGTCTCACTGAAACTTGAAAACATGTTTTTTCATCTTTAAACAGATCACGTTCATGTCTTGGAGGAAAAAAGTTACTGAACAGAAATTTGAACTTTTTACGGCCACTTAATAAAAACTTACTTTCTGAAAGAACATCGTACACTGAAAACCTAACCTCGTCCGTGAGTGGACGGACTAGCTTTAAAGCTAGTCAGTTAAGACGGACTAGTTTTAAAGCTAGATGTGCATGTTAGTCCGATCGAGACGACTAAGCTTACACGAATCCAAATCTCTCACTTGACGCGAACAGAGCTATTAAAGCTAGCCAGTCACAGCTGATGTTAGTCCGTCGATGCGGACGGACGAGCTCAATAAAATGAATGTAGCCTCAGCTTTACCAATTAGAATGACCGACTAGGATTTGACACAAGCATGCAATGTCGCTACAATTAAAATGACTGACCTAGCTTTCTGAAATACACACAGATGCGATGTCAATTATTCATCATCCATTGTAAATTTAGAGCGGCATGTTTCCGACATTTATCACATGCTCAAAGTGAATACATATAGTTCAAAACAAAGTTTGTATTGACCTGACAATTCTTAAAGCTTACGATACATACATCACACACGACAAGAATGCCATTCACGAGTAAGGTTTCAAAACGTGTTGTTCTTCCATTCTTTAATTACAGGCTAATTGAATACCTCGTTGACTATGAACCCAAATCTGGTCCATCTTATAGATACTGGTGAATCCCGGACTAAGCAACAGCAGTGAAATACAAGGTGGAATAGCAATCGACGGTGAATAACTCATGCGCATTGCGAAAAAGGACATCACCTATTATTTGTATATATTGTTAATGTGAAAATCTATTAATTGATTGCAAATTGTAAGGAAGCAGATTCCGACTATACCCCCGTAAAACTGTATTTTGATTGAATAATGGCCGATCTCCTTTCATGTTGATATGTGTTGGAGTATCTTTTTGAATTCCTTATTTTTCAGTTCATAGATATCGATATTTTTTACATGCTGGATTAATACTACAATCACCAACGCGAAACAAATTCTGTCTTGCAACATTAATTTATAAATTGCGTTACATTATTCTCTACTTTATCACTAATCGCACTGTGGTTTAACTGACAAACGGATAATTCAGCAAACAATTAAATATTGAATCAATTCTAATTCTAAGAATCTAATATGTGCACTATTTCTTTTAGATTACTATTCTATAAGAAACGAATTATTGGATGTTAGAGGGCCGATTGCGGGATTCAGTCTCGAGGTTGGCTCTCAAGAAGATATGCGTTGAAAATCGCAAACATAGGCAGGCCTACAAGAAACAAGACAATGTGACTGCAAGCCATTGGCGGGGGAAGCCCGTGGGACAGTTGGGGACCGTTTCACCCTCGAGTTTTTTTTCTGGGATCGTCCCCCTGATTTTTAAAGGCGATCAGCTTAGTGAAGCTAATAAGAGGCAAAATGTATGTTAGGATATAATGTAAATGCTTTTAAGCCCCCCCCCCAGTCGTGACATCAAATCGCGCACTAGAAGCAAGACATATAAAGTATAAATTCAAAATGCATATATTAGCGTTATGGATTTGCATATAACTTTGTTTGGCCTGTCTTCAGATGTAATTCATTTCACATTTTCATGATTTTCCAAATTAAATCTCAACATCACATATTAATTGCCATAATGTTAAATCAATTGTGCCTCTGTATTAATTCCTGTATTCTGATATCATACATAATAAAATGATTTTGGCTTGATATTTGAATTTTGTGAAAAAAATTAATCGATATCTTTAAAAATGTTTTCTTCATATTTCAGATTTGACGCTCTTGACAAGCTGATGAAAGCCATATTAAGCTACTTTCGTAATGCTAGTCGTCGAGACAGAAGTAAGAACATCGCGGACAGAAAAGCGCGATCTGACTAGTTTTGACCACCTGACGGACTAGCTGTGTTAAGCTAGTCCATTCATCAAAGCTCGTCCAGTCTGGGCATCACTACGACTAGTTTTATGCCTAGTCCATCAAACTAGTCGTCAAACGCGACTAGCTAAAGCTAGTCCGTCGTGACCGACTAGCATTAAACTAGTCCGTCGTGACGACTAACTTTGACGACTAGCTTTCAACTAGTAACGTTAGAGCACGACGAACTTAAGCTAGCTCCGTAAAAGCGGATGATGTTGAAGCGAAAACCTAGTCCGTTCGTGAGCTGACTAGCTTTAAAGCTAGTCTGTCTGGGCATCACTACGACTAGCTTTAAAGCTAGTCGGTCTACCCATTTAGGTTTTCAGTGTACGTGTTCAACAAAGTTAGAATACATCTATATTTCATTTATTTTTTGTTACCTCATTCATTATTGATTTTTTTCTCTCTCTCGCTGACTAAAATAATTTATCAGAGCAATATCGCAATCTTTACAGAAAAAAAACTAGATATAGAAATGCTCTCTGAAATGAGATCTTGGGAATCTGCGGTCAAGAAAAATCTTTCATTTGTCATACCTTTTCTTATAGGAGAAAATGATTCAATCAGTCTTATTCACTCAAATCTCATGCTAGGATCTTTTTATTTTCTTCAAATGTGAATTTGTTTGTTGTGCCTTCATTATTGATTTTTATCTTAAAAGGATCCACCTTTGGTCTTTATGATCAAAAGGTTAAGTGAAATGCTCCCCTTTACTGGGTTCAATGATAACCATGATAACAAATAGAATATAATATACGCAAAACACATGCATAACGAGAACTCAGGTATAATATTCACGAAATTGACCAAATATTGATTTTTTTTTTTAAATTGAAAATTATATTTAGCAAGGAGAATTAATGCCTATAAAAAAAACGATGATAACAAAGTATAGTTTAAAAGGACACTCCCACATGAAAGCAAACAATCACAAGTACTGACAGAGATATATGGTAAAAAGAAAACAAGATAGATAAAGAAACTCTCAAAATAAGAGAGGTTTAATTCCATATCCTCTTGAAGAGGTCTATTTTTTTTTAGTGCTGTCGTAAGCACTAACAATACATTACAGCGTAGTTGAAGAAATAAGAAAACTTCTTTATGTATTGTCTGGTAAAATTATGTGGGAGATTGCAAAACATTGAAATAGTTTGTTGGTACAAATCTTAAATGCTGTTAGTAGAGGAAAACAAAAACAAACATGGTAACTTTTATAAAAACTTTTTTTTCTTTCTTTATACCGGTATAGCTCCATCTGGAGGCTTAAAAATGTCAGATTTTGGAAGAAATTCACCTAGCATTGCTTCACGGAATCGGGCAATTGGGTCAGCATTGACTGTTGGGCTATTCGTATTGAAAATTGTAGGATTTTTTTGACGCTTGATTTTTCTTAAAACATATGATTTAAATATTTCACAGTGCTTTAAATGTCATTTGCATAGTCAAGAGGGAGGGCGATTTTATAATTATGATTTTTTTCCCGTTGCCCCCCTTTTTTTTCGTGTCCTCCATTGGTTGACTTGGGGATCAAGGTCTGTCAATGTCTTCATTAGGTGAAATTATATCGATTTAGAAGAACGATTTACCAAATTAATTTCACTGAATATGATAATTTTTTTCAATCATACCGCTATAAATGAGAATTGATTAACGGTTCACAATTTGTAAATATGCATTTACCATTTTTTTTAATTATTATTTTGGTGGGGGGCGGGGGGGGGGGGGCAATATTTCAGTTTATAATCTAATAATTTGTTTCAGTGTTATGAAGATTTGCGTTTCACCATAATTGATTCCCAGTGCGATTAATTATGTTGAAGCCCAAAAATTATGGATTTTAGTCGCCACTTTCACCAAATTTTGGGGTCTAAAATTGTTTTATCATTATTACGGCAATATACATTTTTATTTCAATTCACATGATTTACATGCATGTTCTAGACTTATCACACACATTTTCTAAATTAGCAAACGGATGTAACTAATTTGTTCTTATTGAAACTAATCTGATAGCTAAACATTTTGAATTGTGTTTTTATTTTACATCAATATTTTGTGTTAATGCTTTACCATGAATCATTATCCCAAGGTTGCGGTGAGTAATTTTTCGTAAAGCCACAGATATGGTCAAGGATATCGACGATATTCTTACAAACTGTATTATGTACTATACTGCTTATGCATCGAAATCTAAGAAGGCCCCTTTCTCCCGCCTATCTTGGTTGTAAGCTCATAAGTACATGTAAGTTCTATTTTAGGATTAATTTTGGGTACCTATTACTTCTTCTCCTTACATGATTAATTCTCTCTTTGTTTTTCAGTTTCCTTTACTGGGGGGCGGGGTGGGTGGGGTGGTGGGGGAGAGAGGATGTTATTTGAGATAGGCGGCACATGCGGACAACTTCTCAGGAAATTTTATATTCTAACAAAAAAATAATCTATAATAATGCGTTTGCCCCATAAAAGCTAGGGGCGACAACACATTTATATATGCCCCCGACGTTGGTCCGCACTAGGGAGACGTAGGTTACTTATCTTTCTATTTAATAGAAGTGCCATTATATTATGGGTGCCCATTTTAATTAAGTTTCTGAGTAGCTGGGCACGGGGAAAACGTCAAAGTACTTGTAATCGGATATGCTTGATACACTTAACACTGTTTTAATCCGTCCATATTTTTCTTGCTACGAATTTCAGTTACAACGAGAGAGCTGCATGACATTAACCCAATGGGAATGTTAATTTTGAATTCAAGGGTATAAGACATAGACAAAAGCACAACAAATATCCACTCTCATTATTGATATCAATCCACTCCCTTTTGTTGGTGTATTTATATTTTATAGGAGTAATGGGGGTAAGAACCCTCACCCTCTTAAAATTACATACCCAACAACTATCCCGTTTAATTCAAGATTGCTTGAGCATTTCAATTTGCTTTTAAAGAAGCTTACATAACAAAGGGCCTACATTATATAGATATACACACTATACTTCATCTAAGAATAAATATCTTTTTTCAATCCCTCTTTCTTCTCTCTCGAAATCTCCACCCTTTCCGCTCTCCCTCTCAGATTCTCTTTAAAAATTATGAAAAACAGGATCGTTTAGAAAGAAGAAGAAGAAGGAATAGAAAGAGAGAAAAGAAGAAAAGAGAAGAAAAAAAGATAGAAGAAGAACGAAGAAAGGGTAAGGAAGAGCAAGCAAGAGCAAGAAGAAGAAAAGTATAATGTGTTTTACATCTGCTCTTGAAACAAAGTCAATTACTTGGCCAAATTCTTCCGGCTCACAGTGTTTAGCCTTTAAACTCTTTGTAAATGCATGTATATTTTGTTAGGGGATAGTACGGTTTGGAACAGGCTGGGACTTATTACCTAGAGGATATTAAATACAATTGTAATGTTACTTAATTAAATCAAAAAATATTCATAATGATCAACACTACCCTCAGGTTCTTGCTCATTAGCAACTGCACATTCACACACATTCTAGACAGCACATATACCTTGCAAGGCCTCGTGAAGTTAGGAGAAGTGTCATGTTTAGTTTTTTCACTGCTTCTGGTCAAATTTGTCAATTTTTACAAATTTTGTTATTATCTCAGAGATAGATCATAATTAATTGGCCAGTTTTTTGAATTGTTTACAAACAGTTATATCCAAGCTACAAATACAGGTTATAATACTATGGGCATTTGTTGTCCTCTTTTGTGCTGTAAGCTTACAAATGTCAAATGGGCCTCTGGGGTTAGTTGGAACATTTTGGACGGGGTTAGTTGGAACATGTACTAAGTAAATAGGTTTCTGCTGGATACAAAAATAAAAATCACATAATTCAATGAAGTGTTCCGAAATATTCCTATACATGTATATTAGTGCACATTGGACAATTTTATTTTGGTTTTAACAAAATATATTGCAGAATGCTACTTCACAGAACTTCAGAATATCTGTATGTGAGTGGATGATATCAAGTGTAATAAAACATGAAGTTAAAAAAAAAAATTGAACACCAATCTTTAATATTTTAATTGGAATTAATAAAGCAAGTTAGCTGAAGCCAAGCAATAATGTTGCAGGTATTTTAAATATGATTTTATATGATGTAATGCACAATGTTTCAACTTACCCCATACCTTGTTCCAACTAACCCCGTGTCTGGGGTTAGTTGGAACACTTGACATGGTCTTGTTGAAGATGGATTTTTTTCCGGAACCATCACTAAGTTTAAGAATTTTATGGGGTACATTTGTAGCATACAGATATACACTCAAGCTGATTGTTTATTGTTTCTTGAAATAAATCCACTTTTGTTTTACGGCCATTTTCGTGAAAAATGTTCCATATAACCCCGCTCTCCCCTACTCAAATCCGGGAGGACGGTAGATAAGACCACACAGAGGAGGCGAATGATACGCTACACGATTATATTTATATAAATATAGTGAGATATATTTCATTTTTCTCGAATATTACATATACAGAATACATTTCAGGCATTTAAAACTACCTAATGAATTCAAGAAAATACAAATATAGCTGATCAAGGTGAAGCAGAATTAACATGAATGTTGCGTTGACATGATATGCAAGTATTGTAATAAATGCGATAACTTCTTCCTTTTCATAAAATCCCTCTCTCTAGAATCATCAGACACTTTCATGACTTTACGTTAGTGCGTATTGTTCCAACGAAGGTAAAAGTAAAATTGAAAAGAAAGTTAATGCGGTGGTTACAACACATCGTAACTATCTACGACGTGAAATTCTCTATGTCGCAGAAAATTACACTTAAGTGTTGTGACCACTTTATATGTGACCATACAGAGAAGTTACATGTACAAAGATGATATCACATTTTGTTATAATCTACAATGGATAGATCATATGAAGCTGACGAGTAAAATGATTAATATTATCAAAGCTTTTTACTCACAACCAGGGGCATAGATATGACTTTGCTCGAAATCGTGTTTCTTTTTGATACTTGAGTAACGAATTAAATTGGAGGACATGATTAAAAATGCCTTGTCTTAGGAATAAAACTGAGATCCATGAGCCAGGAAGTGAGGCTAATATAATCATGCTTAATAGTCACCTTGATAATGACCCACCAGACCTTGGACTACTCGTGCTAATTAGTGCATAATTTCCATTTCTGATACAGTCTGGTAAATCAGTCAATTATTTTAAGCACCGTTTCCAAACATTTTTGTGGATGCGTCGAAGATTGATATTCATATTACATGTACATCTCTCTCATAGCTGCTATATATGTCAAGCAAGCCCCGGGGATGTTTCGGCTTTCCTGGCCCGTCTACACCACGTTACACATAATACTGTAATCGGATGCCTGATCGAAATGAGTCACGTATTTTGGATTATATATAGCTCCTCGCAGATATATTATGATCATAAGGGATTGATAGGCCAATAAACTTTGTTAGGGATTCACACTACACGAATAGAGTATGTATTATAATTCAGACATGGTTTTCTGTCACTTTTTAAAAGGTTTAGTCCTCAAAAGTCAACCTAAATATATTTATGGTAAAGTAAATAATTTTTTTTGGTAAAAAAATATCGGGAAAAGGGACATCATTTGTTTTGTTTTTGTTTTTGTTTTTTGTTGTTATTGTTTTTTTTTTTTTGGGGGGGGGGGGGAAGGAGGAGAGAGGGAAAGGAGTCCGGCAATACCTTCCCACCATTTTTGTCACGTAATGGGCTGGGCATAGGTGACAAGGGTTATTGCTTGCAAGCTTTTGACATCATAGCTCATCACGTGCCTCCCTCTGTGACTGATCCATTACCGAATACAGGATTAGGGGTGGGAGGAAATACTTATCACCATATTATCAAGACGGTATGGGTAACATCCGAGAGAAACCGATAAATCCTAAACCACCATCATTACTGCGAAATTTCTATAATATAACGCGTTATCATTATAAAAATGTGTTGACTATAACAAAACCTCGCTTACACTTTTTTCCTCATCATTGATATTCACTGGTTATGGATTTTCAAAGTTCAAAGAAACACAAACGCATTTTAACCAGTAAAACATGCAACCTTTTATCTGATACAATGTAAGTATATTGCACGTACACTGTCTCTGCTTCTGTCCAATCAGCGATTATACATTTTTTTTTAATATGTCAGTTATATCAAATATTATGTTGTGCTTTTACAAAAATATTCAGCACATGAAAGACTGAAGGGACGGGGTACATGCTTGTTAGTTGTATATATATATATATGTGTGTGTGTGTGTGTGTGTGTGTGGTTGGGGTGGGGGTGGGGCGGAGCGAGTGCTGGACGTTGTCCCCAAACTCAGATTTTATACTTTACAAATAAACAAAATACATGATACTGATTGAAAATTTATGCAAACTAACTTTATCGAGGAGTTTTGCACTTTAAGACACTTTCAAATCTAATCAAATCAAATCTAATCTAATCAAGGACCGAGATGTGACATTTCATGGAAGTACTTTTGCCTACGCAGCGTTCCTACTCTTCTGATAAAATAGAAGCTCTGCTGTCTTGCCAGTATTGAATTTTCTCTAGATTTTGTGATTCTAATGAAGCAATGAAATCCGGATTTGCATAAATTTACAATGAACAGAACGTGTTTGCCAATCGCGTGCATAATGAAAGACGTCTTGAGAATCACCAGTAATGACACTATTCAGACTTTTCATAGTCGTTTATACATCAAGTGACCTACAGTGGTGGATCCGGGCGGGTCGTAAGAGGCTTCCGCCCTGCCATTATTATCATTTTTTTTTGTTTTGAGAATCACACATTTAACATAATTGTGTATACATATATGTGAGCAGGTGAGGAACATTTTATAACGCTCTGCTTTTTCACAGCATAGAGCACTTTTTGCCGAATTTGATACATATATCACTATATACATATATACATTATATATACATCGAAAAAAAAAAAAGTTGCCCTCTACCCCCACTCTATTTCCAAATTCTGGATCCGTTGCTGATTAAAAAAAAAAAAAAAAAAAAAAAAAAAAAAAAGGGGGGGGGGGGAGAGGGGGCGCCGAAAATTGTTAGATTTTAACTGTAATTTTAGATGTGTTAATGATTTACATAACAATAAATAAGGAGGGAAACGATACAACAAGCTATTTTACACAGCATTATTTTGGCAAGAGACATATCAATTAACCTAAAAGTAAAGGAACTCATAAAAACATCAACACCAAGGAGACAGACTGACCAAAATATCATAACCAAATCACATCCTTTGTAGTTACACGTTGAAATTTAACACGTGCATTAATGCAAAAGACTATAGAGAAGGAAAAGTGAAAGGGGGAAAAAAAATCTAGTTCTTAGTTGTCATAACAACAGTAACGTCTCCAAATCTTTTTGCATTAATAGTCCATCAAACCCTAGCTGGCTCAGGATTATTATGCAAAATTAATACGTTATTGCTAAAGACTTTCATTAGCTCAGGTGATGATAAAACGAGCTCTACCAAATAAATATTAATATTTTATTCTATTTTTTCTCCAATATACTCTTCGTATTTGTATTAAGGGATCACAATATTAGGATATTTGTTTCAGGATGGCTGTGTGCAAGTTTTCTTGTACGCAAAGCTATTCATCGGTAACATTATCCTCAATAGCCATCAACAATTTAAGAATATTATGTTTCTTACAAACATAATGTGATAGTTATAAAAAAGGCAGCATGTATAAAATGGTATAAAAGTCAATATTTATATTACAGGCTGGTGAGCTGTTTGTCTGCGTAAAGACTACTCTCGACCCAAACTCGGACCATGGACTCTAGTGGCAAGTCAATGAATACAGCATACTTGGGCCACTCTGTGTCGCCGTAACAGTTCCGCGTGACAGAAGTGCACATGAAATTGTAGTCGTGCATGAGACTGACCCCGATCTTCTGTAAGCACATCCCCATGAAGACATCTTCCCAAGGGAAC
Organism: Paracentrotus lividus; assembly: GCA_940671915.1. NCBI lineage: Eukaryota > Metazoa > Echinodermata > Echinoidea > Camarodonta > Echinidae > Paracentrotus > Paracentrotus lividus. Next base: position 57,957,279 of record CALNVZ010000174.1, read on the forward strand.
AAGGGCGTGGTCAGGGCGGTACGGTACGATGCCTCTACCAGGTCAGTAGACATGATGAACGCTGGACCAGAGAGGTATGGAGGGTACGTCGATGCGGGGTAGAAGTCCACAGAGATGTGGTACTTGCCCCAATCCCCATCCCTGCTGCGTACCGCAGGGATGTTCAGATTCACGTTGCCGATAACAACCCCTTGAGAGGGCGCCCTAAGTATGAATTCCAGGATTCGCGCCTTGTTGAGCATGGTATCATCATCGATTTTCATAGCAAATTTTGCATGCCGACAGTGCTTTGTAACCCATTTCAAACCCATGACAGTCTTTCGCGTAAGGTTTAAGTAGCTATCAATGAAATCTTCCTGGACGATGTCACCATACATTCGAGCTTCATCATTGATCTTGGACTGCAGGACTGGATCAGACGTCGTGCCCAACATGAAGACAGTTCTGACGAGAGTATGATTGGATAATTCCCAGGCTTCTGTGCTGCCATAGGTAACTCGAATGTGGTCTCTCCGTTTCAAATGACTCAGAGCAGATGCCACAAATATAATCATAGGCACCTGACGTCGTATTCCTTGACGATCAACGCAAAAGTTTCGAGGCATATTCAAATAAGCGTATGTGTGTGGATCGGTTGGCTCCAGCAAATATTGACCGCTTTTTTGTAAATCAAGAGCATGTTCCTTCACGTCATCAAGACGTTCCTTTCCGAGTCCGAATCTCGGCACGCCTGCGATATCACGTCGCATTCGTGCATGGTTTTTGTTTCCGACACCACCCAAGGTACTTTCCCGATTTCTTAGTCGCACAATCTTGGCGTTGGCGGATGAAATACTTTTGAATCCTTCTTGGTCTCCTCCAACTGCGGTGATTGATGCCCACGATCTCTCCTGGCGAATACTTCCACCAATTATCTTCATGCCGAACATGACGATGAAGAATCCTAATAGGACTAAGTAGGGGTAACGCCCCACAGCTGACCGCCATATTTTTAGTCTTAACCATATCCTCATCATGAATGGCCGGATACCTCCTGATATCCCTCGGCATCGGTCAAAAATTAATATTTCAGCTTGAAATCTCAAGAGGAAATAATTATTTGGTATTATTGATCACCAAGCAATTAGCGACAAGCTTGAGACACAATTAGATGTTGTCTTGCTCAATTGAAATAAAGACCTGTTCATGGTTTAAATGTTTTCTTCTAAGTTTAAGAAGAAATGACTTATCCATATATATTTTCTAAAGAATCCTGGATCCAGGGGTCTGTAATTTAGGAAAATAATGATGATGGATTGTTTAAATTGTCGTTCAATTTTGATGGCCCATTCCAACAATTTAGACTGGAAATATGATATATTACTTTCCTGTAACCAAAAAAAAAGGTACATAACCGAATGAAACTATGTTGTTAATGTTCCAGGAATGACGGTCCAATCACTAGTATCCCAAAACGAATTCATCATCAACACATGTCACCATTATAGCTCCTTACCAGGTGCGTAGAAGTTCGAGTCCTTGTTTCATTGTTGGAAATATTGAAATGTTCTTGGAAACCTGCCAAAGAATCATTGCACCTTTGGGAGGATTCCTGTGTCGTGACGCTCTCCAGTAGCACTTAATGACACTTAGTTCCTGTGACTTGAGGTGTGGATTTGTTGCAGCCGTACAACTTCTATATGAAAACAAAGAGAAGGAAAAGCGTTTGGTATTTTATTGATATTTTAAGGATTCATCAAAATTATATCGTCATTCATTAACAGCATGTGGCATTGTAGGACTACTATTCTGAACAATAGCATGAGCAGTTTGTTCATGTTTATGTGTTCGGTATACCGTTTACTAGATATGAAAATGTTGTGTTTTGGGTCTACTTGGGATCAAAGGACGTTTTTAAGATTCAGGATGTATTTTTGAAGGTTGGTGAACTTCAATTAAAAATTAATACCTAATTCAAATTTAAGATATTTTAGGTTTGGATAGGTCTATACAGGCGCGGATCCAAGAAAATCGAATTGAATGCATTTCGGGGGCCCAATTATCTGGGGACAAAGAGCCGCTTTTGTTCCCAGACAATTGGGCCCCCGAAATGCATTCACTTCGATTTTCTTCGATCCGCGCCTGCTATAAGATCCATTCCTCACACATCTGTGATAATGTGCCTATGAATAGGATGTATTCAAGTTTCACCTCAGCAGTACATTATCATAATGTCCATTCAAGAGCAGCTCCTGCCTCAGTGTCATGATAAACACATTGTAACACGACGTTAGTCACAATATCATGTGAGGGCCTCAGTGACGTCATAATTCGGGATTGTCTGAATGTTTGGCTTGACAAAATCAAAGGATTAATTGATAATACAAAGATAAACCTTAATATAATCAATTTGTCAGCATACATACAACAATCATGACAATGTGATTCAATGTTGATTAGATGAATACATGAACATGTTCAGACATAATTTTTGTAATATCGTCATTTTTTGTGTTGATTTTTGGCCAATTTATAAAGTGGGAGGCAAGAAAGGAGACAGGAGAAAAATGACAGTTAGAATAAAGAGAGATAGGGAGACAGAGAGAGAGAGAGAGAGAGAGAGACAGACATAGAGCAAAAGAGAGAGATAGTGTGTGTGTATGCGTGCGTGCTTGTGTGTGTGTGTGTGTGTGTGTGTGTGAGGGTGATAGAAAGAGAGAGATAGAGATATATATCTATAGAGAGAGAGAGAGAGAGAGAGAGAGAGAGAGAGAAAGGGGAGGGGGAAGAAACAACAAAGAACAAGGAATTACGATGTCGACAAAATTGACCCAAATATCTTTTTCTGCCTCCAAGGGTGACGCACATCCCGATAAAATTAACATGACCTCAATGTGAACCCTAACACTCGATATATATTTAGATGCAACACAAACTCAATTAATGCCAATTAGCGGAGTCGTAGTGCTAATTATTCATTACCGTAAAAGACAATGGAACACATAATGATGTGTATTAAGTTTGTAACATAATGTACGAACCGATGTGTATAGGATTTACTTATTACTTATTAATTTTGACCCTGTATTTTTTTTTTTTTAGAATGTAATTGTGGCCCCGCACTTTTTGCAGCCCCCACGGCAAAAACTCTCCTAAGATTTTCATATTCTTCTTTGAAGTCGATCCATTGGAAATCAATTTAATAACTGGGGAAGACAGACTGTTTAAATGGAAATTTGGAAGGTGAAAAATGTTAAAGAAGTAAGGAAGGACCAAAAAAAAAAAAAAAACAATAACAAAACAAAACAAAAAAGACTGAACAATAACAAAGGCCTCAAAGGATTGAACAATGAGCATTGGTTACAACGACCTCGTACTTACTTTATCACCCTAATAAGTCTAATAGGCGAACGTCAGTGTACTTTTCATACAAAATTATGTTGATTTCTAAAGTGTGACGCAGTAAAACCAACTGAAACGTTAAAGTAGATCAAGACTAACCATTTTACTTACCGGTTCGATAGTTCCAGAGCGAAAATAAGGAAATCTACGGTTAAAACATCCGAAATTAAAATGTCTTGGCTTTATATCTCCTGAAGATCCATATGATACTCAAATCACACGCTAAACATGCGCCATTTGTCAGTATATCTTCAAGTTTATATTACAGAGTGTGTCTAACAAGGCTTACTCTGATATAAATGTCAGTTCAGTCTCCATCGGATTATGGCAATTAACTTATTCCTAAAAGCACTCATTCGTCTGAGTTCTTGATCCTACTATCACATCCTCTGGAGTGACCGATACGGGACCGTCCTACTTTCATACAGGCCTCGTGATTCGAGCTCAGTCTGTGACCATGACTCTGCCAACGCTAATTTCCGATCGAGCCCCAATATAGCTACTTTTTTCCTCTTTGAGTTCATGCCATAACCTGCTTTCATCCCCCGTATCAAGGAAGACACGATGTACTTGACATTACCAGGGCAGTGTGGGCTGGATGGGAGGGGAAGGGGGCATTGGGGTGTCTATGTACCAGGTGCGTCAGAAAAAAACTAGACACCTAGAAATGTGTCAATAAAAAGAAAACCACTTGAAAAACTCCCAAACTATTATACATATTCCGAAAGACTAATGCGGCGGTCACAACTCGTTGTACCTTCGACGTGCAACTTCCTACGATGGATTTCGTAGAAAATTCGTGCAGCGGAGGTACCTTGCAGGTACAATGCATGTACGACGTTCAGGAAGTTTTTCCAATACCCTGACTACAAAAACGCAGGAATCGCAGAAGTTGACCCAGGACCTGTGCGTGCATTGTACATGCAACGCAGGCTACGTTGATGGCACGTGCCCCGAAGCCTACGACGAGTTGTGACCGCCGCAAAACTCTTCCCGCATCTTTTGGTACCAATTTCGTGTGTTATATCCTAGCGCTTGGATGAACAGGGCGCATTGTTTGCGAACATGTAAATTTCGAATTGTGCAAAAGTGGGAGTAAAATCAAAACAACAAAAAGCTATAAAAAAAAGCAACTCCATCCTGATAAGGATAGGGTACATGCAGGTAATATGGGCCCCCTAAGCTCATTTGCCTAATTTGCATAAAATTACAAAATGACACACCGTCTAATCTTTGTTTATATGAATCAATAACTACTGCTCGAACTTTTATTGTGAAGAAAAAACAATTATCACCAACCCCCCCCCCCTGTCTGCAATATTCAAATGTTGACGTCATTACCAAAGTGCCCATATTACCTGCATGTGGAGGTAATATGGGCACATGTATTTAATGTATGTTTTAAAAACTACACTGACTCTACCATGTCTGGAATTTGCTTAAAAATTGAAAATCATTAACTTTAAGATATCATTTGAAATTATAAGACTCTTCAGTAAATACTTTGACTATATATTTCATTGTTTTGTGTTTTGGATATTATTTCTTTTTAAAATATTATTTAAATATTATTTTCATTATACAAGTCAATATTGGCCTACAATAAGTTATTTATATTAATTATATACTGTGAATATACCCCAAAAAATCGTAGCAAAGAGATTGATGCCTCATCCCAATACTAAGTACCAGAATCATTTCCGCCATTTTGGATGGCCCATATTACCTGCACTAATGTTGCTGTGTCAGGCAAGCATTCAATGCCTCATTGCACCCCTTCACTACAACAAATTGACCTTTACACGCTAGTATGATCAAAATGAAAAAAAAAAAAAAAATAAGCTTACTAAATATACAAAACAATTGAGATTACCCCCTCAAACACTCTTTCACCATCACATTCTGTGAAATATCAAATTTTACATCAGGGTAAAAAAATGCCGTAAGTTTTACCTACCTTGTTGGTTTTCAGCAATTTTCTCAGAGAAATTTCGGCATTAGATGCTCTCACGACGATACATTTTCGTATACAGTTCATATGAACAACATTATGGTGCTCACACCGGTCACCGGTCACCGGTCGACGGTCAAGACATGATTTGCTTCAGGTGGCCCATATTACCTGCTGGCCCATATTACCTGCATGTACCCTAGCATAACTTTTTAACGAAAATATCTTGCGCTTAATAATTTTGCCGGAGTGTTGTTACACAGAATTGACTACATTTTGTGTGGAAATGAGATAGATTTGTAGAGTCAGGCATGAATGAGCACACGTTAAAGACAAAATAATCACTTTTCAAAAGCATTCAGAGGCCTTTTTAGGTCTGTCAGTGACAATTTACTCTTTGATGTGTACTCATTCGTGAATTACTGGAAGGAATCAATCTAATTTTCACACAGAATCTAGTTGATAACTGCAACAATAATATTGGTAAGTTTTTTGGCTCTAAACATTTTCCTTAAATGGTTATGCAATTTTATTCAGGATGGAGTTGCTTTTTTGCCCGCTTTTGTTGTATTAATCTTATCCTCACTCTTGCACAATTCAAAATCGACATGTTCGCAAACAATTCGTCGCGTTAATCCAAGCGTAAAGATATAACACACAAAAATTGGTACCAAAAGATGCGGAAAGAGTTACTCTTTCAGAACTCTTTTGGAGTTCATTAATTGGTTTTCTTTTTATTGACATTTTCTAGGTGTCTAGTTTTTTTCTGACTCACTCGGTAGTGTCCCTCTTGTGTCCCTCTAAAGAGATTAAGCGGCTTTCGGAGCACTAAGGTAGCATGACTACGGTAGCTCTCCAGACCAAAAATCGGACTGCGCATGCCCAACTTCCTTTTTGCTACCGTCTTCTTCCCAAACAGGACGGTAGTCGAGCGGTTTAGCGTACGGTGTAGAATGACTACGGTAGGCATAGTCTTAGTATGTTTTATGTACATAAAATCAAAGAAATACATCTCAATGATAAAGAAAACAAAGAAATACATAAGAAATGATTAAAGAGAATAGAAAAGAAGGATAAAACAAAGAAATACATAAGAATTTATAAGAGAGAAGAGGAAAGAAAGATAAAACAAAGAAAAACATAAGAATTTCTAGGAGAGAAGAGGAAAGAAGGACAAAACAAAGAACTACATAAGAATTTATAGGAGAGAAGAGGAAAAAATGATAAAAAGAAAGAAATACATAAGAAAATGATTGAAGAGAAGAGAAAAGAAGGATAAAACAAAGAAATACATAAGAATTTATAGGAGAGAAGAGGAAAGAAGGATAAAACAAAGAAATACACAAGAAATGATAGACAAGAAGATGAAAGAAGGATAAAACAAAGAAAAACATAAGAAATGATAGAAGAGAATAGGAAGAAAGACAACACAGAGTAATACATTAAGAAATGATAGAAAAGAAGGTAAGAGAAAGACAAAACAAAGAAATATATACATAGGAATTGGTTTAAAGACGAAGAAATAAAGAGGAGATACACAGAAATGATATTCACCGTCGTCTTTGCAGACTGCGAAAGCGCTTACAAGTCACGACGGTAGTGCGCCAGTGCGAGGCCAGTACGGTCGATTAAACCCACCGTCTTGTTACCTACCGTAGTGTTCCTGAAAGCTCATTATTGTGATTATGATATAGGACGTACGCCATTCGGGTTTGAAAGAGCATCACTAGCAGTCCTGGAGACATCAATCCTGTAATCAAGGTAATCATTATCATGATTATGCATGAATAATTATACACTTAACACACTTCTGAAGGATTGTGGATGTGTGATGTAGGCCACAGAAACAATACAATAAACGATAGCTCAATCCAACTCTTTTAATCGAATTTGCTTCTTGGACCAATTAAAAATTGATTTTTCTCGCTGTGAGATATTCCCCATTTTCACGTAAAGGGCCTGTCCCACAGGCGGCGATCGTTGTGGCGACAACCTGGTAATGTCATAATTGTAAAGGGCCTGTCCCACAGAAGGCGATCGTTGTGGCGACAACCTGCGAACTACTTTTTAGTACCCATCGCCACCATGCGCAAGTCCAATCGCCTATAAGATCGCGAATTATTGCGTCTGTCGCCAACAAATACGTAGCAAAATTCTGTTCTGTTTAGTTCCTCAACAAGTTAAACAATAGCCGGCGTCAGTTGGGTTGACGTAAATGACCGTAGCCTGTCTTCTCTTGTCGCGACAAGGTGCTATCGTAGATTGTCGCCAGATAGAACATGTTTAGCAGAGCAGAACGGCGGCCAGTTGTAGGTTGCCGCGCTCCAGCGTACGTTGCACGCATCGCTGAACCGAAAGGCCAGTGAAATTTAAGGGGCTGTCCCACTGGAGGCGATCGTTGTTGCGACAACTGGCAATCTTGATGTTGTAAGTGTAGTAGCAAGTTGTTGTTTTAGCCTAGCTTAGATAGAGTCGTTTGTAGGTTTATAATCGCCTTTTTAAAGACGAACTCCTTATAATTATGAAATTATCAGGTTGTCGCCACAATGATCGCCGCCTGTGGGACAGGCCCTTTAAGCTGCTACGGCCTTTGTCGCCACCTATGCACCAAAATCAGGATCGGCCTCCCATTCAGATACTGTACAGTCGCCGCTGATTTTTGAAATTTTCAAAAATCACTCACGACCCAAATTATAATGCGCAACTGAGAGGACTATCACGAATATAAAGGCGACAGGCCGCCATCAGGTAGAAAACACTCGATCGCCTGTGTCAGTCGCAAGGATCGCCACAGTGCGCAAGTTCATATTTTGGTTGATTTTAAGCTGCGACGAGAGAAGTCGTAGATTCGTATATGATCTTCGGTCACCTACGATTTTGAAACGATTCTGGCAGGTTCTAGCATGCATAGGTTGTCGCCACAACGATCGCCTTCTGTGGGACAGGCCCTTAAGGAGTTTGGCTTTAAAAATAGTAGAGCTGTTTAGCCCCAAATTTTAGGCGAATTGTGCAAATTTTGACTAAAGCATGAAATTTCTACCAATGGTCGTACATGCCATAACATTCATTTTAAGATCGGGAGGTAAGTCAGATTTGACCTCTGATGACCTCCAGAGGTCAATGACCTTCAAATATCAAAATATTGATATTTTTCGTTATTTCTCTGTGAATGACATGATAAAAATGAAGTAAACATGCACTGCATGTCACACTCAAGAATTATGGTGGTATCTCAATTCCCAGAGACGTCTCCGAGACTTTGTTTTCGTCGCGGAGACGTCTCAGTGACGTCTCCGCGACAATTTTCAGAACTGTCTCAAAACTAAAAAAGTTGTTCCAAATCTGTCTCCAAAAATTGCAAGACGTTTCTGCTACAAATCTAGACCACGTGACAAATCTTCCACAAGTCACGAGGAATCTCGGAGACCTCTCAGAGACGTCTCCGCGACAAGTGTCAAAACCGTCTCAAAGCCGTTTCCAAACTGTTTAAAAGTAGTCCCAAATCCGTCTCAATTTAGTTTCCGCGATTCCCGCGACTCATGAAACTTCGCGGGGACTGAGGAGACGTCTTGGAGACATTTCGGAGACGTCTTCGTGACAAGTTTCAAAACCGTATTCAAGCCGTTTCCAAAACGTCTCAAATTAGTCTCAAAGTGCCCATATTAACTGCATATGCAGGTAATATGGGCGTATGTATTTAATGTATTTTTTAAAAAACTACAATGACTCTATATAGTATGTCTGGAATTTGCTTAAAATGTTGAAAATCGTTAACTTTAAGATATGATTTGAAATTATAAGCCCCTTCAGTAAATACTTTGACTATATATATCATTGTTTTGTATTTTGTATACTATTTCTTTTTTAATATTATTTTTAATTAATATTCTTTTTATTATACAAATCAATATAGGCCTTATAGTTATTTATATTAATACTGTGAATATACCCCCAAAAATCGTAGCAAAGAGATTGATGCCTCATCCCAATACTACGTACCAGAATCATTTCCGCCATTTAGGACTGCCCATATTACCTGCACTAATGTTGCTATGTCAGACAAGCATTCAATGCCATGTCATTGCACCCCTTCACTACAACAAATTGACCTGTACACGCTAGTATTATCAAAATTAATCTATAAGCTTACTAAATATACAAGCAATTCAGGTTAACCCCTCAAACTCTCTTTCACCATCACATTCTGTGAAATATCAAATTTTACATCAGGGTAAAAAATGCCGTAAGTTTTACCTACCTTGTTGGTTTTCAGCAATTTTCTCAGAGAAATTTCGGCATCAGATGCTCTCACGACGATAGATTTTCGTATAGTACGGGGAAATAAATAGCGCACGCTACATACAATTTGTACATCCGGTCATCGAACCTCTCAATTATCCTCTAGGATAACTATCCTCGAGAATAAGCACACCATGTGAACCCGACTCGAGAACAAGCCGTCGGGGTTTAAATTCTTAGGGATACAATCCTCGAGGACTAAAACCCCGATGGTCCCGTGTGACAACATCAGTTCTGCCCTTTCCCACCCCCTTCGGTACAGCCTCTGCCAAAACATCCGCCTCCTAGTGAGAATATGGGATGTCAGTGGCTCATCAAGTCGGATTCGACAGGAGAACGGCGTATGATAAGAGTACGAAAATTCCTCGCCATCAGCTACTGGAAGACGTATTGTCTTTTAGAGTGACGTGCCTATGACTGTAATAGTATTATTAGGCAACCTTTGACCATAGGCAACCATTGTAATAATAATAATAATAATAATAGTGGTAATAATAACAACAATTCTAAATTTGTAAAGCGCTCTTTTCTGCCAACTAAAATGCACCCAAGGCGCAAAACAAAAGATATAAACTTGTTGATAACTACCAATGCTTAAAGTTGCAAAAACGAAACTGCAACAGACTAAATACGTAGATTGTACATGGAATTACCAAAATTTTAATAACAACAGGGCAAATATGAATATTTTTTATATTTTGAGGTCAATAACCTTTCACAGTCCTCAGATGTGAAAGGTAGGAACCTGTAATTGAGTATGATCAAAAAATAAATAAAAAATATAACATTATAGCAATGTCCTCCTTTACCAATAACGCACATAATATTCATATTTTGATGTTTCGAGAGGCCATTGACCTTTCATTGTTTTCAGAGTTCAAATATAAAACCCTGTTTATAATTATTAATGCAACAGTCACACAGACACTTACGTTGAGTTACGTCCGGTTGCGTCCAAAAATTATTTTCTTTTCTGCGGATCCCCATGGATGCCTACCCGTCATAGTCAGCAGTGGAAATATTGATAATTTCGTTCATCCAGTAAAACAAAGAAATACTTAAGGAAGGATAGAATAGAAGAAGAAGTAAGATTAAAACAACACAAACGTATCTATACGTACGTGTCTGTGTGACTGCAGCATAATGGTGGTATCTCACTTCGCAGAAATTATTTTGAGACGGTTTGGAAACGGCTTAATTGGATACGGTTTTGAAACTTGTCGCAGAGACGTCTCCGAAACGTATTCCAGACATCTCCTCAGTCCCCACGAAGATTCGTGAGTCGCTGGAATCAGGGAAATTACATTGAGACGGATATGGGACTATTTGAGACAGTTTGGAAACGGCTTGGAGACCGTTTGAAACTTGTCGCAGAGACGTCTCCGAGACGTCTCCTCAGTTCCCGTGAAGGTTCATGAGTGGCGGGAATAGCATAAACTATATTGAGACAGATATGGGACTATTTGAGACAGTTTGGAAACGGCTTGGAGATGGTTTTGACACTTGTCGCGAGTACGTCTCTGAGAGGTCTCCGAGATCCTCGTGACTTGTGGAAGATCTTTCACGTGGTCTAGATTTGTAGCAGAACGTCCCGCGAGTATTGGAGATACCACCATAATCATTGATTGTAACATAAAATGCATGTTTCCTACATTATTATCATGCCATTCACAGAGAATTGACGTAAAATATCAATATTTTGATATTTAAAGGTCATTGACCTCTGGAGATCATCAGAGGTCAAACCTGACTTACCCCCCGATCTTAAAATTAAAGTTATGGCATGTACTATCATTGGTAGAAATTTCATGCTTTAGTCAATATTTGCACAATTATTCGGCTAAACCGCTCTACTAAAAGGCGATTATAAACCTTCATACTTTACTACGCCAGGTTACAACAACAACTTGCTTCTACACTCACAACAGCAGGATCGCCAGTTGTCGCAACAATGATCGCCTCTTGTGGGACAGGCCCTTAACAATCGAATTATAATATATATATATACACAAGTTGAAAAATGAATTCCTCCGTCACGGAAAAAATATAAAATTGAACAAAAATTCTAGAAGAAAAGTCGTTGTAGACAAATCTTTTCTATTTAACGGTTTCGTCTTTATTTTCTTCAGAAATGAAACAAATTTCACTTTGTGTTTCACACAAAAAAAAAATTGAAATTTGAAATTTGAAATTTGTGTTTCACTTTCTGAAGAATAAAGACGAAACCGGTAAAAGTGGAAAAAGATTTGTCTACAACGACTTTTCTCCTAGAATTTTTATTCAATTTTATTATATATATATATATTATAATATATTATATATATATATTATTATATATTATTTATTATTATATTATATTCATATTATTATATATTATATATGCGAAAGAAATAAAGACATATGAATCGAACGTAGCTCTCCTTTTCGTTTCGATTATTTGTCTTTATTTCTTTCGCCTGTATAAAAAATGAATCACTGCACTATAGTCGAGGGACCACATTTCAATATGTATATTTCTAACTTGATTCTTTCTTCTTTAATTCACACAAACAGAGTGAGTCAGAAAAAAATGTCCCATTATTTTGAAGTTATCTGCCTTGTGAAAAGCATGAACATTTAATCATGGATATCATGATGAGTCTTGGTAGAGTCATCCTCCTAGCATATGTTGGTACTCCTTTCATTTTGATCTTTGCACGCATGACTGAATAACAATCTTCAGAAGACAGCAAAATTTCACTCGCTGCAAGTGGCTGGGTGAAGAATAAACAAACTTTAAGAATTTATTACTTATGAGCTCGCAGAAAGACACACACCTGCACATACATACACACACAAACCACATACACACCCACACCCTCAACACATACACACACACCCACACACCCACATACACCCCACACGCATAGACAGGCACATACGCTTTCACAAATACACACCCACACATAGGCATACACACACACCCTCCCACCCTCATTAATTCACACTCTCAAACAGTTGTTAGGGAAATACTACGTCCGAAACGTTCAATGATAGTCTTGGTAAAACAAAACATCAATACTGAATCAGAAAAAGTAAATGTTATGGCATGTATGGTGGATAGTTTACTGAGCTTGTGGGTGAGTGTGTAATGATGTGCGTGTGTGTAAGACGGAGGAAGGGTGGGTGTGTGTGTTTGTTTGTGTGTGTGTGTGTGTATTTGTGTGTGAGCGTGTCGTTGGAGTGAGGGTAAGTGTGGATGTGTCTTTGGGCGTGCACATAAGTTATAAATTCTCAATTTGTTTATTCTTCACCCAGCCGCTTTAATATTTTTTTTTGGTCATTATTCTTGTGAAGATCCGCCAAACTATATAGTTTTAAATTTTATGTAAACATATTAAAGATGGAATTATTGATCTGATCATGCCAAGAAGAGGAAAATTTAAATGTTTCGCCACTCTATTGTAACATATATACAATCTTTCCTCTTTCTAATCATTATTATTGTTTTTTTTCCGCACTGACATAGTGTTCTCCTATAGCAAACGACGCGACTTTGTCTGGATGTTTTAAAGTTACACAACCTTTTATAACGTGAAAACCCAGCTGAATGTAGTAAGGTCGTTGTTATTTGATTACATCTTGAATTAGATTAAGATTAGATAACGCACAGGAAACTTATTAAGTATATGATACAATGCAAATTATCAAGCTATAAACATCGGCTGGAGAAATAAGGATGCCCTTGAACCAACAACGTTAATGCGCATTCCTCTGATTTTATTCTGATCATCTCAAGAAACTGTAAAAAGCTTTAAACGGGTCAAAGTGATAGGATGACTCGGGGGGCACAGATTTATCATATGTATTTTGATCGAAAAATATTCATGATTAAATATACTTATTGAACATAACAACGAATATATATAATGTATATATATATATATATATATATATATATATATATATATATATATATATAAAGAAATGAATTCTGCGTCGGTTTTACGTTACTAAACTAAAAAGAAATACAATTTGAATGAAAAACAAAAAGAGACAAAATATTTCCCGATATTTCGGGCATAGCCCTTTGTCAAGAAATGACAGATTTATAATGCGGCGGTCACAACTCGCCGTACCTTCGACGTGCAACTCCCTACGATAGATTTCGTAGGAAAATCGTGCAGCGCAGGTACCTCGGAGGCACGTTGCATGTACGACGTGCAAGAAGTTTTTCCAATACCCTTACTACAGAAACGCAGGAATCGCAGAAATTGACCAACGACCTGTGCATGCATTGCATATGCAACGCAGGCTACGTTGATGGCATGTGCCCCGTAGCCTACGACGAGTTGTGACCGCCGCATTATGCGGCGGTCACAACTCGCCGTACCATCGACGTGCACCTCCCCTTACAAAAATGTCCTGTGGTATTCCTATGGTATTTCTGAATGTCCTGTGGTATTCGTATGGTATTTCTGAATGTCCTGTGGTATTCTATGGTATTTCTAGGTACAATCAAATACATAGAAGTACCATAGGGAAATACCACCACAGGAAAAGGTACCAATGAGAATACCAACAGCAAGTGTTGTGTGCTGTATTGTTTTCTGACACAAATACCATATGTAATGTATTTCTGTATGGTTTTTTGGCACACAATACCATATGTATGGTTTCGCTGTATGGTTTTCTGGCACAAATACCGTATGTATGTATTGCTGTATGGTTTTCTGCACCAATACCATATGTATGGTTTTGCTGTATGGTTTTCTGACAAATACCATATGTATGGGATTTCTGTATGGTTTTCTTGGCACAAAATACCATATGTATGGTTTGCTGTATGGTTTTCTGGCACAAATTACCTAATGTATTGGTATTGCTGTATGTTTTCTGGCACAAATACCATATGTATGGTATTTCTGTATGTTTTTTTGCACAAATACCATATTATGGTATTGCTGTATGTTTTTTGGCACAAATACCATATGTATGTTTTTGCTGTATGGTTTTTGGCACAATAACCATATGTATTGTATTGCTGTATGGTTTTTAGCACAAAATACCATTGTATGGTATAGTTTCTGTATTTTTTTGGCACAAATACCATTCTTTGGTTTTGCTGTTATGATTTTTGCACAATACCATATGTATGTATTTTCTGTATGTTGGCACAAATACCATATGTATGGTAATTGCTGTATGGTTTTCTGGCACAATAATACCATATGATGTATTTCTGTATGTTTTTTTGGCACAAATACATATGTATGGTTGCTGTATGGTTTTTGGCACAAATACCATATGTCTGGTATTGCTGTATGTTTCTGGCACAATTACCATAAGTATGGTATTTCTGTATGTTTTGTTTTGTTTTACACATAACCATATGATATGTATTGCTGTATGTTGTTTGGAACAAATACCATATGTATGGTATTGCCTGTATGGTTTTTTTTTGCACAAATACCATATGTATGGTATTGCTGTATGGTTTTTTGGCACAAAATACCATATGTATGATATTGCTGTATTTTTTTTTACAATATACCATTGCTGTATGTTTGTTTTTGGACAAATACCACATGTATGGCACAAATACCACCATGTAGAAAGTTCCATAACCGTAAATTAAACTTAACTCAAACGTCACGTGGAGCGATGAAATGCACCTTTTTATATTATATATTATTTTTTATTATTATTATTTTTTTTTTACATAGGTTAAGATTGAAGCATGTTTCTGCTAGGGATGGGAGCCCTGTTACAATCGCCCGTGTTACAATTATTGTCCCCGTCTCCCCTACCATCAGGGGCGGCGATTCATGTGAGAGACGGTCAGGGGTGGGGGAGAACGGAGACCCCGGAATGGGAATTACTATAGACTCGAACGGAAATAAGGCTTCCTAAATAATTGTATACCCAAAATTCGAAATAGAATGAAACTAATTTCACATATTATGCATAAACTAATACAATTTTAAGAAATATAAGGTTGGAACAAATAAAACATATTCACAAAGTACGACCTGAAGACATAGTTAAATCGTTAAATCATGTATTGTTATTTGTTTGTGAGCGCGAAGCGCGAGCTAAAATATTGCTCTATAATAACATTAATCTATTAATCTAATTTATCCAAATTATTAGAAAATAAAAACAAAATGTGAAGCTTTGAAAATCAAGGGGACACGTCCCCTGATGCCGCCAAATTTGAAGAGGAATTAATTATACACTAGATCGGAATAATAAAGCAACCCAAAGAGACATATATATGGCTAATATCCAAAATTCACATAGAATGACCTACCTCACACATTATGCCAAAGTTACAAATAAAGCGTTGTGACAAATAAAAGAATAAATGAATATAGGACCTGAAGAAAGATTATTAGTTTAATTATTGTCTGGTGTTTTATGAAAGCGAAGCGCGAGCCGAAAATTTTGTTTTTAATAACCTGAACTTGGTACATTTTACGCACACTGTGCCTCTTCGTCTATTATATGTATATATATTTTTGTTAAGCTTTAAAAATCGAGGTGGACGATCCCCCAGAAAAACAAAAATCAATGGGGGGGGGGGACTCGATCGTCCCCGTCCACCCGGACGCCGCCAATACCTACCGTTGTGTAGTATTGTCACAGGATATTTTTCTAAGGGTTAGTTTCTTACAGGAATTGACCAAGTGGTGTTTGACCAAGTCGACTTGATTAGACGAAATGGGAATTAATTAGACCAAATAAGTAATTTGCGAACTGATTGAAGACCAAAATCCAACAGGCATGACAGGGATGAAACAACGGCATTAGTCAAAGTGGATTTATGGCAGTTTATGCGTGAAGTTTGGTAGTCGTATGGTATTCCTGTGGTACTTCGTGTGGTACTATGGTAATTAGCTCATTTGCATACAATGTTTTTGTATGCACAAATCAGTATTTTGTGAAGCTTACCTCATTAACTAGTATGCCAGCATATTAATATTTTTCTTTTAGGGAAATATATTTCCTAAACACACAGTAACATCAAGAGCGATAGTTTTGACATTTGCATTGTTATCAAGAAATATAGAAAATAACTAACTATGACCCAAAATGTTTTGCTAAAGAGTCGTATATATACCAGTGTATGGAATCCGTGGGGGTCTAGCGGCAGTCCTGTGGTAACGCGTGTGGCATCCCTGATTAACGGCGTGTGGTGTTCCGTCGCAACGGTATGTTCATAATCCTGGTAACTGTGTGCGGTATTGATGTGTGGTACTAGTTTGGAATAATGCTATTAGGTATTTTTGCTGTATGGTACACCTGTATGGTATTTTTGTGGTACTTGTGCTGAAATACCATGGGAAATCCTGTGGTATTTGTGCCAAAAACCATAGGAAATCCTATGGTATTTGGCTGTATGGTACTTCTGTATGGTAAATTTTGTGCCAAAAAGCCCAATAGGAAATCCTATGGTATTTTGGCTGTATGTACTTCTGTATGGTATTTGTGCCAAACACCATATGAATCCTATGGTATTTTGCTGCTGTATGGTCATTCTGTATGGTATTTGTGCCAAAAAACCAAGAGAAATCCAGTGCGTATGGTATTGTTGTTTTGCCCAAAACCATAGGAATCCTATGTATTTTAGCTGCTATGGTTACTGTCTGTATTTATGTTGTAATATTGTGCCAAAAACCATAGGAAATCCTATCGGTATTTTGCTGTATGGTACGCTTCGTATGTATTTGTGCAATGACCTGTATTTTGCCAAAAAACATAGAATCCATATGGTATTCTTCTGGCTGATATGGACTGCTCTATGTTTTGTTGTGGTATTTGTGCCAAAAAACCATAGGAAAATCCTGTGGTATTTTGTATGGTACCGTTGTGTGGTACCACACGATATTTTTATAAGGGTCTCTACGATGGATTTCGTAGAAATTCGTGCAGCGGAGGTACCTCGCAGGTACAATGCATGTACGACGTGCAGGAAGTTTTTACAATACCCTTACTACAGAAACGCAGAAATCGCAGAAGTTGACCCAGGACCTGTGCGTGCATTGCACATGCAACGCAGGCTACGTTGATGGCACGTGCCCCGCAGCCTACGGCGAGTTGTGACCGCCGCATTAAGCGTCAACTTCATAATCACAAAATGCAAAAACGTGCCAAAAAAGGTCGCGCAGCAACAAAATGGGATACGCTCCAAACGTGACGTAACAATACATCAGAGGAAATTAAAAGGGGGAAAAATATATATATATTATAGTAATATAGTTTATAAACCTTCCCCCCCCCCCCAATCAATGTAAAACATAGCACATTGTTATGTAGACATTTAATTATTCATAATTCTCATCAAAATGAATCATCGATTGGTTATTTTTTGTTGGTATTTGTAGATGTTCGGAATGTGATGTCGTAGTTTGTATCATACATAAAAATTGTGATTTAAGAGAAATTTATTTGGAAGAATAAAATATGTTATTAGTCTAAAAATGTTTAAACTCGTAAACACTGTTATATTTTTTACGAAGATGAGTAAATCGTGGTTGTCAGGCCGGATTGCCCCAAATTGTTTTCATTCAAAGGTGAAACACAGACTTACATTGATGTTCTAATGTCTTATAATTCGAATTCTACACTTTATATGGTCATATTCAGACTTAGTGGGACATTTAGCTGAAATTTTAATGTGGCGCTGTGCCTTTGAAAATGCAAATTAGGATCTGAAATCAACACAAAAGGCTGCTCCAACACCAGGATCTACTTATTTACCCCTTATGCTATTCATGTTCTAGCTCTTTCACTAGCCCCTCCCTTCATTTTTATCTGTTGTTCTTCTTTTGGTTGACTGTTAATGTCTGTTACTCTGTTTCAGACGATTATTCTATGATCGATGGCTCAGGTATGTATAAACTTATATTGACCCAATTCCATTGTCAATAAAGAATGTAGAAATGAAAGAGGGTGAATTTTTTTATGAAGAAACATTGCTATTTTTGCCGGTGCTTCAATTTACTTGTGTGTTCCTGAGAGAAAGCGAGCCCAGTGCGTCGGATCTTTAATTTGGTCGACACGTCGTGTCAGGATACACTTGAAGACATGTCTAAAGACAGGATGCTTCCAAGCATAGACGAGTGGGTTCAAACAGCTATTAAATGATATGATGGCCATGGTAGCGCAGGCTTCAAGTTTGTAGTGTACTAATAAGGTTACGATAACGGGCGATACGCATAGAAAGAATAATACGATGACGATAAGCATATTCGCAGTGATCTTTGATTCAAGTTCCACCTGACGCTGC
>CALNVZ010000174.1:57986869-57998666 GCA_940671915.1 Paracentrotus lividus
CTGAACCCCATTGTTTTGAAAATTGTCTCGCAAAATTGTGATAGGTTCTCTTTCATGCTCCTTGAGATGAGTTGCTTTAAAGGTTCCTAATAAAATCTAAGTAAAGCATTCCAGTGACTTTAAATAAATGAGTTTGATAAATGGGTTTGAAATGTCTACTTGTTTAGTCCGTTAATCCTACCATCCAGGTAATTTCATCATGTTACTGCTCACGACAACCCACAGAACCTTCAGTTCTCTGTGGATAATACGTAAGAAGCATGACAGTGCATCAATCACAATTTTGCAAGATATTTTCAGAACAATGGGGTTCAGTAATGCGTGACATTGGCGAGCTGAAAGAGATATCAATGAAATGATAATGAGTGGCACTTTCCAGTGATATAAACGTCATAATCACCACTCTAATGTTTTTTAAAAGATTGATGATGAAAGTTGGGTTCCCTTTTTAGGCATATTGCAACAACCCATCTCAATGAGCATGAAAGTGAACCACTCACAATTTTGCAAGACATTTTCAAAACAATTGGGTTCAGTGATGCGTGACATTGGTGAGCTGAGCGAGGTATCATTAAAATGGTAATGAGTTGCACTTTCCAGTAATATAAATTTTATAATCACCATGGTAATATTTTTGAAATTATTGATGATCAAACTTGGGTTTCCTTTTTTCTGGGTCACCCTGTACAGTGCGTCCCACAAAAAAATGCTAATATTAAAATTACAATATTGTATTAATTATATTTCTACACACGTGAACTACAATGATCTGCAACTAGATGAAATTTTATTTGATATGGTCTAATAATCACAAAGATATGAGCATTTTTTCATCACACATTAGGAAACCTCTCCTTCCAAGTTTGTATTAAGTAGTATACCCGGTATATTGAATAAAAGAAACCCAAGTTCGATCATTAATAATTTGAAAAGTATTTCAGTAGTGATTATGAAATTTATATTACTGTAAAGTGCAACTCATTACCATTCTAACGATATGTCCCTCAGCTCACGAACATCGCGCATCGCTGAACACCATTGTTCTGGGAAAGTCTTGCAAAATTGTGAGTGTTCACTTTCGGACCCCTGAGATGCGTTATTCAAAAAAGCCTCAAAGGAAACCCAACTTTGATCATCAATGAGCGTGAAAGTGAATCTCTCACAATTTTGCAAGACATATTTAAAACAATGGTGTTCAGTAATACATGATATTGGTGAGCTGAGAGAAGTATCATTAAAATGGTAATGAGTTGCACTTTACAGTGATATAAATTTTATAATTACTACTAAAATATGGTATAAATGATCAACTTGAGTTTGTTTTATTAACGCATCCGATACTACTCAGTACAAACGTGGATGGAAAGGTTTTCTGATGTGTAATGACAAAATGCTCATATCTTTGTGATTCTTGGACCATATCACGTGAAATTTCATGAGGAAAACGAATTGTAGTTTACGGGTGTAAAGATATAAACAATATAATTTTGTAATTCTAATATTATATCCATCTAAAGTGCCATTAGCATTTTTTGTGAGACACACTGTAAATATAAAATCAATGGTTTCCAAATTATCGAGGGGTTTGGGGAAGTCATTGGTGTATAATTCGGTTTCAATATCACAAACATTGAGTTTTTATATAAAACATAGATTATCTTTTAGCAACCGGAAAGGTGATTCAAAAGCAAACATGCCTGACCTCATGGGTACCAGTAGACATTTTGCACAAAGTATATTGGGAGCTGAATGCCTCGGATTCTTCTACAAAAAATAGTTTTAAACGTTTTTTGTTGATTCTCTGCAAACGATTTTAAAACACACAACACATTGAGAGCACGTTGCGCGAAAGAAAAGTTTATATAGAAAGTATAAAACTGAAAACTTGAATATATCTTGCAAGGAACGTTTTTAATTATGGAATGGTGAAAAAAATACGAAAACAAAGACAATGCCCCCCCCCCCTTACATACATCGCTGATTAAATGAATCGTTACATCATATTTCCAAGCACATAGAGACAGGTACAAACATAAAGAAAATATATACTACCGTATCTCCCCCAGCACACCAAATATTAACAGATCTGTTCATATTTATTAAAACTTCAAAGGCGTGCTCCTTTCCCCTCCGTATATTATGCCAATATCAGCACCAGAACAAAACATTTTGTTTAATACTGAAATAGCTTTATTTGACCCGGGGCATGAAATTACGATGAAATTTGGCATGCACCTTAAATATTGCGCAAAAGAATAGAGCTCACAATAATATCTTTAAACAGGGAATTGTTTGTTTGATTTGTTTATTTCATGAAACTATAATATAATCGATACAAAATTATATTCAAACGTTACATTTTTCTTATTACAGAATACAAATATATAGCTTTAACCTTACGAAAAGAACCCCTGACTAACCCCACATTGTCGGATGAAACATTATCCTGTCCATCTCTTTTTCTATTCCTCTGTCTTCCACTGTCTGGTGAAATTCTTCTTTTTTTCTTTTTTTTGGTTGTTGTTTTGTTATTGTTTTTTGTTTTGTAATTTATTTGTTTTTATTTTTTTGTAATTCTTTAGAATTTCTTTGCTTAGGACTTGTGATACTCTAGGTAATTGTATGCAGTGTCATTACAGTTCAAGACCCCATAATAGAGAGTGACTACGTCTAGTCCAATACAAGAATATAGTTATCTTCATCGTCAAACACGGACAAGGCTCACCTTCTAGAGGCGGCGCACGGCGGGGAGGGCGCCGGGGGTAGGAGGAGACACCTGACCACCACTTTTGACTCCACACCCTTATCAAAGTGACCCCTCTTTCTTAGCTAATAAAATGTCATTTTTGTAATAAAAAGGGGCACTTTTAATACTAAAATGTGTCCCTTGTTACTCCATGTATGACTTTTAAGGACGTTGCACAGTTATGTTTCTGCGCATCTAGACCGCGCATCCTGGGCGCGCATTATTTACTACGTCACAAAATATACAGCGCTCATCGACGATCCAGCGTTCGAAGAGTTAAAAGAAATGAACTTTATAAATATGTTATTTATTCCTTCTTTTTGTTCATTATTTACCTACTTGCAGAAATATGTAAAGCATTTATGTTGGTGCATGTTCGTGTTATTCTAAAGATTGCGATGGATGTGAAATGAATTGTAAATGCTTGCGAGCAAGATTTTGAATACGTCGAAAATTAGATAGAGTTTTCACATTTTTGAGTATTTTTGGCACGTATTTGTGGTTCGAAAATAAGTACAAATGTGACAGTTTAAACAAGGTCCTCATCTTTGGTATAAGCTTCGTAACAAATCGGGAAGGTTTGATAAAGTTTGATACGGTTTTGACAAAGGAATGACGATTTGAACTCGTTTGTTGTAATCGCGAGGTCTAACAGAGGCCAATTTCTTAAATTATGCGTATTTTACGTGCCATCCAAATATGGCAACTTCAAAGTCCCGTAGCAAAAAATCAAGCACATGAACCTATATTATTTTTTGCATACATAGATACCAAAGTAACTCTGTGCAAAATGTGGTAAAAATGACATGGACTTCGTTTCAACTGTGCAACGTCCTTAAAACGCCATTTTTTCGGCTCGCGCTTCACGCTCGCGGATATTAAATCGGGTATATGCAAAACTAACTCAAATTTACAGCTAAAAAAAAATCAATTCGAGCTTCGCGCTTGCAATCATTTTGTTTAACACCATTATTCTTAAAAAGCATAAATTCAAAGGCAAATTTTCTGTGCACTCCCTTCAAAACCGAACACTTTTCTCTTTAAGTCTCTGATCTCAAGTGCTTTTTTTTGTAGAAAAAGTGCCCCTTGATGTGGTCAAGACGGTTCAAGTCTCTGAACAGAATAAAACACTTTTCATGGTGTTAATTTGGAATTCCAATTTCCAATTAGACATCATAACTTTAAACTGAACATGGATCGATCAATGCTATACTTAAACTTCATGATAGTGATGGTGATGTGATGTCATTCTGAAGTTTGATAAGGGTTCGCTTCCAACAAATTTTACATTGGAGACCCTATAAATTTGAAGGAACTAAATATATCACATACTGTTCTGCATGTCCAACAACCATTGAGAAAAGGAGAAGAACAACTATCGCTCAGATAGAAACTGTGTTTTGATCAAAGAACCTGGTGAGATAGGCTAACATAAGTACTTTCGAAGTTGCATTATATTTACACCTCACAATCTATGTAGGATATATCACATACAAGACTAATTGCAATTACTTTCTTCCTTTGAAATGGATGGTGTTTGGAAAATAGACGATGTCTTCCAGTCAAATGTCAGCAGTCCGGCACCAAGTATTGATGTCATGCTACTCCAACAAAAATTTGCCATCAGCATGATCAGTATTCTTCCTGATATCGAGACGGCAACCCGACAAGAAGGATTTTATAGTTACAACAAATAATATTCATTGGTGGTCTTATAGACTTTCCCTGTAATCATCCTACAAAATATGTGTTTTTTCCTTTTCCATTGGATTTATTCATTAAAAAATATGTAACTCCGAAATTGTACATGTTTGTATACCAATAATTCTTTGGATTAGACTAAGGTTGTGTTATGTGCCAAGTGTGAACAAAAATATCACAGCTCCATTTGTTATTATTTCAATCAGACGATTAGTGCAAATCGAGTTGCAAAAAAAAAAAAAAAAAAAAAAGGCGTTCAGTTGGGCGGTAAATCCATTTGTTAAAAATATCAAGACCACTGTTTAATAAACTCCCTTTGTAAAAGTATTAAATTGCTAAATTTCTCTTAATTTTGGATCATACATGCATTTATAGTGATCTGAAGTTGATATTTAGAAAGCATGTTTGGAAAATTTATAAAAAAGTGTTTGTCGCCATCTGTTGTCGAAGTAACATATACATCTGTTAAAATATTAAATTTGGGTATTATTTTTACCTTTGAAACTGTAAAATAGGCTTGAATAGCCATTTAAATGGTATGTGACACTGTTTCTCATTTATTCCAATGTTTAATACAAATTTTACTCATTAATTTTGACATTGTAACCCAAAAAGGAATAAAAACGCCATATTTTTCTGAATTTTATGCATCGCCCTTCATTTTCCCCAGTTCTTGTGCAATTTGGGACCCTTAAACGGGAAAGGGAGTAATATTCATGATGCAGTACTATCTAGTGTGAATTCCTCTGACGTTTTTGACTACTTCCACTCAAATTGGAGAAAAATTTGCGAATTAGGTAGGAAAACACAAAATTTACACCATTGGGCCAAAATGGCGCCCTAAAGGCCCATAACGAAGTGAAGGAGGGGTCTGAAAATTTGACCCCCTCCATTTTTGGTTTGGTGGGACCCTTTAGAAGCCAAAACAATCAAAAATTAAATTTGGCAGTCTAGTCCTACGGAATACATACATACCCCACTATAATGTAATTGGGGTAGGTTGTTACATCGATATAGGGTAGGTTTTTTGTAACAACCTACCCCTGGGAGATTTTACACATAAAATCAATTGTAGCAAAGCCATTAGGCAGAATTACAGGGCATGGCTCAGGGTATATTAGTGACATACATGTACTATATTCACAATACCAGACTATCATCATGTGCCTTCAGTTGTAAGAACTATTACAAATTAATTTTTGTCAAAATTCACTTGAACTGTAAAAATAGTTTTGTTGATTTACTTTTTAATAAAACAACGGGAGAACCTCACGACCGGCAGTTCATCACAGCTATGTGTAGGCTGTATAGAGATGCCAGTTAGCACGAACTCTCTTGTTCCAACTTAGCACACTGAGAACTGTAACAGCTGACCCGTGCAACTTCCATACCCGGTCTCCCGTAATATATATTTAATTTTCAAAATTATCACTTTTCAAACCATTCTTGCTCGTTCATTAAATGCCAAATTAAAGAAGAAAGGTTGAACTTTAATAGGTTGCATTTACTTTTTCATTTATTGCTTGCTCTCACCGATAAGATGACCAACCATTCGTTTGAGTTCAATTTTCTCGGCAAACACACACACACACACACACACACACACACACACACACACACACACACACACATATATATTATATATATATATATATATATATATATATATATATGTGATGAGACTCAACTTTTTGGACATGACGACGTTTGTCCAGATGATAATGTGTTATATATAAAAGTCTAGGAACAGTTTAGACTTTGCTGAACTTTGAATCTTTAATCTAGCTTTCGGCTAATTTGCCTTCATCAGGATTTCTGAAGAGAAAATCATAACAAACAAGAACAAAAACCATAACAAATAAAGTAAAAGTAAATCATACAAACAAATCAGATATGTTTATATCTAGGACTAAGCATCTCAAATCGTTTCCCAATACATGGACATCGATATAATTTTCAAATGAGTGTAATTTCTCACCTAATGGGTGTAATGGGTGTACAA
Organism: Paracentrotus lividus; assembly: GCA_940671915.1. Classification (NCBI taxonomy): domain Eukaryota; kingdom Metazoa; phylum Echinodermata; class Echinoidea; order Camarodonta; family Echinidae; genus Paracentrotus; species Paracentrotus lividus. The sequence continues at coordinate 57,993,319 of CALNVZ010000174.1, forward strand.
ATGAAAATAATATTTTAGATCAAATTCGTCTATTAACTATCAGTTTTATGGATGGATCTTATTTATTGATGTAAGATCTATCCTTTAGAGCACCTAAAATAAATAAAATAAATAAATTGGGAGTCGAACTCAAGTCCTCTGGATCAGAGTCTGTTCCTCATACCACTCGGCTACTATTACCGATATCGACAACTTGATTCCTAATTTAAATGAACCAAACTAGGATATTAAGTGCACGTTCAAGCTTATTTTAAGTAATTAATTTGTAAACAGGTTCGGAAATAAATCGCGTGCAGCTCAAACAGAATTATCAAAACGACTGATACAATACGCCGTCCGGGTACCGGAAGGGTAATGTGATTAGCGCATAGGCCCGTATTTCTGTTACGGGTTTTAGAGTTGTACGGCAATTGACAATAGAATCGAACATAGCACCGTACGAGAAAAACTCCAGGACGAAAAAAACCTCCCAACGGTGACAACTTCCGTCAAGCTGGAAGTTTCTAGTGCACTGAAATGCACTAGCTAAAACGGAAATCCATTGAAATAATGACGCAACAATGATTGTTTGTAGCCGCTTTATCCTTTTTGACTGCGAGGTTGTTGGCATTGTCGCTTGTCATGCATTTTCAAAATCACGTCCCATTCATTAACAATTCAGTGGCCTGGGATGGGACAATTAACCAGGGAGGTGGAAAGGGAGTATCTTCTTTTGAATTAATCTCCTAAAAGTCCACGAATTTTTCTTTCACAAATGTGAAGTGCCCATATTTGGCCAAAAGCAATGAAACGTTGATTTGATCCCGACATCACGCTACATGCGTGCGCAAAAGTCTCACGTTAGGTGCATGCGCATCAATCTTTTCTTATTACTATTTTTTTCTTTCTTTTTTTTTTCTTATTTGGGAGGGGCAAAAGTTGTAATAATGGGAAGGGGTAAAATATAATTTTCACTATTTAAATATTCAACTCTTACAGAGCCATACACATAAACATAAAACGTCAATGTTCATTAACATATCCACTCGGCCTCGAAATCCTACATCTATCAAATAATATAAATATATGGACCTTTGAAGGATGGTGGAATTGTTTCCATTCTTTTTGTGTGTATTTTTTTGTACATGTTGTATGTATGTTATGCTCGCTATATTTGAAATGGAGCGGGAAATTCTTTATTGTGTGAAAAGGTAATCCATGCTTAACGAGGTATATTACAAAGCGCGGATTATCTTTTCTTTGAGAAGCTTAGCGGTTCCAGGTTATGGCTGACATAGCACAATGACAACGACAAAGGTTTCAGAAATTTCAGGGCGGAACAATTGCTGATGAACTGTTTAGTATTTTGAATCCAATTTGCATAACATTTTGTTGCTCTATGATGACAACACACGTTTCTTGTCTCTCACATAGCAACCACACTAATATATGCAAAAAGGAAATCGAGTGGGGTATTTTATGTCAAGTGCCATTAATAATTCAGTAGTCTGAAAGAAAACATTAGTTACATCTCAGTTTGAAATTTGATAAATGGTTTGACCGTGTTTTTTTTCTATCTGTTAGAAATATGACGTATAGGTGGTATCTGACGTCGCGGATGGATGTCTCTGAGACTCGGAACACTCGGAGACGTCTCCGATAATTGTTTTATGTATCATCAGACACGTCTCCACGACAGAAAAAAAAACCACACACATTCGAAGATGTTCTATTTTTCCCACCATAAAGGTGGGATATCCACTTCTTGTCCCCGCGACTCGTATACTACCAGGACGTCTCCGGATATATATATGTGATACGTCTTTTGTCGAAATGATGAGAAGTCGCAGATCAAAGATCCGAGTAAAACGGACAAACTAATACAAAAGTCAAATTTTTGAGAATTTTTTTTTTTGATTTTCTGGGTTCTACCATGCTTCATCTTTGCTCTGCTTAAAAAAATGATGTGAAAATGAAACGGCGAAAGTGGTAAAAAGCAGTTTTCGCGAGTGTTTCTTTTCGGTCATAATTTTTTTTTCCGAACATACAGCGAAGTCCACGCTCATTTCCCCTCTCCGTTTAGCTTCCGCCCTTAGCAACGCATGGGCTTTGTCATGTGATGTGTGATTTTCAATGGATTTTGTTTCGTTTTTGTGAGCGAATAGCGAACTAAACTCTCTTTAGTTGCACTCAGAAATTTGCTGTTGCTGAATGCCACACTGCTGTGAAATAAAGCCTGTCATCCGGGAAGCGGAAGCACGCAAACACGAATGTCAAATCTTACAATCGGTGTGGGAGAGGGGGGGGGGGGTTAAGTGGCGGGGAAAAGCTACTTATTGCTTGACTTAAGCTATCTGGCATCAAATGAATGTTAATTCAGCATTTTATTTTAAGGGCCGCGATATCTGTTGTCCTGCATGGAAATTAAAACCTCCCTATTAACAAATTTGGTTCCATTCAGGGAAACAAGAGATACAAAAGAGGTGACGTGATATACTTCTAATAAAGTATTTAGGTTAAAGCTTCTGCAGTTTATTTTTACAAAGTAACGTGTTTAAGAATGAGCGTTTACATAAACACGACGAAACAAAATACGATTTACTCTTAAATAATTCATTTCTAAAAATAATTTAATATCTTCTTATTACTGCGTAACAAGTGATCAATAAAAGACGAGATCGAGCAAATCATTTACCGTTTTATTTTCATTGTCTTAAAGCTAGCTTAACCTAGCCACTCGTTAAAAACGTGATCAGAGAAATTCTAAATTCATGAGGCGAAATATTTATTTAAAACATTTGGAGCCTTATCTCTATCATATACTTATTCAAAGAATATAAACAAAATGCATAAGCCCCCTGCTACAAGAATAATTAGTCTATAGACCATTATTATGTTCGAAATTCCAACAAGAGTTCAGATCAAAATGACTCGCTTTATAATTGAGTAAGAGTATACGCGATTGACATTCAAAGAACGGCAGGCAAACATCGGAATAAAACCCCCCAAAAGGGCATTTGAAAGGTTTTAAATAGTTTTTGGTTTTCTAACTAATTTAGCGCCAGGATTGGTAAACACTTCTTAAAAGAGCGGACTTTTTCTTAAAACAATTAGAAAGAGGCATGACGTTTTTATTTATTGCGAAGATATCAAAACAACCAATTAGTTTCTTTTTTTTTGAGAGATGAATGTTATTAGACAATATCGCTTGCTGCGTTTGCCTCGTCATTGCGTGACGACGAGGTATTGTTCTCTGTATACCTGATATGCAGCCTCTCCTCATTGGTCAATCGTTTCACCTTGGTAACAAGTGGTTGCCTAGGGTCATTCGCGTGAGTAGTAGAGCGGTTGACAAAATGGTCCTTATTTTTCTGGCTCGGAGTCAAACCGGAAGTCAAACTTTCGCAGACGTTTTTCTTCTTGATTTGATTTTCCACGAGCACAATTTTCCTCGCGTTCAGAGGCTAATATCTCCACTTCTATTACTCTTTACAGTTCGGTTAATATATCAAATTCAAGGCAATGAATCAGGGATCAATAAATCAAATAAAGATTGGATTTCAAAAAAATCTGCGAGTAGTCTCTCCTTTCACGTTGACGCATCCACATATTTTTTTTTCTGTCGCGGCGAGCATCGCGGCGATCCCGGGGGAGACGGGGGGGGTGACGTGTCCCCTCCCTCGATTTTTATGGGGGATCGTCCAACCTTCGATTTTAAAAAATGAACAATATTTTTATTGTAGTGATTAGGGCTTGTAAAGCTAATAAAGAGGTAAAATGTATGCAAATAAGATGCTAAAGTTATTAATTTATAAGGCAAAATTCCGGCTCGCGCTTTCGCGCTCGCAATTATTTCATTAGTTTCTGCAAATGTCGAAGTATGCAATTTTGAGTGTATTATTTTTTTCACTTTGGGTGTTTCTGTCCCCCCCCCCCGCCTCCCCATCGTGACATAGGAAATCGCCGCGCTTGGTCGTGGGATATCTCGGAGGACGTCTCTGAGGACGTCTGCGCGACAAAAAAAACATCAAAATCATTTTCAAAACCATTCTCAAATTAGTCTCAAAACTAGGTTCAAATCGTTTTTCCAGTGTTTTAATGAACAACGTGACTTGCCACCATTGTTTGTGGTTTTAGCGTCAGTTGTCCTCTCATACAATATTCAGGTTCCAAACTAACACTTCAATCGGGTTCGGAAAATGTCATTTTTTTGATGATTAACATGCAATTAATCATAATCGTTGTGACAGTTCTATAATGCACCTAAATGTCTTAAACAAAGTTTTAACAACCTTTCAACTTCAGTTAACGAGAAATAGATAAATTAGCTTCCTCCGACATAAAAAAACTTCGGGCCCAAAAAAGGGGGGGGCCATTTTTCAAAAAATTCTTTAAAAAAACCCACTTTTATAAAAACCCCCCCCCCTAGGGGTTAGAATTCTTAGAAAATGTGTGGTACATAAATTGATCCCGAATGACGTCATCGAAATCTACTTTCGTACGATAGGACGCACGCTTCACTGACGCTTCATAGAGAAGCGTGCAAATCAGGCGTTCGCATCTCGTCTCATTACCCTTACTATTTTCGTGCGACAGCCACAACTCTAAACACCGGAACAGAATACGGGCCATAGTGTCTGTGGGACTGCTTTAGCTAGCAATATAGACACTGCATTGTGCACTTTACCAACGGCATTGTCCTTGGAGTATTATGTCCGCAAACTAGTCCATTATATCGCCGTTTTGTGGCGATTTCCTACGATTCTAACTTCAAAGATTGTCCCAGTGGGAAAAAAAAAAATCTGTTTACACTTCATCTTCAATAATATGAATATAATACAATTTTATATTTTCATCTTACAAATTAATTATTTATACAAACCCACTACGTACACTCAGGAAACTGAGTATACGTTCTCTTTTTGCGACGCCTATTGATTAATGCCCTTAATAATACTTAGCTAAACCCCAAAGACGCGATTGGGTAGGTGAAATTCTATCCAATTAATCATGCATGAATTATCTTTAAAGTTTTGTATGACAGGAAGCTGTCCTAACACTACTATAAAAACACTAACTTTGAACGATTTTCTCCACAATTTTTTAAAAACACGCCACGCTGACGATAATAATGGCTAGGTTTGACGATGGAGATCGTTTACAGAACAAACGTATTTTCAAACGGTCTCTTGAGGCACTATTTTGTCAATGTAACGTCGAGTCTATGACCAGAAATGCCGATTCTCGTAAACACATCGAATCCATCTTTTGATATTCTGGTTTTTTGCCTTGTAGTATTCACGGGTCTGATTATTTCTGCAAATTTTCTCAGTCTTGTGCCTTCAGAACTTGAGAAACGACTTCGCACC
>CALNVZ010000174.1:57998691-58009243 GCA_940671915.1 Paracentrotus lividus
CGCACATGGCGCCATGCGTTGTACACTGGTAACCTCCAGCTATATGGCGGCACATAGAGGGCTCACTCATGAATGCTGCCCGAATTCCGTCTATAAGATTAGGTTAATAATGTGTGTGATCTCGGGTTACTAAATGGGAAATCCCATTTTTGATTTCAGTACTTCTTCCACCACTTTCTTCAACCTACATTGGCTGTTACAATGAATGCCAAATGCAGCATTCGTCCTTTAATGTGGTGGTCACAACTAACTGTGGTGAGCTACACCGGGTAGCTCGCGTCTCGCCGTAGGAAATATTTCTGCAGAATCCAACGTTTCAATGCCTCATAGAAGAAAGTATTGCCAAAATAAATAAAAAATAATAATAAAAAAAAAATGCACTGCATACTTAGCCTGCTACGTGTGAGGCTCATTTAAAACAAAACAAAACAAAAACAAAACATCGGAGACGTATATAATTTTTGCTACAAAAATCTACTGTAGATTGAGTCACGACCGAGTTGGACCACAGCATGACTTGCTATTTTTCTGTGGGCATACAAACACAATCCTGGTGAATTCAATCAAATAGTGTCTTGTAAATCAAACGTGAAGTGATATACCATTCGTTTTGTATCAATTTCCTGTAGGCAGCTGAACAAACGAATTCAGGTGTGTGTGTGAATGTCATAGAAAGGTATGTAAGATGAATATCAGGAAGAGGCCGAGGAAGCAGAGTGGTAGACAATGGCGCGTCTCTATATTGTTAGGAGTCACATCAGCTCTAACTCGTTACTTTCATAACACTCTTTACAAAATTAAAAAAATAGTTGTTTGGTATTGGCCATTTTTTCGAATGACGTAAAGGTATATTCGAAATGATATGAGTAATGCAATAATGTTAGGTTTAATTTTCCTTCTTTGTTTTCAGTTTTGCCCTTTGAAGTTTGAAAATATTAACTTTTAGATTTCAATATGAGCAATATGAATTTTCATTATCTTTGTATGCTTCCTGATTCTATCGATATGAATTCAACTTAATATTAGTGCAATGAGAAGATCTTCGTACATTATGGCCTAAGTAATTTACGCCTAGTTTAACCGAATAATATATTGAACACAAACAAACACACACACACACGACACACACACACACACACACACAACACCACACACACACACACACACACACACACATATATTATATATATATATATATTATATATATATAATATAAGATATATATTATATATAGCTATTTTTAGGGGAGACGGGATGGACGTTACATAAATCAATTTTTCCAGTAATTCTAATGAAAGTCTCACACGTTCCATTTTGGGTCTGTAGTTAGCCTATTATGTAGCGTAAAACCTGAGGCACATAAACTTAGAAACATGTAACACTAATTGACTACAAGCTTAATTAATTGAAGACATTTTTTTTTTTGTAACAAACCCTACCCCGTATACGGGTAAAGTTTACATTCATACGCGGTAAATTGGTACTGTATTGTAAACATTACGGTTAATTTGTTACAATGTGTAAATCTCTTTACCATACTTTTGTTTCAACTTTCCAGTTCTTGGTTCGTTTAACAGATAGATTCAAGTAGAGCTCTAGAATAGAACTAAAGTAATAATAAGAAATTCAAAATATTAAACCACCTGAAAATTGAAACAAAATTACTTTACATGCTGTAAAAGTGCAGTGTGGTATGTCACTTAATATCTCTCGTTGCGATTTTAACGCCAAAATTAATATTTTTGCATATTTATTTCATTTAGGTTACATTAGGGTCCAGTTAAGAATTTATGGCGGTCATAATTTCACACCCCTCCATCTTTCCTGGGGCCTTTTGGGGGCGAACATATTGCCCAATAATAAAATGCTTTGTATTCCGCCTGAAATCAAATTTTTGAATACAATTTTTAAATCTAAAGCTAATAAGGTCAGACTAGTTATTCTTAGTGACATTCATCACAAAAATTTTATTATTTTACTCTGTGGGGGTCATTTTGGTGAAGATATTATTAAAAGAAAAATTCCTTCAAATGAATATGTTTAAAAACAAGTAATTTCTTTGTTTGAGCTTAAAATTTCGAATTGAAAGACTCTTTGTAACCATACAGTTGTTTAGTTCAAGTTGTATAGTTAGAAGCACATAGATCTTACATCATAATTAAGTGATTTCTAGCTTGTGTGAATATAAAAATAAGCATGGATTATCCTCTAGAAATCGTACTTTCAACACAAGATGGCAACAAACACGTTTGTGAAAATAATTTAAAATTCTCTCAAATATAATCTTTTCGCACTCTAATGCGTAGTGGATCAGAGAAATAATAGAAAGTTTGATATTTCACTTCTTAAGGCATATCGTGCATTTTTATTTATACTTTGAGCCCCCCGTCCACCCGCCAATAATCTATACAAGTTGTAATATTATATTCATTTTTTTTTTTTATTTGCATAATGTCCTTATTATAAGACGTTGTACATGTATTACCTATAGGATCACTCTTTCCTCAATATTTTATCTGACAATGTATAGCATGCAGATGTTGAGGAAATAAAACCTTTAAAGGGGGGGGGGGGAGGGAAGAAAAAAAACAAAACAAAAAAACAGAAACTACACAACAACAAAAAGTAAAACAAAAACCGCAGCAAGCATACTATACAGTGCGTCCCACACAAAAAATGCTCAATATTAAAATTACAATATTGTTATAATATATCTCACACACGTGAACTACAATGATCTGCAACTAGATGAATTTTATTTGATATGGTCTAATAATCACAAAGATATGAGCATTTTTTCATCACACATTAGGAACCTCTCTCCAAGTTTGTATTAAGTAGTATACCCCGGTATATGCGAATAAAAGAAACCAAGTTCGATCATTAAATAATTTGAAAAGTTTTTCAGTAGTGATTAATGAAATTTATATTACTGTTAAAGTGCAACTCATACCATTCTAACGATATGTCCTCAGCTCACGAACATGGCATCGCTGAACACCATTGTTCTGGAAAGTATTGCCAAATTGTGAGTGTTCACTTTCGGACCCCTGCAGATGCGTTATTCAAAAAAAGCCTCAAAGGAAACCCAACTTTGATCATCAATGAGCGTGAAAGTGAATCTCTCCAATTTTGCAAGACATTATTAAAACAATGGTGTTCAGTATACATGATATTGGTGAGCTGAGAGAAGTATGCATTAAATGGAATGAGTTGCACTTTACAGTGATATAAATTTTATAATTACTACTAAAATATATATGTCAACTTGAGTTTTGTTTTATTAACGCATCCGATTATACTCAGTACAAACGTGGATGAAAGGTTTCTGATGTGTAATGACAAAATGCTCATATCTTTGTTGATTCTTGGACCATATCACGGTGAAATTTCATGAGGAAAACGAATTGTAGTTTACGGGTTGTAAAGATAATAAACATATAATTTTGTAATTCTAATATTATATCCATCTAAAGTGCCATTAGCATTTTTTTGTGAGACACACTGTAAATATAAAATCAATGGTTTTCCAAATTATCGAGGGGTTGGGGAAGTCATTGGTGTATAATTCGGTTTTCAATGTCACAAACATTGAGTTTTTATATAAAACATAGATTATCTTTTTAGCAACCGGAAAGGTGATTCACAGCAAACATGCCTGACCTCATGGGTACCAGTTAACATTTTGCACAAAGTATATTGGGAGCTGAATGCCTCGGATTCTCTACAAAAAATAGTTTTTAAACGTTTTTTGTTGATTCTCTGCAAACGATTTTAAACAACACAAACACATTGAGAGCACGTTGCCGCGAAAGAAAAGTTTATAAGAAGTAATAAAACTGAAACTTGAATATATTTGCAAGGAACGTTTTTGATTATGGAATGGTGAAAAAAATACTGAAAACAAAGACAATGCCCCCCTTACATACATCGCTGTTTAATGAATCGTTACATCATATTTCCAAGCACATAGAGACAGGTACAAACATAAAGAAAATATAACTACCCGTATCTCCCCCAGCACACCAAATATTAACAGATCTGTTCATATTTATTAAAACTTCAAAGGCGTGCTCCTTTCCCCTCCGTATATTATGCCAATATCAGCACCAGAAACAAAACATTTTGTTTAATACTGAAATAGCTTTATTTGACCCGGGGCATGAAATTACGATGAAATTTGGCATGCACCTTAATATTGCGCAAAGAATAGAGCTCACATAATATCTTTAACAGGAATTGTTTGTTTGATTTGTTTATTTCATGAAACTATAATATAATCGATACAAAATTATATTCAAACGTTACATTTTTTCTTATTACAAATACAAATAATAGCTTTAACCTTACGAAAAGAACCCCTGACTAACCCACATTTGGATGAAACATTATCCTGTCCATCTCTTTTTCTATTCCTCTGTCTTCCACTGTCTGGTGAAATTCTTCTTTTTTCTTTTTTTGTTGTTGTTTTGTTATTGTTTTTTTGTTTTGTAATTTTTGTTTTTATTTTTTTTTTAATCTTTAGAATTTCTTTGCTTAGGACTTGTGATACTCTAGGTAATTGTATGCAGTGTCATTACAGTTCAAGACCCCATAATAGAGAGTGACTACGTCTAGTCAATACAAGATATAGTTATCTTCATCGTCAAACACGGAAAGGCTCACTTCAGAGGCGGCGAAACCGGGGGGGGGGGTAGGAGGGCACTGTGACCCACTTTGACATCCACCTTAAAAGTGCCCCTTTCTTAGCTAATAAAATGTCATTTTTGTAATAAAAAGGGGCACTTTAATACTAAAATGTGTCCCTTTGATACTCTTGCACCCTCCCTCTTTATTATTAGTCTTCGACTATGCTCTGAGACAGGTACAGAGCGTCCAGGACTGAAGCTTGGATTATGTACTCCAAGAGAATCTAGAAGAGTCCAAGCAGTCAGAATTAACGATTTAGATATTTGTCGACGACATCTGCCTGTTAAGCAATCAGATCGACGAGGCTCAAACGACTTCTGCAAAGGAATAGAAGTAGAATGTAGCAAGGTTGGGCTTGGACTTAACTCCGAAAAACAGAGTTTATGACATACAATGTACCAGAACATGACTCACTGAGGACAAGGTTCAGGTAATGCCCTAAAGAGGGTTAGAGGACTTTAAATACCTGGGATCATGGGTGAAATTTCAACCGAAAACTGATATCAAGATCAGGAGGGCAATATGTGGAAAGCTCTCAATAAAATGAGTGCTGTCTGGAAGTCTCACTTGTCCGAGTATCAACTAGGCCTTCTTTCATTGCCAACTGTGAACAATACTGCTGTCGGCCGTGAAGCTGGACATGTCACCCAATGCTGGAGAAGTCTCTTAATGGGTGTTTACAACAAGATGCTCAAACGGATGGCTCAACATCACTGGAGCAACACATACCTACAAGACGTCCTATGGAAAAACTACCCAAAATAGGTGACAGGTAGCAACAAGAAAATGCAGCTTGCTGCTGGTCTATTGTTTTCGACACCCAGAGTTGGCGCCAGCAGTCTTATCCTTTGGGAGCCCACGCGAGGACGTCGGGGCGTGTAGAACAACGCAGAACATACCTGCATCATGAAATCGATGCTGGGGTAAGTTGAGAACGACGACTGAAGAAACTGCATGCACAACAGGGATAACTGGAGGATTCGTTACTAGGTCTCGCAGTTAGCCACCTGGTAGGTAGGTAGGTGTACTCCATGTATGTCTTTTAAGACGTTGCACAGTATAGTTCTGCGCACTAGACCGCGCATCCTGGCCGCATTAATTTAATACTCACAAAAATATACAGCGCTCATGACGCATCCAAGAGTTCATAAGAGTTAAAGAATGAACTTTATAAATGTTATTTATTCTTCTTTTTGTTCATTATTACCTACTTGGCAGAGGAATAGGTAAACCATTTATGTTGGTGCATGTTCGTGATTAATTCTAAATTGCGATGGATATGAAATGAATTGTAAAATGCTTGCGAGCAAGATTTTGAATACCGAAATTAGAATAGAGTTTCACATTTTGGAGTATTTTGGCAGTTTTTGTGTTTTCACGTCGACACGCCAATTTACAGCGCCGATATTTTGAAATTCGAGCACATGGAACCCATTATTTAATGTTCCTACTCTTTAGTTTATATTCCTCTACAACTTGGCAAATTTTGATGAAATGTGACATGGATTTGAATGTTCGAGAGATGATTTTGAATCAAAGTGTAAATAAGTTGGATCTCAGACTTGTTTGACGTTTTCGGCGCGTTTTTGTGGTTTCATCCAATCATGGCAAACTATTCGGGCTCCGATAGCTTAAAAAAACGGCACATAGACCCCTTTTTTAATGTCTCTACCCATTGAGTATGTATTCCTTCTACAACTTTGCAAAGTTTTATGTAAATGACATGGACTTTGATGTTGGCCCCAACCGGCAAAATTGAATCAAGTGGTAATTTAGAAGTGGAATTTTCACGCTTTTGTGGCGGTTTTCTTGGTTTCCGGGCGTTTTTGTGACTTCTTCAGGCCCGAATTTGCGAGTATTCGGCGCCGATTAGTTCGAAAAGCGGGCACATGGACTCCTGTTTTATAAGTTTTCTACTTGTTTATGATGAACTCGCTCTACAACTTTTCAAAATTGATGAGACTGTCAATGGTTGTTAAAAAAAAAAGTGCACCTTAAACTATACTTTTTATTTTCTTATTAGATTAAAGCCTCTAAAGATATGGTTTTTGCCATTTACGCACCATTTTTGCACATGAGGGGCGCTGCGGCTCGAAAATAAGTACAAATGTGACAGTTTAAACAAGGTCCTCATTTTTGGTATAAGCTTCGTAACAAATCGGGAAGGTTGATAAAGTTTGATACGGTTTTGACAAAGGAATGACGATTTTGAACTCGTTTGTTGTAATCGCGAGGCTAACAGAGGCCAATTTCTTAAATTATGCGTATTTTTACGTGCCATCCAAATATGGCCAACTTCAAAGTCCCGTAGCAAAAAATCAAGCACATGAACTATATTATTTTTGATTTTTGGCATACATAGATACCAAAGTAACTCTGTGCAAAATGTGGTAAAATGACATGGACTTCGTTTCAACTGTGCAACGTCCTTAAACGCCATTTTTTCGGCTCGCGCTTCACGCCGCGGATATTAAAAGGGTCTGTAATGCACAGTACTCCAATTGAGCTCTTATTTTCGCTCGCGCTTCGCGCTCGCTGATATTAAATCGGGTATATAATGCAAAACTAACTCAAATTTACAGCTTAAAAAAATCAATTCGAGTTCGCGCTTGCAATCATTTTGTTTAACACCATTATTCTTTAAAAGCATAAATTCAAAGGCAAATTTTCTGTGCACTCCCTTCAAAACCGAACACTTTTCTCTTTAAGTCTCTGATCTCAAGTGCTTTTTTTTTGTAGAAAAAGTGCCCCTTTGATGTGGTCAAGACGGTTCAAGTCTCTGAACAGAATAAAACACTTTTCATGGTGTTAATTTGGAATTCCAATTACACATCAATAACTTTAAACTGAAATGGATCGATCAATGCCTATACTTAAACTTCATGATAGTGATGGTGATTGGTGATGTCATTCTGAAGTTTGATAAGGGTTCGCTTCAACAAATTTTACATTGGAGACCCTATAAATTTGAAGGAACTAAATATATCACATACTGTTCTGCATGTCAACAACCATTGGAGAAAGGAGAAGAACAACTATCGCTCAGATAGAACTGTGTTTTGATCAAAGAACCTGGTGAGATAGGCTAACATAAGTTAACTTCGAAGTTGCAATTATATTTCACACCTCACAATCTATGTAGGATATACCATATACAAGACTAATTGCAATTACTTTTCTTCCTTTGAAATGGATGGTGTTTCGGAAAATAGACGATGTCTTCCAGTCAAATGTCAGCAGTCCGGCACCAAGTATTGATGTCATGCTACTCCAACAAAAATTTGCCATCAGCATGATCAGTATTCTTCCTGATATCGAGACGGCAACCCGACAAGAAGATTTATTAGTTACAACAAATAATATTCATTGGTGGTCTTATAGACTTTCCCTGTAATCATCCTACAAAATATGTGTTTTTTCCTTTTCCATTGGATTTATTCATTAAAAAAATATGTAACTCGAAATTGTACATGTTGTATACCAATAATTCTTTGGATTAGACTAAGTTGTGTTATGTGCCAAGTGTAACAAAAATATCACAGCTCCATTTGTTATTATTTCAATCAGACGATTAGTGCAAATCGAGTTGCAAAAAAAAAAAAAAAAAAAAAAAAAAGGCGTTCAGTTGGCGGTTAAATCATTTGTTAAAAATATCAAAGACCACTGTTTTAATAACTCCCTTTGTAAAAGTATTAAATTGCTAAATTTCTCTTAATTTTGATCATACATGCCATTATAGTGATATGAAGTTGATATTTAGAAAGCATGTTTGGAAAATTTATAAAAAGTGTTTTGTCGCCATTCTGTTGTCGAAGTAACATATACATCTGAAATATTAAATTTGGGTATATTTTTACCTTTGAACTGTAAAATAGGCTTGAATAGCCATTTAAATGGTATGTGACACTTGTTTCTCATTTATTCCAATGTTTATATACCAAATTTACTCATTAATTTTGACATTCTAACCCAAAAAGGAAATAAAAACGCCATTTTTCTGAATTTTATGCATCCGCCGCTCATTCCCCCGTTCTTGTACAATTTGGGACCTTAAACGGGTAAAGGAAGTAATATTCATGATGCAGTACTATCTAGTGTGAATTCCTCGACGTTTTTGACTACTTCCCATCAAATTGGAGAAAAATTTGCAATTAGGTAGGAAAACACAAAAATTACACATGGGGCCAAAAATGGCGCCCTAAAAGGCCCAATACGAAGTGAGGAGGGGTCTGAAATTTGACCCCTCCATTTTTGGTTTGGTGGGACCCTTTAGAAGCCAAAACAATCAAAAAATTAAATTTGGCAGTCTAGTCCTACGGAATAACATAACATACCCCACTATAATGTAATTGGGGTAGGTTGTTTACATCGATATAGGGTAGGTTGTTTGCTAACAACCCTACCCCATGGGAGATTTACACATAAAATCAATTGTAGCAAAGCCATTAGGCAGAATTACAGGGGCATGGCTCAGGGGTAATTAGTGACATACATGTACTATATTCACAATACCAGACTATCATCATGTGCCTTCAGTGTAAAAACTATTACAAATTTTAATTTTTGTCAAAAATTCACTTGAACTGTAAAAATAGTTTTGTTGATTTTACTTTTTAATAAAACAACGGAGAAACTTCCAGACCGGCAGTTCATCACAGCTATGTGTAGGCTGTATAGAGATGCCAGTTAGCACGAACTCTCTTGTTCCAACTTAGCACACTGAGAACTGTAACAGCTGACCCGTGCAACTTCCATACCCGGTCTCCCGTAATATATATTTAATTTTCAAAATTATCACTTTTCAAACCATTCTTGCTCGTTCATTAAATGCCAAATTAAAGAAGAAAGGTTGAACTTTAATAGGTTGCATTTACTTTTTCATTTATTGCTTGCTCTCACCGATAAAGATGACCAACCATTCGTTTGAGTTCCAATTTTTCTCGGAAACACACACACGCACACACACACACACACACACACACACACACACACACACACACACACACACACATATATATATATAATATATATATATATATATATATATATATATATATATATATATGTGATGAGACTCAACTTTTTGGACATGACGACGTTTGTCCAGATGATAAATGTGTTATAAATAAAAAGTCTAGGAACAGTTTAGACTTTGCTGAACTTTGAATCTTTAATCTAGCTTTCGGCTAATTTGCCTTCATCAGGATTTCTGAAGAGAAAATCATAACAAACAAGAACAAAAACCATAACAAATAAAAGTAAAAGTAAATCATACAAACAAAATCAGATATGTTTATATCTAGGACTAAGCATCTCAAATCGTTTCCCAATACATGGACCATCGATATAATTTTCAAATGAGTGTAATTTCTCACCTAATGGGTGTAATGGGTGTACAAAATGAAAATAATATTTTAGATCAAAATTCGTCTATTAACTATCAGTTTTATGGATGGATCTTATTTATTGATGTAAGATCTATCCATTTAGAGCACCTAAAAAATAAAATAAAATAAATAAATTGAGAGTCGAACTCAAGTCCTCTGGATCAGAGTCTGTTCCTCATACCACTCGGCTACTATTACCGATATCGACAACTTGATTCCTAATTTAAATGAACCAAACTAGGATATATTAGTGCACGTTCAAGGCTTATTTTAAGTAATTAATTTGTAAACGGTTCGGAAAATAAAATCGCGGGCAGCTCAAACAGAATTTATCAAAACGACTGATACAATACGCCGTCCGGGTACCGGAAGGGTAATGTGATAGCGCCATAGTGTCTGTGGGACTGTAGCATATAGACACTGCATTGTGCACTTTACAACGGCTGTGGAGTTTTGTCCGCAAACTAGTCCATTAT
>CALNVZ010000174.1:58042534-58086618 GCA_940671915.1 Paracentrotus lividus
CACACAAAATACCATACAGCAGTATCATACAGCCAAAATACCATAGGATTTCCTATGGTTTTTTGGCCAAATACCACACAAAATTACCATGGCAGCAGTACATACAGCCAAATACCAATAGGATTTCCTATGGTTTTTGGCACAAATACCACACAAAATACCATACAGCCAAAATACCATAGGATTTCCTATGGTTTTTGGCACAAATACCACACAAAATACCAATACAGCCAAAATACCATAGGATTTCCTATGGTTTTTTGGCACAAATACACACAAAATACGCATACAGAAGTACCATAACAGCAATACTATAGGATTTCCTATGGTTTTTGGCACAAATACCACACAAAACTACCATACAGCAGTACCATACACCAAAATACCAATAGGATTTCCTATGGTTTTTTGGCACACAATACCACACAAATACCATACAGAAGTACCATACAGCAAAATACCATAGGATTTCTATTGGTTTTTTTTGGCACAACTACCACAGATTTCCTATGGTATTTTAGCACAAGTACCCACAAAAAATACCATACAGGTGTACCATACAGCAAAAATACTTAATAGGCATTATCCCAAACTAAGTACCACACATCATACGCACACACTTACCAGGGATTATGACATACCGTTGCGACCGGAACACCACACGCCCTTAATTTAGAGATGCCAAGAAAAAAAAAACACCGCCGTTACCACAGGACTGCCGCTAGACACCCAAGGATACCATAACTGGTATAGGGAGAGTGGGTTAGTTGGAACACGGGTTAGTTGAACATTGTATTTCTTTACGGCTATAAATATATTATGCAAATCTACCCTCAGGTTGTGCTATTAGCAACTGCCATCCACCACATTTTAGACAGCACATGTGCTTCAAGCCTCGTCAAGTTAGAAAGCAATGTTTGTTTTTTTCTCTTCTGAGTAAATTTGGTCTTTACAATGTTTTATTATCTCAAAGAAGATCATAATTAAGTTGACTGTTTGAAGTATAAAAAACAGTTATACCAGGCTACAAAACAAGGTAAATATATGGCATGTTGTTGTCCCTCTTTTGTGCTGTAAGCTTACAAATGTCAAATGGGCCTCTGGGGTTAGTTGGACATTTTGAACGGGGTTAGTTGGAACATGTACTAAGTAAATAGGTTCAGCTGAACAAAAAATAAAAATCATATAATTCAGTGACATGTTCCGAAATATTCTTATACGTGTATATTAGTGCAAATTGGACAATTTTTATACAGAATGCTACTTTCACAGGACTTCAGAATATCTGTATGTGAGTGCATGCTATCTAGTGTAATAAACATGAAGTAAAAAATGAAATTAAACACCAATCTTTAATATTTTAATTTGAATAATAAAGCAAGTTAGCTGAACCCATGCAATAATGTTTAGATAGTTTAAAATATAATTTTTTAAGATACCATGCACAATGTTTCAACTTACCCGCATACCATGCGCCTTTCCAACTAAGCCCCAGTGTATGGGTTAGTTGGAACAGTTGACATGGTCTTGTTGAAGATGTATTTTTCCGGAACCATCACTAAGTTTACGAAAATTTTATGGGTTACATTTGTAGCATACAGTTTACACCAAGTTGATATTTATGTTCTTGAAATAAATCCGCTTTTTGTTTTACGGCCCATTTTTGTGAAAAATGTTCCTATTGAAACCCCGCTCTCCGCCCTATATACCACTATTTAGGCAAAAATATTTTGGTCAACAGTTAGTTATTGTTCTATATTTCTTGATAATAATGCAAAATGTCAAAAACTCGCTCTTGATGTTACTTTGTGTTTAGGAAATATATTTCCCTAAAAGAAAAAATTTAATATGCAGGCATTAGTAATGAGGTAAGCTTCACAAAATACTGATTTGTGCATACAAAAACATTGTATGCAAATGAGGCTAATTACCAATAGTACCACACGAAGTCCAAGGAATAACCATACGACTACCAACTTCAGCAGTAAACTGCCATAAAGACCACTTTGACAATGCCAGTTGGTTTTCATCCCTGTTGGATGTTTGTCTTCAATCAGTTTGTCAAATTACCATTTGGTCTAATTAATTCCCATTCGTCTAATCAAGTCGACTAGGTCAAACCCACTTAGTCATTCCTGTAAGAAACTATCCCTTAGAAAAAAATATTGTGACAATACTCATCAACGAGTAGGTATTGGCGGCGTCCCGGGTGGACGGGACTATCGAGTTCCCCCCCCCCATCGATTTTTTGTTTCTGGGGGATCGTCACCCTCGATTTTTAAAAGCTTAAGAAAAACATATGGTAACATTAATAGACGAAGAGGCACAGTGTGCGTAAAAGTACCAAGTTCAGGTCATTAAAAACGCAAAATTTTCGGCTGGCGCTTCCGCTTGCAAACAAATAACAGCAGACAATAATTAAACTAAATAATCTTTCTTCAGGTCCATATTCATTTATCTCTTTTATTTTGTTACAACGCTTATTTGTAACTTGGTGGCATAATGTGTGGGGTAAGGTCATTCTATTGTGAATTTGGATATTAGCCTATATTTTATGTCTCTTCGGGTGCTTTATTTATTCCGATCTAGTGTATAATTAATTCCTCTCTAAAAAAACAAATTTGGCGGCATCAGGCGGGCATGTCCCCTTGATTTTCAAAGCTTCACATTTTCGTTTTTAATTTTCTAATAATTGGATAAATTTTGTATTTGCCACTTCTCCAAATGTGATTGAAATCAAACTTTTTAATTTTTTAAAATTCTCTGTTTCAACGCCGCACCGTTATAGAAAGTGACGCATATTTCAGAAAGGGATACAAACATATATATATATACATTGTACAACGTTTGATATAGAGGATGTTTCATTCGCTCTTCGTAATTGTATTTTCTTAAGAGTAGCGATTTCATCAGCTAGTGAAATACATGATTATGTTATTATGAGCAAAATTTTTAGCAGTCGCCTTCGCGCTCCAACACAATAACAAATACATGATTAACGATTTAACTATGTCTTCAGGTCGTAGTTGTGGAATATTTTATTTGTTCCAAACTTATATTCTAAAATAGTCATTAGTTTCTGGCATAATATGTGAAATAGATCATTCTTTTCGAATTTTGGGTATACAAAAATATTGGAAGGCTATTCCGTCGAGTCTATAATATTCCCATTCCGGGGTCCCGTTCCCCTCCACCCCTGACCGTCATCACATGAAATCGCCGCCCCTGATGGTCGGGGAGACCGGGAACAATAATTGTAACACGGGCGATTGTAAGGAAAGGCTCCCATCCATATTAAAAGCAGAAACATGCTTCAAACTTACGTATGTAAAAAAAAAAAAGGTTTTTTAATTTAATTAATATAAAAAATAATAATAAAAAATTGCATTTCGTCGCTCCACGTGACGTTGAGTGTAAACAAATTTAACGGTTCATGAACTTTCTACATGTGGTATTTGTGCCATAACATGTGGTATTTGTGGCAAAAAACATACAGCAAATACCATACATATGGTATATGAGTTAAAAAAAAATCCATACAGCAATACCATACATATGGAATTTGTGCCAAAAAAACAGACAGCAATACAATACATATGGTATTTGTGCAAAAACATAGAGCAAATACCATACATAGTGGTATTTGTGCCAAAACCAATACAACAATACCATACATATGGTATTTGTTGATAAAAACCATACAGCAATACCATAACATATGGTAAGTGTGCCAGAAAACCATACAGAATACCATACATATGTATTTGCGCCAAAAAAAAAAAACATACAGCAATACCATAACATATGGTATTTGTGCCAAAAAACCATACAGGCAATACATCCATATGGCATTTGTGCCAAAAAAAACATACAGCAATACCATACATTATGGGTATTTGTGCAAAAAACCATACAGCAATACCATACATATGGTAATTTGTGACCAAAAACCCATACAGAAAATACCATACTATGTGGTATTCGTGCCAGAAACCATACACACAAACACATACATATGGATTTGTGCCAAAAACCATAACATTGGTATATGAGCATACCAGATACATAAATCAGGTATTTGTGCGAGAAAACCATACAGCAATACCAATACATATGGCTATTTGTGCCAAAAAACATACAGCGCAAAACCATACATATGGTATTTGAGCCAAAAAACCATACAGAATACCA
Organism: Paracentrotus lividus; assembly: GCA_940671915.1. Lineage (NCBI taxonomy): Eukaryota > Metazoa > Echinodermata > Echinoidea > Camarodonta > Echinidae > Paracentrotus > Paracentrotus lividus. The sequence continues at coordinate 58,046,726 of CALNVZ010000174.1, forward strand.
TACGTATGGTATTTGTGCACAAAAAACATAAAGAAATACCATACATATGGCTATTTGTGCCAAAACCATACAGGCATACCATCATATGGTTTCGTCCGCAATACACATCACATGCTGTATGGATTCTTATGGTACACTTTCCTGTGTGGTATTTCCCTATGGTACTTCTATGGTATTTGATTGTACCATAGAATACCATAGGAATACTCACAGGACATTCAGAAATACCATATGAATACCAAGGGACATTCAGAATTACACACAGGACATTTTTGTAAGGGTAGGCCCGGAATTACAAACCTATATCGTAAAACATGACGGAGTCGGATCCAGAGATGAGTCTCGAATTAGAGTGAAAATTGAAGATATTGAAGATGAAAATGAGGAAGAAAGGTCTCAGCTCAATTGCTAGTAGCAAGGGAGGACAAGAAAGGAATTGAGTGAATACACATTTTCAGAAGATGAGGCGAAGTCCGATGCCTCGACTAAGCCAGCTCAGACACAGCAACTGCTACGCTTAGCTTCGCCCTCGAGTGCGGAGGTAGCTGCAGCTACGCGTACCTCATGAGCGCCACTGGCAAGGCAGGATTGCAAAATGAACAAGCGAATTACGGGATGCTAGGCCAAGGGGCAATTTAGATGACACAAGGCTTGATCCAGACAACATAGCAATTGGTATGTGATGGAAAAGGATATTATTTTGTCATGGGTCGGGAATATGCTTGTTTAGCTGGGTTGGACATTCAACCATTTCTCAACAACTCACACAGCGCTACAACAAATTTTTTTTTAAATTTGTTAAACCTCTCTCCTTCTGCTGGCATTTTGCCGGGCAGCCGATGGGTGAAATACCCGTATACGTGTTGCTGCACCCCCAGCAATTACGCACGCCGACCACCAGTTTTTTCCTTATTTTCGCTGGCTTTGCTTTACAAGGAGTTCGAATCCGATGTCGATGATGACTGGTCATCCATACTTCTCTGCCAAACAAACTGGAATTGGCAATTAAGAGTTAAATAATGTAACTGGTATAAATAAAGGAAAAAAGCTTTTTCAACTATAAGACACGAGGATGAGAACGAGCAACAATGACGCAATGTTATTTCCATTATGCACTCGCTACGTACCAACCAAGTTAATTATTCTTTTTTTTTTCTTTTTAGTAGTATGCCATTCTTTATAAATGTAACAGATTCTCATTAAAAAAAATTAAAATGTTATTATTTTGTCCATCACAGGGTATTATTTGCCAAACACAATTTATCAACATAAAAAATCGTAATATACCATGAGATCCCAGGTGATCATTAGCGTCTGCTAGCGTTTTGCGGCACAGCTTTTTGTGTGCACACCATCGGGGGAAATTTTTACAAAAGTAAGCTCTAGATTTTCGATTGTAGATTCATCGAGACATATTTGATTTCTCAAAATATACTTAATCATACATGGATTGCTGGGGCTTATATTATTTGTAAAAAAATGAATAGGATCACATACAGACTGCAAATAGTTTTGAGCTTGGACTTGGTTATGTTCTGCTCAGAATAATTGAGTGTCATTTTGTTGAGTGAAAAAGAAATATGATCGAGAGAGGTACTAGATAAGTAGTAGGTAAGAAAGACTTAGTTCTACTTGCAATGGCAATTATTTTCAAGGAGAAATTACCACAACATTAATTGCTATAAAGATTTTGTGATTATTTGCAATATGAATACAAAACAAAGCTATACAAATTGGATTTGAATAATATAATCACTGCTCAATCGTGTACGCTGCATTGCGTATTAGGAGAGAGAAAGTACACGCCAACACGGCACGGCCGGGTGGCCCTAGCTGCTGGCTGCACTGCACTGAGAGCCGAAACTCCATATCCTGACGTCATCACGAATCGCTCCATTCCCTACCCGAAAATGGGCGTGGCTAGAGTGATTGACAGGTGTTTTGAAATGGCGTTTTATCAATTTCCAATAATCGGATCTGAGTTCCTAGTTGGTCATATTGTCTTCTACATGCTCTCTAGATTACTCTGATACATAAACCACTGATTTTAGTGATCCCAATAAAGGTCACTTTAATAATTCTTTCAGGAAGAACGGCAACCCCAATTATCTTTTCCGAGTCGGATACACCATCAATTGCAAATACCTTTTCTCTTTTTTTTTTTTTGTTGTTGTTGTTGTTGTTAGTTGTTGTAAGTGCCGACCTAATCGTTGGCGTCACAATTGTCAGCGAAATGAGTCGTGAACTGGCTCTCAATGAACGAGCGTCACGTTCCTAACAAAACATAATTTTGACAGCCTGTTTGATTAAATGCTTTTAACATGTTGAAAATGTTCAAAAACCGGTGTGTCAAAATCTAAAAATGCTCAAAATCACCCATATTCATACACAGTATGTTTCAGGTCATTTCAAGCATTTTGAAAAATTTCCGCGCGTAAGCGCCCGTGCGCGCGTTTTTTGCGCGCCACTCTGTAAATCGCGCGTTAAACTCAGGTATTTTTTTTCTTGATTGGCAATTTAACAATTCTCTTAGAAGTTTCTATATATTTTAAATCCGTTTTTAGCCGACCGTTACGGAACGCAACGAAGCTCATCATTTTTACTCCGCGCATGCGTCGCTCGTCAGAGGGTCGAACCCTATTCATTTTTAACATGTTCTAAAGTTTATGACATAGTTAATTATAATCCACTAATAAAATGTGGGGTGTAAGGAATAACATTGGCATATACTCATGCAAACTCACAATTTTCATTTTTTTATTCCCTTTCAATCCAAATGTAGTTATTATCATGGAGAAAATAGTGGTTGATTTTCTCCAAATGCTTTTCATGTTAAGCCGAAGAGAAATTCCAAACAGTTGAATTGTGCAAGGTAATCAAATGTAAATTCATCACATTACACATTTCATTTTCTTCTTTTCAAAAGTGTATTTACTCTCTCCGTTTCATTTTTGTTCTCTCTCTCTCCGGAGCCAATTGCTGCATACTTTTTTTTTATGCATTACACATAGATATCAGTACATACCACAAGATAATTGTACGCATTACAATTATAAAGCTCTAGTTATTGATTAAATTTTCCACAAAAACTTTTTGATTTGTGACCTTATTGTAATTGAACTGACATTGAAATCTTTCAAAGGCCTCGAAACTGAGATACACACTCCACTCATGCGCTGTCCTTGCTTTACAAAGCTTTTTATATTACACAATCAATCGACTCAAAACACTCAAACAACAAATGATAGATTTTCAGAGCTACGACGGAACTAATTAATTTTCATATTGCATCACGCGGCTGGAAATTCAATAGCACAAAGGAAAACGTATTTTAGGAATGAGAGTTGTCAGCAATAATGCCACCTCCGGATCTGCTCATTAAAATAATAACGAAGAGGTTTCTAACGAAAGAAAATGTATTATCTTGAAAAATCATTGTGACAGATTTGGTGACCCTTCTTGGTTTGTTCAACGTACTTCTTTGCGAGAAGAATTTAAAAGGGTGTATATATATATATAATATATATATATATATATTATTATTATATCATATATATATAATGGCATGTAACTCCACCCCCAACATAAAGTTTCGTTTACTTTGCTTGTGCACTCAACTATCTTTAAATTTTGACTTCATAGCATTGTTCAGAATTTCGTAGTTATTCATATGGTTCAGTTTTCCGAAATGGCTGTTGCTACTACCCAAGTTTCTCTGAAACGACATTTTATTCGACATTTTCAATCGATGAAACCATTGCAAACTCGACGGAGAATACGACCCGCGGTGCCTGATCTTGTGCAGACGACCCGATCCGTGAAACATTAACGGGATCCTGTGGCCTATCCTCTTTACAATCCTTACTATCATCGCCAACTTGCTTCAGTCTCGTGGCCTTTGGTATCGAAAAACGATTCGTAACCTAAACAACTACTTCATCACCAACCTTCCATTCTTGACCTCATTTCAGGATTGCTTATCATAATCACGGGTGGTGCACACCCATATCGGGTATTACCATTTACAACAAGCTATATGTAAGGGTTGTTGTTCTTCTGCCTTCCAGAATGCAATGACAAATGCCCTCGAACCTCGCTGTGGTCGTTATTTGTGCCGATCGGCACCGCGCAACTCACGATCCCATCAACCATTTCAATTTCCCGCAGTAAACGACAGGCCCTCATCAAAAACACCATCCCATGGATTGCATCCTTTGCATTCTGGTTCTTCTACTCCACATTACGAATTCATCAACGACTTCGACAATGGTCCTCATTGCATACGCTGGTACATTCTATCAATCTGAATATGATTTCCTTTCATCGCTTTGTTCTATCTTCCGTTCCATGCATCGCAGTTCTCTATTTCAGAATTGTTACTAAATCAATGCAACGATTGGGGGTAAGAATGTCAACAAGCAATTCTCCATGCGGACAAGGACCAGGGGAAGGTCACGTTGAGCTTCCTGACATGACGTCGGCAGTCAGTCACCACTACTGTCAACATGACCTTCATCCGACACTCTCGACAGGATCATAAAGAAGGTGGAGAAGACAACGTTCCAAACACTACCAAGAAACAAAAGGTATGTTGGATTTAGTCACAGTGCACACACTTAAAAATGGGTGCATATCTACAACCATTCAAGTAACGTAACACAATAGCAGCACCTTATGGGCGCATCTCAACAGTATTTTGCATTCTTTAATTTTTGAGGTATAATAAACATGATTAAGCTAGCATATTTCTCCCTAGGGTACACATTCTAAACCCTTATTTGTAATATTTTGGCACTTCTCAAATTTGTATTCTTACTTTAGGATGCATAATATTTGCACTGAAATGAATAAGTTGGAATTTGGTTGTGAAAACAGGTATACAAGGGTTAAAATTGGCACCCTTATGAATATGGTGCAATTTGTACCACAAATGTGCTACAAATTATTGTTAACATTTTTAATAGGTGAAATTATCCGTTTTTTTTAGTTGCCGCTTAGGCTGAAGGTTTTCATTATTATATGCTCCTCCTGGTTAGTCCAGGCTATCAAGTTTTAGCATACTTAGTACTAAAAATATAACGACAATTTTCAATGATATTTGAAAGATGCGATATGGCCCACACCTAATTTCAGTATTAATCATTTATCATAAGAACAGATAAAACACAGCCCGGATGAAATAAACATAGTAATCATTCGTGATAGAATACCATGGACTAAAATGCCCATGACCAAACACGCTGTTTTTTTTAAACTTTAAACAAAGAGTTATACTGGCCAGAAATATAACAAATAAAAAAATGAGACAAACAAAATGGCGTTCATAGGGATTTGAACCCGAAACTTCCTTATTGCTTGACTTGTGCTCCACCGAATGAGCTATGCAAATTCATATGTCGGCTTCCGTCCGAGAGAACCCTTGGATTCCAATGCTCGAGTGATCAAGAAGCGATAAAACCTGGCAATGAACCTCGAGGATAAAAATCAATTTGTGGATCACTGTGAAGTTATGCAGCCCTTTTGCATTTCGATGGGACGCCCATTTTATTTGCTCATTCTTTCTTTTTTTTGCTTTTCATGTCGCAGAAAAAAAAAACTTTGGCAAATAATTTTTTGTTTGAATGTCTTCTAGACGAAACGTGAATCTACCAACGAGATGCGGCAAGCCGACAACGGACCCTTCTTTTCAATCGTCTTGGCATTCGTGGTGTCATGGCTACCACAGAGCATCATCGTGCTTACTACTCCATCAGACCAGAGCTCGTAGTCCCAGGACTCCCGCGTCCAGGTCGACTCTTCTTCGGATGGATGAGGATCTCAACAGTCTCTTGAACCCGATTTTATTACGCCGTGACCCAGCCGTTATTCAGATCCACCATAATTAAAATGTTCTATTCGGCGAAAATGATCGCTGTGTGCGACTACTTGCTCCGTCAATAAAGCGATGTTGATTCGAACTTTTCAGTGTTACAGATCGCCATACGTAGAAAAAAAATATTCGTAAGATAATTGAGTATGTTATTCACTTGTTGATATAATGTATATTTCCCCCACACCATTTTTATTCTAATAACTACGGTGTCTTTAAGTATAGACAATTACTTAGATTGATCGTTATCCTTTATAGGCCTAACCGTATGTTGCTTGTTTTTGATAAATGGTTGGTTGGTTGGGCTTTTTATCCTCAATTATGTATGGTTACTGTTAAGTGTTTTAATTGGTCAGTCAGCTTTGTTATTTGAAAAGTTTAACTACTTGGGCTTGATTATCATTAAGAACAATCAATATTATTGAGGGTAATAGTTTGAATATCTTTATATAATAATAACAATAAATATATATTTTTTTTAAAGTGGTAAACAGGGGTAAACGGCTTTTAAAATGTATTTTGCACCAATGATACCGGTAGTATATTTTGATAATGCCATTGCAATGCATTAGGACAACCGATATTTATTTCGAAAAAAATTTTTATTTTCTAAATAATTTGGATAAATTTTGTATTTGCCCACTTCTCCAAATGTGATTGAAATAAACTTTTAAATTTCTTTAAATTCTCTGTTTTCACGTCCGTACCGTTATAAAAAGTGACCATATTCAGAAAGGGATTACAAACATATATATATATACATTGTAAAACGTTGATATATGAGATTTTCATTCGCTCTTCGTAATTGTATTTTCTTTAAGAGTAGCGATTATCAGCTAGTGAATACAATGATTAATGTTATTATTGAGCAAAATTTTTAGCTCGCGCTTCGCGCTCACAAACAAATAACAATACAATGATTTAACGATTTAACTATGTCTTCAGGTCGTAGTTTGTGGAATATGTTTTATTTGTTCCAAACTTATATTCTTAAAATTGTCATTAGTTTCTGCATAATATGTGAAATAGATCATTCTATTTCGAATTTTGGGTATACAAAATATTTAGGAAGCCTTATTCCGTTCGAGTCTATAATAATTCCCATTCCGGGGTCTCCGTTCTCCCCCCACCCCTGACCGTCATCACATGAAATCGCCGCCCCTGATGGTCGGGGAGACCGGGACAATAATTGTAACACGGGGCGATTGTAACAGAGGCTCCCATCCCTAGCAGAAACATGCTTCAAACTTAACCTATGTAAAAAAAAAAAGTAATAATAATAATAAAAAATAATAATAAAAAAATTGCATTTCGTCGCTCCACGTGACGTTTGAGTGTAAGCAAATTTAACGGTTCATGGAACTTTTACATATGTGGTGATTGTGTGCCATACATGTGGTATTTGTGCCAAAAACATACAGCATACCATACATATGGGTAATATGGAGTTAAAAAAAAATCAATTACAGCAATAACCATACATCTGTAGTTTGTGCAAAAAAAACAGCAGCGATACAATACATATGGTTGTTGTGCAAAAAACATAGAGCATACCATACATATTGGATATTTGTGCCAAAAAAACCATAAACAATACATACATATGGTATTTGTGATAAAAACCATACAGCAAATACCAAACTATGGTATGTGTGCCAGAAAACATTACAGAAATACCATAATATGTATTATTTGCGCCAAAAAAAAAGAACATACAGCAATACCCATACAGTATGGTATTTGTGCCAAAAAACATACAGCAATACCATCATATGGCATTTGTGCCAAAAAAAAACATCAGCAATTACATACATTATGGTATTTGTGCCAGAAAACGCATACAGCAATACCACATATGGTTATCTTGTGGCCAAAAAACGCATACAGAAATACATACATGGTGGTATATCGTGCCAGAAACCATACAGCAAACATTTACATATGGATTTGTGCCAAAAACCATAACTATATGTGTTATTTGTGCACAAAACCATCAGAAATACCATACATATGTATTTGTGCCCAGGAAAACCATATCAGGCAATTACGCATACATATGGTAATTTGTGCCGCCAAAAAACATACAGCAAAACCATACATATGGTATTTGTGCCAAAAAACCATACAGAAATACCATACGTATGGTATTTGTGCCAAAAAAACATAAAGAAATACCATACATATGGTATTTGTGCCAAAAACCATACAGCAATACCATACATATGGTATTCGTGCCAAATACCACATCACTGCTGTATGGTATTCTTATGGTACCCTTTTCCTGTGTGGTATTTCCCTATGGTACTTCTATGGTATTTGATTGTACCATAGAAATACCATAGGAATACCACAGGACATTCAGAAATACCATATGAATACCAAAGGACATTCAGAAATACCATAGGAATACCACAGGACATTTTTGTAAGGGTAGGCCCGGGAATTACAAACCTATATCGTAAACAATGACGGAGTCGGATCCAGAGATGAGTCTCGAATTAGAGTTTGAAATTGAAGATATTGAAGATGAAAATGAGGAAGAAAGTCTCAGCTCAATTGCTAGTAGCAACGGAACAGAAATGGACATCGATGACGGCGAATTGAGTGAATACATTTCAGAAGATGAGGCGAAGTCCGATGCCCCTCGACCAGCTCAGAAGCAGCAACTGCTACTGCTAGCTTCGCCCTCGAGTGCGGAGGTAGCTGCAGCTATCGCGTACCTCCATGAGCCACTGGCAAGGCAGGATTTGCAAAATGAACAAGCGAATTACGGGGATGCTAGGCCAAGGGGCAATTTAGATGACACAAGGCTTGATCCAGACAACATAGCAAATTGGTATGTGATGGAAAAGGATATTTATTTTGTCATGGGTCGGGAAATATGCTTGTTTAGCTGGGTTGGACATCAACCATTTCTCATACAACTCACACAGCGCTACACAATTTTTTTTAAATTTGTTAAACCTCTCTCCTTCTGCTGGCATTTTGCCGGGCAGCCGATGGGTGAAATACCCGTCATACGCCGTGTTGCTGCACCCCCAGCAATTACGCAACGCCGACCACCAGTTTTTCCTTATTTTCGCTGGCTTTGCCTTTGACAAGGAGTTCGAATCCGATGTCGATGATGACTGGTCATCCATCTTCTCTGCAAACAAACTGGAATTGGCAAATTACGAGTTAAATAATGTAACTGGTATAAATAAAGGAAAAAGCTTTTTCAACTCATAAGACACGAGGATGAGAACGAGCAACAATGACGCAATGTTATTTCCATATGCACTCGCTACGTACCCAACCAAGTTAATTATTCTTTTTTTTTTCTTTTTAGTAGTATGCCATTCTTTATAAATGTAACAGATTCTTCATAAAAAAAATTAAATGTTATTATTTTGTCCATCACAGGGTATTATTTGCCAAAACACAATTTATCAACATAAAAATCGTAATATACCAATGAGATCCAGGTGATCATTAGCGTCTGCTAGCGTTTTGCGGCACAGCTTTTTGTGTGCACACCATCGGGGGAATATTTACAAAAGTAGCTCTAGATTTTCGATTGTAGATTCATCGAGACATATTTGATTTCTCAAAAATATACTTAATCATACATGGATTGCTGGGGCTTATTATTCTCTGTAAAAAATGAAGATAGGATCACATACAACTGCAAAATAGTTTGAGCTTGGACTTGGTTATGTTCTGCTCAGAATAATTGAGTGTCATTTTGTTGAGTGAAAAAGAAATATGATCGAGAGAGGTACTAGATAGTAGTAGGTAGAAAAGACTTAGTCTACTTGCAATGGCAATTATTTTCAAGGAGAAATTACCACAACATTAATTGCTATAAAGATTTGTGATTATTTGCAAATATGAATACAAAACAAAGCTAATACAATTGGATTTGATATATATCACTGCTCAGATCGTGTACGCTGCATTGCGTGAGTGTATGGGAAAGTACACGCCAACACGGCACGGCCGGGTGGCCCTAGCTTGCTGGCTGCACTGCACTGAGAGCCGAACTCCATATCCTGACGTCATCACGAAATCGCTCCATTCCCTACCGAAAATGGGCGTGGCTAGAGTGATTGACAGGTGTTTTTGAAATGGCGTTTTAATCAATTTCCAATAATCGATCTGAGTTCTAGTTGGTACCATTGTCTTCTACATGCTCTCTAGATTACTCTGATACATAAACCACTGATTTTAGTGATCTCCAATAAAGGTCAACTTTAATAATTCTTCAGGATGAACGGCAACCCCCAATTATCTTTTCCGAGTCGGATACACCATCAATTGCAAATACCTTTTCTCTTTTTTTGTTTTTGTTGTTGTTGTTGTTGTTGTTGTTGTAAGTGCCGACCTAATCGTTGGCGTCAACAATTGTCGCGAAATGAGTCGTGACTGGTCTCAAATGAACGAGCGTCACGTTCCTAACAAAACATAATTTGACAGCCTGTTTGATAAATGCTTTTAACATGTTGAAAATGTTCAAAAAACCGGTGTGTCAAAATCTAAAAATGCTCAAAATCACCCCATATTCATACACAGTATGTTTCAGGTCATTTCAAGCATTTTGAAAATTTCCGCGCGTAAGCGCCCGTGCGCGCGTTTTTGCGCGCACTCTGTAAATCGCGTTAAACTCAGGTATTTTTTTTCTTGATTGGCAATTTAACCAATTCTCTTAGAAGTTTCTATATATTTTAAATCGTTTTTAGCCGACCGTACGGACGCACGAGCTCATCAAATTTTAAAATCCGCGCGTGCGTCAAAAGCTCGTCAGAGAGGTCGAAACCCTATTCATTTTTTAACATGTTCTAAAAGTTTATGACATAGTTAATTATAATCCACTAATAAAATGTGGGGTGTAAGGAATAAAACATTGGCATATACTCATGCAAACTCACAATTTCATTTTTTTTCAATCCAAATTTCAATCCAAATGTAGTTATTATCAGGAGAAAATAGTGGTTGATTTTCTCCCAAATGCTTTTCATGTTAAGGCCGAGAAAATTCCCAAACAGTTGAATTGTGCAAGGTAATCAAATGTAAATTCATCACATTACACATTTCATTTTCTTCTTTTTCAAAAGTGTATTTAACTCTCTCCGTTTCATTTTTGTTCTCTCTCTCTCCTGGAGCCAATTGCTGCATACTTTTTTTTATGCATTACACATAGATATCAGTACATACCACAGATAATTGTACGCATTACAATTATAAAGCTCTAGTTATTGATTAAATTTTCCACAAACTTTTTGATTTGTGACCTTATTGTAATTGAACACTGACAATTGAAATCTTTCAAAGGCCTCGAAACTGAGATACACTCCACTCATGCGCTGTCCTTGCTTTACAAAGCTTTTTATCAAACAACCAATCGAATCGACTCAAAACACTCAAACAACAAAATGATAGATTTTCAAGAGCTACGACGGAACTAACTTAATTTTCATTAGCATCACGCGGCTGGAAATTCAATAGCACAAAGGAAAACGATATTTTACTGAAATAGAGTTGTCAGCAATAATGTCCACCTCCGGATCTGCTCATTAAAATAATAACGAAGAGGTTTCTAACGAAAGAAAATGTATTATCTTGAAAAATCATTGTGACAGATTTGGTGACCCTTCTTGGTTTGTTCAACGTACTTCCTTTGCGAGAAGAATTTAAAAGGGTGTATATATATATATATATATATATATATATATATATATATATATATATATAATGGCATGTACTCCACCCCAACATAAGTTTCGTTTTACTTTGCTTGTGCACTCAACTATCTTTAAATTTTGAACTTCATAGCATTTTGTTCAGAATTTCGTAGTTATTCATATGGTTCAGTTTTCCGAAATGGCTGTTGCTACTACCCAAAGTTTCTCTGAAACGACATTTTATTCGACCATTTTCATCGATGAAACCATTGCAAACTCGACGGAGAATACGACCGCGGTGCCTGATCTTGTGCAGACGACCCGATCCGTGAACATTAACGGGATCCTGTGGCCTATCCTCTTTACAATCCTTACTATCATCGCCAACTTGCTCAGTCTCGTGGCCTTTGGTATCGAAAAACGACTTCGTACCTACAACAACTACTTCATCATCAACCTGTCCATTCTTGACCTCATTTCAGGATTGCTTATCATAATCACGGTGGTGCACACCCATATCGGGTATTACCCATTTACACAAGCTATATGTAAGGTTGCTTCTGCCTTCCAAGATGCAATGACAAATGCCTCGAACCTCGCTGTGGTCGTTATTTGTGCCGATCGGCACCGCGCAACTCACGATCCCATCAACCATTTCATTTCCCGCAGTAAACGACAGGCCCTCATCAAAAACACCATCCCATGGATTGCATCCTTTGCATTCTGGTTCTTCTACTCCACATTACCAGAATTCATCAACGACTTCGACAATGGTCGTCATTGCATACGCTGGTACACATTCTATCCAATTCTGAATATGATTCCTTTCATCGCTTTGTTCTATCTTCCGTTCTCCATCATCGCAGTTCTCTATTTCAGAATTGTTACTAAAATCAATGCAACGATTGGGGGTAAGAATGTCAACAAGCAATTCTCCATGACGGACAAGGACCAGGGGAAGGTCACCGTTGAGCTTCCTGACATGACGTCGGCAGTCAGTACCACTACTGTCAACATGGACCTTTCATCCGACACTCTCGACAGGAATCATAAGAAGGTGGAGAATGACAACGTTCCAAACACTACCAAGAAACAAAAGGTATGTTGGATTTAGTCACAGTGCACACACTTAAAAATTGGGGTGCATATCTACACCATTCAAAGTAACGTAACACAATAGCAGCACCTTATGGGCGCATCTCAACAGTATTTTGCATTCTTTAATTTTTGAGGTATAATAAACATGATAAGCTACATATTTCCTCCCTAGGGTACACATTCTAAACCCTTATTTGTGAAATATTTTTGCACTTCTCAAATTTTGTATTCTTACTTTAGGATGCATAATATTTGCACCTGAAATGAAGTAAGTTGGAATTTGGTTGTGAAAACAGGTATACAAGGGTTAAAATTTGCACCCTTAATGAATATGGTGCAACTTTGTACCACAAAATGTGCTACAAATTATTGTTACATTTTTAATAGGGTGGAAATTATACCGTTTTTTTTTTAGTTTGCACGCTTAGGCTGAAGGTTTTCAATTATTATATGACTCCCTCTGGTTAGTCCAGCTATTCAAGTTAGCATACTTAGTACTAAAAAATATAACGACAATTTCAATGATATTTGAAAGATGCGATATTGGCCCACTAATTTCAGTATTAATCATTTATCATAAGAACAGATAAAACACAGCCCGGATGAAATAAACAGTAGTATTCATTCGTGATAGAATACCATGGACTAAAATGCCCATGACCAAACACTGCTGTTTTTTTTTAAACTTTAAACAAAGAGTTATACTGGCCAGAAATATACAAATATGAAAAATGAGCAAACAAAATGGCGTTTCATAGGGATTTGAACCCGAAACTTCCTTATTGCTTGACTTGTGCTCCACCGAATGAGCTATGGCAAATTCATATGTCGGCTTCCGTCCGAGAGAACCCCTTGGATTCCAATGCTCGAGTGATCAGAAGCGATAAAACCTGGCATGAACCTCGAAGGATAAAAATCAATTTGTGGATCACTGTGAAGTTATGCAGCCTTTTGCATTTCGATGGGACCCCATTTTATTTGCTCATTCTTTCTTTTTTTTGCTTTGTCATGTCGCAGAAAAAAAAAAACTTTGGCCAAATAATTTTTTTGTTTGAATGTCTTCTAGACGAAACGTGAATCTACCAACGAGATGCGCAAGGCCACACGGACCCTTCTTTTCATCGTCTTGGCATTCGTGGTGTCATGGCTACCACAGAGCATCATCGTGCTTACCTACTCCATCAGACCAGAGCTCGTAGTCCCAGGACTCCCGCGTCCAGGTCGACTCTTCTTCGGATGGATGAGGTATCTCAACAGTCTCTTGAACCCGATTTCTTACGCCGTGACCCAGCCGTTATTCAGATCCACCATAATTAAAATTGTTCTATGTCGGCGAAAATGATCATGCTGTGTTGCCTACTATGCCTCCGTCAATAAAGCGATGTTGATTTCGAACATTTTCAGTGTTACAGATCGCCATACTGTAGAAAAAAATATTCGTAAGATAATTGAGTATGTTATTACTTGTTGATATAATGTTTTATATTTCCCCACAACCACTTTTATTCTTAATACTACGTGTCTTTAAGTATAGACAATTACTTAGATTCATCGTTATCCTTTTATAGGCCTACCGTATGATTGCTTGTTTTTGATAAATGGTTGGTTGGTTGGGCTTGTTTATCCTCAATTATGTATGGTTACTGTTAAGTGTTTTAATTGGTCAGTCAGCTTTGTTATTTGAAAAGTTTAACTACTTGGGCTTGATTATCATTAAGAACAATCAATATTATTGAGGGTATAGTTTGAATATCTTTATTATAATAATAACAATAATATATATTTTTTTTAAAGTGGTAAACAGGGGTAAACGGCTTTTAAAATGTATTTTGCACCAATGATACCGGTAGTATATTTTGATAATCCATTGCAATGCATTAGGACAACCGATATTTATTTCGAAAAAAATTTCATATAATGGATAAAATTATTATTAAAAATAAACCCCAAAACGTTGATGCTCAATGTACAGTAGGTTTTTATCACTCAATGTAAAAATAACCAACACAACAAAGTCAGAATACCTTATTCTTATAATACATGCATGATCTGTACGACAGTTTATTCAAAGGTGTCGGTGGCTGTTTTTAATATAGAGATTTTCTTAATATCTGAAATGAGGAATTTGATAGCTGAAATTTGTAACGAATATGCTAGAGCAACTTCAAACAGCACATTGAAAACGTTATAAATTGTTTATCATAAATAAATAATATGTAAAATAGCAATGTGTTGATCATTGGTTAGCTGAATGATGCACAGGCCCCGCCCCATCCCTGCCCATGAAATCATCTTCATGTAGTCTCCAAGCTTTTTATCTGCACAAACCTAGGCAAAGCTGCTTTCAGAAATGCGCTTCACGTGATACGTCTGGTAAATTTATCGATTAAATATTCCACAAACTTTTGATTTTGACCTTTTTGTAATTGAACACTGACAATTGAAACCTTACAACGGCCTCAAAACTGAGATACACTCTACTCGTGCGCTGTCCTTGTCTTCACTAAGCTTTTATCAAACACCCAATCGAATTTAGCCGTTTTTTTCCCTAAAAGACTCAAAGGACTCGAACAACAAAATTATAGATTTTAAATGGCTACGACGGGACTATAACTTAATTTTCATTAGCATCACGCGGCTGGAAATTCAATAGCACAAAGGAAAACAATATTTTACTGAAATAGAATTGTCAACAATAATGTCCATCTCCGGATCTGCTCATTAAAATAATAACGAAGAGGTTTCTAACGAAAGAAAATGTATTATCTTGAAAAATCATTGCGACAGATTGTGACCCTTCTTAGTTTGTTCAACGTACTTCATTTGCGAGAAGAAATTAAATAGGTATATATATGATGGCATGTACTCCACCCCAACATAATTTTCATTTTACTTTGCTTGAGCACTTATCTATCATTAAAATTTGAACTTCATAGCATTTTGTTCAGAATTTCGTAGTTATTCATATGGTTCAGTTTTCCGAAATGGCTACTGCTACTACCCAAAATTTCTCTGAAACGACATTTTATTCGACCATTTTCATCGATGAAAAAATTGTGAACTCGACGGAGAATACAACCGCGGTGCCTGATCTTGTGCAGACGACCCGATCCCTGAATATTAACGGGATCCTGTGGCCTATCCTCTTTACAATCCTTACCATCATCGCCAACTTGCTCAGTCTCGTGGCCTTTGGTATCGAGAAACGACTCCGTACCTACAACAACTACTTCGTCATCAACCTGTCCATTCTTGACCTCATTTCAGGATTGCTTATCATAATCACGGTTGTCCATACTTATATCGGGTATTACCCGTTTTCACAGGATATCTGTAAGGTTGCATCTGTCTTCCAAGGTGCAATTACAAATGCCTCCAACCTCGCAGTGGTTGTTATTTGTGCCGATCGGCACCGTGCAACGCACGATCCCATCAACCATTTCATTTCCCGCAGTAAACGACAGGCCCTCATCAAAAACACCATCCCATGGATTGCATCCTTTGCATTCTGGTACTTTTACGCCACGTTACCAGAATTCATCAACGACTTTGATAATGGTTGTCATTGCATACGCTGGTATAGATTCTATCCAATTCTGAACATGATTCCTTTCATTGCTTTGTTCTACCTTCCGTTCTCCATCATCGCAGTTCTCTATTTCAGAATTGTTACTAAAATCAATGCAACGATTGGGGGTAAGAATGTCAACAAGCAATTCTCCATGACGGACAAGGATGAGGGGAAGGTCACCGGTGAGCTTTCTGACATGACGTCGGCAGTCAGTACCACTACTGTCAACACGGACCTTTCATCCGACACTCTCGACCGGGATCATAAGAAGGTGGAGAATGGCAACATTCCAAACACTACGAACAAACAAAAGGTAAGTTGCATTCATTTAGTCTTAGTTTACACACAAAAAATACACTCTTCAAAGTAATGAACAGTATAACAGCAGCTTATACAACATTTTGCATTTTTAAATGTTACAGGTGTAATAAACATGATAAGTTACTTTTTTTTTCTCTGTAGGTAATTATTATTTGACTCTGGTTAGTTGGGCCATTCACGTTTGAATATATTAAAAAAGATAAAGACAATTTTTGAAAGTTTGATATAAAATAAAGTTATTTCAATAATTGAAAATACATTGAGATGCGACATAAGCTCACTAATTTCAGTAAAGCTGATGACAAATAATTATTGACTTGTTGGAGAAAACAAATTTGAAACATCTAAATGGGTACTTGGAGAATGAGAATTAATTAACATGTTATTTGAAGAAAAGGATGACACTGCAGTTTCTAGTCTTCGTGGTCCACTATGTTGGCGATGATACCAAACGTTGACATTATGTCGATGATAATCATGTCCGTCCTAACTGCTATTTACGTGGAGTGTGTTTCACCAAGTCGTTCTTAAAGTCACGACTGACTTTACGAACGAATGTTCGTGGTGCCAATCTTCTCACCATGCTTACTCATTTAGCTTAAGAACAGATAAAACACTGCCCAGATGAAATAAACAGTAGTGTTCATGGACTAAAGTGCCCATGACCAAATACATTTTTTTTAAATGTTTTTTTTGAACAAAGAGTTCAACTGGGTTTCATTGGGATTCGAACCCGAGACTTCCTTTTTGTTAGACATGTGCTCCACCGATTGAGCTTTGACAAACCCTTATGTCACTATCCATCCTAAAGAACCCTTAGCTTTCAATGATGAAGTCATGCAGCCTTTTGAATCTCGATAGAATCCTGTTTTCTTTGCTTTTTTTTGTCATGCCAAAGAAACGATTGAACTTTGGCCAAAATTTTGTTTGAATGTCTTCCAGACGAAACGTGAATCTCACAAAGAGATGCACAAGGCCACACGGACCCTTCTTTTCATCGTCTTGGCTTTCGTGGTGTCATGGCTACCACAGAGCATCATCATGCTTACCTACTCCATCAGACCAGAGCTCGTAGTCCCAGGACTCCCGCGACCAGGTCGACTCTTCTTTAGATGGATGACGTATCTAAACAGTCTCTTGAACCCGATTTCTTACGCTGTTTCCCAGCCGTTGTTTAGATCCACCATAGTCCGCATGTTCCTGTGCCGGCGAAAGTGATCTACCCTTCATAAAAACTTAGTGTTAATTATATTGACGAATCTGCTGACGACCTGTTGTAAACGACCGTAGGTCTTTAACTACAAAGAATAGAAGGTGAAAGATTATGGACATGTACATATGGCTATCCAACCTTTTTTAAAGCTTTAAAAATAAACCCATACAACAATCAGAAAAATCTAGAGATTGGCCACCCAAAGAGGGTAAAGAAATTTAGTAGTCTATGTCATGTCCTTAAGCGCCTTTTTATTAAAAAAAAAGTTGAATAATGCTCATTTTCTTCTATCACATTTAAAGAAACACACCCTATATAAAAATAAAAATAAAAAAAAAAAAAAAAAAAAAAAAAAAAAAAAAAAAAAAAAAAAAAAAAAAAAAAAAAAAAAAAAAAAAAAAAAAAAAGAGAAAGAAAGAAAGATAAAAAGAAAAACTTAGAAAACATGGAGAATGAAGAACGAAAATGAAATAAAATAGGAGATAGGAAGAAGTTTACAGAGAAAGAGATAATTGTACGACAAAATGCAATCCTTGAGGTGAAGTACATGTATTTTATTTGATTAAATCTACGCATCGAACATGACATTATAAATAAATGGAACGACCGTGCCCATTGAAGATAATATTATTTTGCTCTATATCTTAATGGCACCAGGCATGGTAATTGTCAAGCCACGTTTGTTAAATTTCACTATAAATATTTATTACACAATGTGAATTTATCCATTTGTAAGTAGAGGTGGGTAATGCCAACGAGAGAAATTAATGCCAACTGAAAGAACTTCGAAGGTTTAATGAAATTATGTTCAATTTCTTACAATTACACACTTTGACTTTCTGAGATCTTATACATGTATTAAGGCGTAGGGTAGAGTGATCGGAGATAATTAAAGTTTGGATTATACAGCCCGGGATGACTGTTGAAAACATTACTGACAATGTCTTCAAATGATATATTCATTTATTTACTGATTTATTTATTCGTTAATTTATTTAGTCATTCATTTGTATATTTTGTAATGACGTCATTTATTTCTAAAAATTTATATATCTATTTATTCATTTGTTCATTCAATTCTGAGTGGTAACCAAAATACATTCGTGTAATATGTTCAGTTGTAATTATAGATTACTTGCCATATGTGTTCTTTGTTGTTTAATGATAAAATTTTACTTTATTTGTTAAGAAACTAACTTTTGCCAAGTTAAATTGATGTCATCGCATCTATACAGATACCATTGGATATGGGGAAAAATAAGCATACCCTGAAGGCCTTTGTATAATCCCAGTATATTAAGAAGATGTTGAAATTTATGTAAAATATTAGGTTTCTTCTGATATGTTATTGAAATTTTTCCTTTAATGAAATGCATAGATGCAATAACACATTGCCATTAATTCAACTTGTGAAAATTTATGACGAAAACAATAGATGTGTAGATGCCGTAGCTCTCCTTAAAGATTTTGATAAGACAATATTAAAGTACTGTTTCGATGACATCACAGCTTGTTGACGATCTTGCTATTTGGCATAGCGATCATCTTTTTTGCTTCATAAAGATATTCGTAACTTCCTTTTTGTTAGTTTGATTTTCTTTAAGCTATTTTTTTTTTGCAATTTGTATTTTCTATTTCTCTAATATCTCTATTTCTTTAATTATTATGCTTTTGATAAAAAAAAGAAGATATTTTGGGTCGGGACTTCCTCTTCAAAGAACTCTAAATCATGACATAAACCTGAATATATTCACATAGTAACCGCACCATATCAATTTATGCTTATTATTAAACTTTATATTAACTAATATTGCACTACCACATTTAAATGATTAGCATAAACAAACATTCAGGTAAAGCATGCATAGACATTTGACCTTACACTCACGAATTTTCAGACCTTACGATTGTCAGGTTTCGTCATGAAGAACCATATTATTGTAATCCGACTGCGCGTGTATGAATGGTGGATGTCTACATATTTCTTTTACTTGATATTATACTGCTCCAATGTTCGTAAAGAAAGCTTTTAAACTGGATTTAATGATTGCTGAATACGAGAACGGTACAAGGAATTTGTTTACTTTTTCGTGTAATTGAGTTATCAAACCCGAAAGAGTTATGGAATCGAAAGAGGTTTAAAAAAAAGGAAAGTGAAAAAAGAATCTGTATCATACATTATTTTGTCTGTATATATTTTGATTTCTTTCACAATTTAGATTAGCTACTTTATTGTGTAACAATCCACATGTACATGATATATTAACATATTTGTAAATGTTAAGTTCCGAGCAAATTAGAGAACTTTACTTAAAACCCCAAACTATTAGTATTAGAAATACGCGAATGTTATTGGTACTGACGAATGGTCAGTTATGTTTCTCTGTAAATGCAAGTAAATAATGAAATATGAAATATCATATTACCATTTCAAAATTTTTTCTTCTTTCTAATTGGACCTTCTAATCTTCAAAAGAGCCTCGCATTCATGAACAAAAATTATTTGAAATATAATTGTAAAAATCAGATTGCGCAGAGGATGCGGCCAATGTTTTCACAGATACCACTATAGTGCCGACGAAAGTGATAGTTCATTAGCATATTTTTCACGTTGAAGTTTTTTTTATAAATTGCATTCAACAGATCTCTCAAGCAAGGCTTGCTCAATTGCTGCTGACATGCAAAGCGGTTCCCAATGCTCTGATCAGCACAAAATGATTTTGATATTTTAATTTCAAACTTGTCTTACTCATTTATGCTTGGCTTTTTATTATTGCGTGTCGAAAGAAAGTAGGAAATATAAACTTATTAGTATGTTGTACTTAATATTAAACATAAACTTTGATATGTTGTAGTTAATCTTTCATTTTTTGATTGCTTCAACGTGAAAAATAACTTACTATTCGGGTTCCGACTTTTCTCGGACGCACTGTATACAAGCTACGAACAATACCCGTTTTTCATTCGAGTCAGAAGACCATTTTTTCTTCTCTAACTTATTATACATAATGTATATGTAATTGTAATGTGTGTGCATGTGCATTTGCTGAGCCAAAAAATCTAGCGCCAATAATTACTGGTCAATGAATGTAATTGCTAAAAAACAAACAAGAAAAAACAAAAAACAAACAAACGAACAAAATAACAACATTATGCATTTGAATCAAATTGCAGTTAGTACGTAATGAGGTTATTTTAATGATAAACATGTACATGTACAACGTGAAGAACATAGTATGACAAGTCGTAAGTACAATCTAAATGTATACAATTACGTGGTTCAAAATTAATAAAACAGGACATTCCACTATTTCAAAAAATGTATAAGTCTTTGTTATCATTTATAGTTGTAACCCGTCATAATTCAATAATTTATCGTCATCGTCATCAAGCAACTAACCATGATTTCTTCGACATCATTTCATCTCCATCAGCAAAGGAGAGGTGGTCATTAAGTAAAAAAAAATATAGGGGAGACCGGGGATGAAGTTACACGGGTCAGTTGTTACAGTTCTCAGTGTGCTAAGTTGGGACAAGAGAGTTCGTGCTAACTTGCATCTATATACAGCCTACACATAGCTGTGATGAACTGCCGGTCGTGAGGTTTCTCCGTTGTTTTATTAAAAAGTAATTGTTTTATTAAAAAGTAAATCAACAAAAAACATTTTTACAGTTCCAAGTGAATTTATGACAAAAATTAAAATTTGTAATAGTTCTTACAACTGTAGACACATGATGATAGTCTGGTATTGTGAATATAGTACATGTACGTCACTAATATACCCCTGAGTCATGCCCTGTAATTCTGCCTAATGGCTGTGCTACAGTTGATTTTATGTGTAAAATCACCAATGGGGTAGGTTGTTACAACAACCTACCCCATGTCGATGAACAACCTACCCCAATTACATTACACATGTACAGTAATTTTGTTTCAATTTTCAGGTGTTAATATTTTTATTTTTCTATTATTACTTTAGTCTATTCTAGAGCTCTACTTGATCTACTGTTAACGATACCAAGAAACTGGAAAGTTGAAACAAAAGTAAGTTTACATAATGTAACAGTTTACCCCGTATGGTGTAACAACTTACCCCGTATACGGGGTAGGTCTGTTAAAAAAATGTCTTCATTAATTAAGCTGTAGTTAATTAGTGTTTACATGTTTTCAAGGTTTATGTGCTTCAGGTTTTAGCCAACATAATAGGCTAACTACAGACCCAAAGTGGAGTGTGTGAGTACTTTCATTGGAATTATCTGGCCCAAAATGTGAATTTTGTAACGTCCATCCCCGGTCTCTCCTATATATTCATTTGTGATTCTTTGAGATCTTCGACATGCACATGTGAAAAAGAAATTAGGTTCATTTTCGAATATGGAGCACCTCTAGAGGTGTGCTCTGCACGGGGTTAAAACTTTTGAGTTCGAATTACATTGGATTTTGACATACGTGTGTGGAGCTGCAAATGTGTGAATCTCCGCAAATGTGTAATGCCATATACTCTGCGTACAAATCATCGATATGCTGAGTCATAGACACGTGCCTAGGTTACTAGAAAAAAAGTTTACACTAGACTTGTGTAACATGAATTTGATATTTCTTATGGAAATAATTTCGAATAAGAGGAATCAATTTTGTCAATTATTGAAGGGAAAAATACGCATAGAGGTCATTTTTCAGGGACTATGCATGCTTTTAATCTATGAATGAATAACTGAGCCCCAATGGGTTAAATTGAGGCCTATATATTAGGCGTTGCATATTATATTTGAATCGTTACAATTCTCCGAGACCTATCATTTTGTTTAAATTATATAAAAGGAAATAATTTTTATGAAATTTGGATAAAATTAACCTAAACAACTGAGGGCAATGAGGGGGGGGGGGGAGGGGGAGGCGGGCAGTAAAAACTTTCAAACCGATTATCATTAAAACTAGTCATTTAAATAAAGCCATTCTAATATAATATAATATAAAAAACTTATGTAGTGTTTCCTAAATAATATGAATATATTTTTATAGTTATAATTATAATTTTAGTAGTTGGGGTTACCCCCATCCTTTCCCTTACTCATGCGGGATACAGCGGCGGATCCAGGGGTTGCAGTTGCAACAATTTTTGAAAACCAAAATGGCTGCTCCCTCATTTTAAGGAGATTTCGGGCTGCCACCACCCTTTTTCAAAATCGTGAATACGACGCTGTGATAATTTTTTTTATTTATTTATTTTTGTTTTACCACCGCCCTGCCCCTCCCCAGTGCGTACAGTAAATGTAAAAAAAAAATAGGGCGCAGAAGGCAATTTTCTTCGATATAATTTCACTAAAATTATGAACATGCATGATTTAATTGTCAAAAAAAAAAAAAAAAAAAAAAAAAAGAAGAAAAAAGAAAGAAAGAGGGGGCATGTGCCCTTTGCGCCCTGCCTGGATTCGCATATGTTACCCTTCACCTTCAAATATGTTTTTCTCCCTTTTCTGACGACCAATATTAACCACATACCACACTATCAAGCTCTTGTCAAACATGTTTAGTCTGCAACTCTTTTTTTCAGGAACTTGAGCAGCATTTATGATACAGTCACACAGACATTTACGTTGAGTTACGTCCAGTTGCGTCCAAAAATTTAGTTTGTTTCTGCGGATCCCCAAGGATGCCTTCCTGTCATAGTCAGCAGTGGGAATAGTGATAATTTCGTTCATCCAATAAAACAAAGAAATACAAAAGAAATGATAGAATAGAAGATGAGATAAGGATAAAACAACATAAACGTAACTAAACGTAAGTGTCTGTGTGACTGCAGCACTACACATTTGCAGCTTCACAAACGTGTAACAATCAAATATGATTATTAACGTTAGGATTCGACGTTTGACGTCACCATTCGTAAAATGCGACTGCATTCAAACCAGGGCCCGATCAGTGTCAGTTTATGCGGCGGTCACAACTCGCCGTACCTTCGACGTGCAACTCCCTACGATGGATTTCGTAGAAAATTCGCGCAGCGAAGGTACCTCGGAGGCACGTTGCCTGTACGACGTGCAGAAAGTTTTTCCAATACCCTAATGCGGCGGTCACAACTCGCCGTACCTTCGACGTGCAACTCCCTACGATGGATTTCGTAGAAAAATCGTGCAGCGCAGGTACCTCGCAGGCACGTTGCATGTACGACGTGCAGGAATTTTTTCCTATACCCTTACTACAGACACGCAGCAATCGCAGAAATTGACCAACGACCTGTGTGTGCATTGTGCATGCAACGCAGGTTACGTTGATTGCACCTGCTCCGTAGCCTACGATGAGTTGTGACCGCCGCATTACTACAGAAACGCAGGAATCGCAGAAATGGACCAACGACCTGTGCATACATTGCACATGCAACGCAGGCTACGTTGATGGCACGTGCCCCGTAGCCTACGACGAGTTGTGACCGCCGCATAAGAACTTCCATTCGTTAGCTGGTTTATAGGCACAAGCCACCACCAACAATGCCGAGTTGTCGAGAGAGGTCGTACTTCGTATTTCATGCGAAATTTTCGAGTAGGTAAGGTAAGGACAGCGTTAGCCAATCAAGGATGGCTTATTTCTGAGGAAAAAATCCCTCTCACTGTGAAAATCTTATTTTTCCAAAATTTGTCTTCCCCAAACCCATTGAAATTAAAACTGTAAAGTAATCTATATATTTTACTTATACATAAGGACAAAGTGTAGATGGACAAAATGATAAAGAAAAACTGCTGTCATATCTGAAATCGTAAATTTATACGAAAATTGATGCCCAGTCTTCCTTGCTGTAATTAGTCAATTGCGCCTCCAACCCGATTTTTTTTGTTAGTCTTTGCACCATGTCTCTAAAATAGGTCGTCACAACAATTTTTATTTTGCAAATTTACGACACAAGCTGATCGAAAATGAAATCGATTTTTATGTTTAACGCTTTTTATATTTCTGAATAATTAGCCTTCCGTCATGAAATATTGTGACAGATGTGTCAACAATGCTGTTGTGGGTATTTCTGAATCAATTCCTAATACCTTTGGCTGAAGGGTGCATAATTCAAGTTTGAACCACGGTTTCCGCAAACTATTTTATTTTATTTATTTATTCAACATATTTATACAGGATAAAAAGAACAATCGAATCAGCAAAGCTGTTTTTCATGGATGTCCTGTTAACGTATTTACAAAAATATAATTTCCAATGCTAACCTTTAGTCAGGGAAAAAGTATTAATTTTGGAAGAAAAAAAAAACTGTGAACAAGCAAGACTTAGGATTTATTAAAGGAAAACAGTGCCAGACCAATGTCAGATCTAAAAAAAGGGAAGAAATAGTACCCACAAACTTACACCGCCTGGCACTTATAATATACTATCTCTCTCCCTCCTTCTCTTTCTCTCTCTCACTCTTCACTATTATATTCTCTCTCTTTCTTTCTCTCCCCCTTCTCTCTCTTTCTTCACCATCTATTATATTATCTCTTTCTTTCTCTGCCCTTCTCTCTCTCTCTCACTTTCTCTCTTACACACACACACACACACACACACACCCTCTCTCAAAATAAAGTACCGTCACAATTATAGAGTAATCTACAAAAGACTATTCAAACAAGATCACGCATTTGTAAACACAAACGCTAACATTAGAAAGAAAAACTAATTTGAATAATTGGTCTGGCAACCATTAAAGAAAAACAAATTATTGAGTTACGAGTCACAAGGTATTTAAAGAATGTAGATAAATATACATTAAAAATACTGATGATAGAAATGTGTACGGTTAGATTGGATCACATATTAAACAAAAACTATAAATAACAATACAATATAGTATACTTTGGAATATACGATGTGGAAGGGAATGAATATAATTATATGTAAGTTTAGGTAAAGTTAAGTATAATAACATATAAGTACAATCAAATAAATGTGGGATACTTCCTCCTCCCCCTCCACCCTGTACCGTAAGTGATCAGAATAGCATTTCCAAATTGTTAAAGGACGTGGTATTTACATTGTTATTCATTTTGGAAAAAATATACGTTTGTAATTACTTTTGAATGAGGAGAGGGTTTGTTGATTTTGTATTAAGGCATTTGCAGAGAATATCCATGTTTTTGGCCTGACTAGTCGAAGAATTGCTTAAATTGTTCAGTGTTGGGTTTGTAAGACAGTATTTAGAGACTCAGAATTTCGGGTGTTAAAACCTATGTCTATCAAAGAACATTTCAATTTCATTGCATAACCTTATGGGGGCTTTAACCATGAATGCATTTGTACATAAGCATATTAATAAATAGTCTCTTCTATACACAACAAAAAAAGTAAGTCCCCCCCCTAATCAAAATGATGTAACTTTGAACGGAATTGTTTTGAGCAAAATCTTTGGAAGGGGGGTTTTCTGCACTTATAGAGTACCTTCTGTGAAAAATATGACATCGATCCCCTGAGACATGCATGAGTGATCAACGTTTAAAGCAAAAATGGGACATTTTCGAAAGTCACAAGGGTCATTTTTTGGTCTGTAAAAATAAAATTTCTAAAAATTTTCTTTTTACCTTGGTTGAATTGTTTGGGTGGTTTATCATCCAAAATTTGACCATCCAACACCCAATCCCGATACATTGCACTATTTTTCATGGATGAGTAAGCACAATTTGAAGAATTTATGTTTAAACCTCTATAAATGGTAAAATCAACAATTTTATTTAAAGAATCGCATCAGATATTATCATCAACATGATCGACAAATTTGTGAGAACATGAGCACTATTCGTCGTGTCATGGACGAGCGAGCACACTTTAAGGTGAGTTTTGACTTTTGTCATGACAAATTTGCCTTTAATGTGTGTTTATTCATGCATTACGCTACGGTTTTATCTCATATTCGCACTTAAGTAAGTCGATGAGTGTATAAACGTAACTGCCAAATTTTATTGCTCAACACCTTTTTGTCAAAAAGTTCCAGGATGTTGATTCAGGGTTTGTTTTTGCCTCAATTGTACACAATGTCAATGGAGAAAAAAAATCAAATGTCAACAAAATTGAAATTCGGCTTAATTCATTGATAATTTTGTTAATTCTACTGAGAGTTTTTTCACGAAACTTGGCACACAACTTCATGGTGTCACTAACTAACAGGAACACAACGCTAAATTGAGAAATCTGATTAGGCACAGGGTAGGGCTAAAGCTCTGAAATTTCTTCTTATTCTCATTTTTTTTAATATCTTCTGCTCACTGAAGCATAAAACACTGAAATTTTTCGTAAACTCAAATCGATATGAACTATCCAAAAGGTTTGTGACAATTATCCAAAATAATCAATTGAATTTTAGTCCACAAACGAAAAAAATGGCTTTTCACGTATCACGTGTTCATTGAAGCGTGAATGTTTGATAAAATGCCATAGCATGATTTGAAAAAAAATATTTGACATACATATAAAAAACATTGTTTGAGAAATGATTTTCATCACACAAAAGGGAACAATACTTACCTAAGAAATTTAAAAATATTCTTTTTTTGTTTTTATTAGTTCATTTCAACGCGTAAGTTGATATTGAATATTGTTTAAAACACTCTTCCACATTGCAAATTCCGTCATACAAATATTTTAAAGTAAAAAATGTGTAAAAATGCATTTTTTGCAATTTTACCTCATGCTCATCAACCGTGAAATTTAATCCAAAATTCATTTGAGGTGTGCTCAGAAATAAGTACAACAGCCTTCTGAACACATCTTTTGTTGAAAAGTTTGAATTTGTTCCCGATATTATGAATTAAGTTCATGAAACTAGCCTTGTGACTCTTTTGAAAAATGACATTTTTTCCTTTTGACTGTGCTCATTGAAGCATGACTTAACGAATTTCAATAATATTCACTAAAATGGAAGCTAATTAAATTACCTACAAGTACATGTAATAAAATTTGTAAAATTCCTCTTGGTTAAAAAGTTATACCAATTTGATTAAGGGGGGACTTACTTTTTATGTTGTGTATAGTTTCAAATGTTTGCCATTTCAATTCCGTGAACAAATTGGAGACGCTAATTTCCCTTGAAGCATAATGTTTGGATACTATACGTGCTGCTATATATAATAGAGGTGTAAAATTTCACCCGAGTTGAAATACAGGTGCTCCGCCCAAATCTGCACCCTAGAGGGAACATTTATTTCTTAAAGTGTGGGTAAAAAGTAGGAGTGCCCATATCTTCTCAACACTTGACCTAAATATTAAGTGGTAACGACAACACCGGGGGATATAAAGAGAAAGAATGACTGAGAAAGGTAGCCTTGCCCGTGAGATCGAATAAAATTCACGAGGCAGAAATGTGAATGAATTGAGTAAAGACGCGCCATGATTAAAGGAATAATTGAGACAAATTAATACGATGACGAGAGAGATACGGATCAGGGAGAAATGTGACAACATTACACGTGGCATTTGTTTTGCTGAGGCAAATGATTTAATATGTTTAACACGACAAATTTAAAGACTAGAAATCTTAATGAATTGAGTAAAGGCGCACCACGGACATGGTGGAAGGAATAATTGAGAAAAATGCAAACTGACCACAGGAAATATAAAAAAGAGAAAGAAATGTGTCAATAAAACACGTGGTATTCCTTTTATTGAGACAAATCATTAAATATGTTTAACACAACAAATTTGAATATACCATTATATTCAACTACTAAAAGTAATACATAAAATGTAAATCGTAAAGTAAGAATATAGCGATGGCAGACCACAGTAAGGATTATTTGTCTTTTATTACAAGCGTACGACAAATATATCAAAATCTGTTTGAATTCCCTTACTTTCATTCGGGGATGGTAGACTGTGAATTTCGATTTTACGGATTCCCATTGATATTTACTTCTTTCGAAAGCAGATTTTTCTCTTCACAAAAACAAAGTAATTATGTCACGAAAATGCTTTCTTCCTCTCCTCTTTACCTTTAAAAAACGCAACTGATACGGAGTAGATATATTTATATATATATGTATAATTCTACTCCGTAGAAGTTGCACTTATATATATAACACAAAAAAAAAAAAGAAAAAAAAAAGAAAAAAAGAGAGATAGAGAAAATTAATTTATGTTGCCACCTCGCTTCTTCAAAGAATTAATTGTCAATTTTATCACCATCTAAATGCATGTCTAATTTAGATTTAAAGTTTATTAAATTCGTTAACGTGCAATTTAACAAACGAAAAGTATATTGAGAATGACACCAACATTAGACAAGACTATCCAGCCAACCCGCAGGTCCGCGTAAAACGCGCTTATTTATCGAGCTCATTTTTTGCCAAATTGTGCGTGACCTCTACTTGACCCCGGAAAATTATTTTTGAAGATCAGTGCAAGCTTTACTTCGCAAAGTAAATCTCGCTTAAATTAATGAAATTTCTTGGAGTTTCAAATTAACACTTCAGTTAAGGCCTGAAATTTAGATATATATTAAAAACATTATTTGACAATGACTTGATTTTTATTTGTATTTAATGTTCATTTTTAAGGTAATATTTTGGACATTTTCGTTTTTTTTTACATTCTTATCGACCGGATGTTTTTGAAACTTTTGTATGGTAAAAGCCAAATGAGACAAACTGAATGTGAAGAGAGTGTACGTTCTGATCTCATTGAAAAAACCTCTTACATCATAAAAAACTTTATACTAATCAGAGGCCTCAGCAGTGCCCAGCAGTCATATGTGCGTGGGCCTGTCATAAGAAGGTGCCGCGGTGCAAGAATCACATCGCTATTCGGCGGAGCACAGCAGATCAAAGAGAGATGGCGGCTCGTGTGATTGGTGTTCATCTGGAGCTTGCAGCCTGTTAGAGAGCGTCAGGCAGGATTACTGAGAGTTGGACGTTCCGTATGGGCGATACCATCGTGCTTGATTTAATGTCAATGGGATGTTTGATCATCTTGTTTGTTGGCGATTTATTTAATAAAATAAGATATTTGTACTGAAATAAACAATTTAACTGACTTCTTTACTGGTTTTCTTACAATAGGGAATTACTGTTGATAATACGCTATCTATATTGGAAAGTCATTCCCTTATCAATTGAAAACGGTGCAAGGTAATGAAATCTCATGCCGGACTGGTGTGTTTAATGTTATAATTTCCAATAATTAAGCAGCACTTATCAGGGGCCGCGGAGCCGGGGGGGGGGGGTGAAACCCCCCCCCCCATCATTTTTCAGCAACCGTTGTAACAAAAACGCAAATGACCGTAGATCTTGTTTAATTCTTAGCCTGTTCGCCCCTCCCCCACTCCCACTTTCGACTCAGTCTTACAAAACGCTCCGCGCGGCCCGTGCTTATCTAATTATAACAATTAATTGGCCTACCAGAGTTTACAGTAGTGTTAATATACGCAAATGTCTATATGTCGCAGTCCGTTATTATGTGTATAGAACTTTGATAGTTATTTGTTATTTTCAGTCAACTCACAGGGGTCGCGTCAGCCGCCCCCACTTCTGTTAGCAAACGATGTACAAAAAAGGAAAACTGACCATACATTATGTGCTTTGCTGTTTCAGCCCCACCCCCCCCCAAATACTTGCGGTCGAATGAGCCCCTCTATTTTTTCAAAAAACACTCCGCGGCCGGAGTCAAGTTGACATGTCAATTTAACACCACGACGCACCGTACGGGTTTATGAAATGATGCATCCAGAGGGTCACACACTGAAGCATCAAAGATGAATGCGCTCCTTTCCTTATTGTTTTGCTTTGTTTAATCTGCTGTAATATATATTACAAAATATGATAAAAATATGAGCTGTTGATTTTCAAAAGAAATTATTAACAGAGCGGATCCAACTTTTAATAAAGGGGGTTTGGTCGGGTAATGCGAGCGGAGCGAGCGAGGGGGAGGATGTGGAAGGGTGTCCCCCCTCCCACAAGTAGGGAAAAATTGAAAATCTGTGTTGAAATGGCGTTTTCTTTGCATCTAAAACATGGTCCCCCATTTTATTTTTATTTTTTTTTTTTTTTTTGGGGGGGGGGGGTTGCAACCTCCCCCCTCTAGATCCGCTTTCTGTTTAAATTTCTCTATTCTGTAAATTCCGAGACCTAAACTTTGCGTATTCATTCACGTAAAATCATATTTAATCGAAATAAATAAAGGAAAGCTCAAATAGGCCTACTAAGCTCGCAGTCACAAGGCACTTTTACGTTTAGTTACGCTTTTGTTGTTTTTAATCTTTATTTCATATCTTCTTTCCACAATGTCTTATGTATTCTTTTTTATGTGGTAAACAAATTATCACTATTTTGCACTGCCTTCGACTATGCCACCAAGGCATCGTGGGGATCAGCAGAAAAAATAATTTTTTGGACGCAACGAACGTAACTCAACGAAAATATTCGCAGACGGCAGCAGCAAGTCGTGTTCTTATAAGTCCCCAAACCGTAAATGTAAATTATAATGACCATATTAACCAAATTTAGGGTTTCAGTGAATGCGCCCAGTAATTCGCGACGTTCATGTTCTAAACCAATTGATACTAACCCCCATTCTGGCTCATCATTGATCAAATCCCATTTTCATCTACCAACCAGCGTTAATCATAGTTACCGCTTTGGTCCATTACCTGATTCAAACTATTTAAACACTTTGTCTTAATTCCCGTTTTCGTATAATGTCCCATTGTCGTATTCGAGCTTTGTTTTTTCTCCATCTCTTTACATATATGTCTCTCTCTTCAGCACTCTCCACACATCTCCTTTTATCCCATCCTGTTCTCTCAAATGTTCTTCTCACTCAACTTGGTGTAGAGCTGAACATTTCTTTTGTACTAGGGTGCGGGTTAATGTAAAATCGTCCCCCAAAAAACAAAGAATGAAATGCATGTCTAGCTCCTTCACTTTAACCAAAACTACATTCTCTATCCTGCTTATGGTAACATTCCTCACGTTATAGGCACACATTTTTGGAAATCAATGCTTTTAATATAATGGACAATACCAAGTCATATAATGATAATCTGTTGTGTAATATTTCAGGCCAATTTATAAAGCCTTGTCGTACTGACACAGATATTGTTGCATTTTAAACAACAATAGACATTTTTAAACCATAGATGGTGCTTTAATTCATTCAACCCCTCTTGTCAATTACATAACACTTGTGAAACAGAATAGCATCTACCCTGTTATAACGAAGTGTGGAGATATAGCATAATCAAACGCGGTTACAATTAAGATTTGCACCCGGGGGGAGGCAACATGATTTTGATTTTGTGCCCAGTTGTTGATCGAGAATTGTACACATTTTTTTTCCTGTACAACCGGGCGACCTCAATTTTTTTTTTTCACGTCACGCTGCCTGTAAATAAGAGGGGGGGGGGCTAGGTGTTGTTGTTGTTGTTTTTTTTTTGGGGGGGTGGTCGTTCGTAAAATCAATACATCAGTTTTACATGTTTTGGGGTCAATTGGGTTACAAACAAAATTTTTATAACAATTTTGGGCGCCCCCTAAGGCTCATTTTGGCGCCCTCATTTTGACATCAGTCCAAGAGAAGACCTCTTTGAAAAAAATCAATAATGAGAGTATACCTGTATCAACATGATATTAGCAGCCTATAATGAATTGAAGTCATGCCAAGTAAATAGGAAGTTTGATAGTTACAAGGCATTCTAATATATAGGACAAGACTTACTGATTGAAATTCTGCACATCAAGATCATCCTTTGTACCTTATATTAACCTAAGAGAGAAATCTAATGAAAGGGGCCAATGAAAACCCCTCTGATGTAATTATTTTTAAAACACTATATATAGCAATTGGTCAAGACCATTATTATCATTTCATCTATATTTACTGTCCAAGGTCCCTCTTAGAATAAGACTTGGATTGTACGACTTTTCAGCTGGTGTTTGCAGTTTTGGTAATTCTAAATATCTGAAACTTTCTTGAAAGCTAACTGTCCAGGTGGGGTGCACACAACCCTCTATAAAATTTGAAAACCATCATTGACATTAACAGTTATATCATCAGAAAGCAAAAAAAAATCAAACCGGGATATGACCCCCCCCATCCCCTTATTCAAAATCCTGAATCCATTACACTGGACACAAAAAAACATGTAATACTGTATCATTAAATCAATTCTAACAAATCATTTTATAAATGTATATAATATTCATTTTTTTTTAATAAACAGCAATATGTAATATTACTGTGGGGTTTTTTTTCTTCATATAGTCATCGATGTGGAGGAAATCTTCAAGCATCAAATATGTATATCATAGCTCTTTGACAAAGATTCTAGTAGCCTGACAATATTAAATATAAAATAATCATTAACAGGCTGATTTTAGGGAAAATATTAATAGGAGTCCCTAGAATCTCCTCCCAAAAGTGAATATAAATTTGTACAAAGATTCAAGATTTTGCTTTGTTTTGGTTTTGTTTTTGTTTTTTTAATTATGCATTTCTTCGCAACCACTTGTTTTTCGTGCAAAAAACAAACCCTCATGGTGCGAAGGATAATCAAGCAGGTTTAGTATTATGCTGATTAAAAAAAATTTAAAAAAAATATTTGAAAATCTATCAAACATTGTTTACATGGTCTATGAGATGGTTGCTTACATACATAACAACATATTTTCCACCCCCCTTCTAACAAAGAAGATAATGTTCTTTCTATTGGATTGACCCGTAGGATGACGAAAGATTTTGATAATGCAGCTCCTCTATAGTCATGAGCTGTTTGTTTGAGCCAGGAAGAATAATGGTCACATGTTGTTTGGTGTAGTTCATGCTCTCATCCCCGAACACCCTCCTCCGATGGTCTAAAGGGATGAATCTCTGCTGGGATGAATTTTTTTTTTCTCATGCGTTAAAAGTACCTTGGAAGAACTTTACTCAAGGAAGTACCGAAAAATGATAATTAGGTGAGTAGCATGCTTTGTCTTGAGGCACTACAAAAAAGGAGAGTAGTCAGAAGGAAAGGAGTTCCAAAAGACTAGAGGGACAAATTGTTCTCTGGCTCGGCTGAGACTGAAGATGAAGAAGTCAGTTTTTCCCTTTTCATTGATTTTGCATCCACAAGCAAATACCCATACC
The DNA here is from genome assembly GCA_940671915.1 of Paracentrotus lividus. Lineage (NCBI taxonomy): Eukaryota > Metazoa > Echinodermata > Echinoidea > Camarodonta > Echinidae > Paracentrotus > Paracentrotus lividus. The sequence goes on from CALNVZ010000174.1 coordinate 58,080,545, forward strand.
ATCACTGTTCATGGAACTTTCCGTAAATATTAGACATAGATGTCTTAGCTGCAAGACAACAGTCCATTTTTGTTCCAAATTGAAACAGACTGTTATCTCAGTTGGCTTCCAACATGGAGTCTCAACATGTGTATGTTCCATGGTTTGTAACTGGAAAAATCTGCACAAGAAAAAAATAATAAACATTGAGAAGCGAGATCCCTACTGTCAAAATATGAATGGTCAGTGCTCTATTTTGATGTGCACCCTAGCTTAAAAGTAATGCGGGCTGGGTGTCCGGTATTTAATAAACAAAAATAAAGGGCCATTTTTATCCTGAAAAAAAAGGATCAAGTCAAAAATATTGGTTAGAATATAGTGCTTTTCAGCATCCATCTTCTTATTTTCATAAATATTCTTCTAAAAACTTTCGTCGCAAAACAAACAACAAAAAACTACAAATTCATTGTTGTAATCATTTCAAATTAGATTGGTTAAAAAATCCTCCTGTACCAGACAATCTCAACCTGTCTTCCAAAAACCTGAACAAATATTGATGATAATAAAATCATTAAAAAAACATAAACTGGTTGGCTTAATCTTGATTAAAAGAAAAATAATCAAAAGACCGAGAAACAGGCTTCACTTTTTTGTTGAGTGTCTGGAACCCACCCCCCCCATCTTGCTAAGAACCCATGTCTTTGTTGTATTTTTCGTACGAAATTTTAGAAAAATGATCGATAGAGAAAGTATTTCAGAACGATAATTTTGGGACAGTCAATCGATCCGTGAGACAAAAAACAACAATACAAACAAACAAACAAAAAACAGGCTTCATTTATTTTAAATATCCAGATCGACATAACCAACCCCCATTAGACTAATACATTCCATTTGTTATTTTACTGGCAGGATTTTTTCCATCTTTTAACAATAAAAAAAAAAGACAGGTTAATCTGGACTAGTCTAGCTACAGCTAGATTCTAGATCTGATTAAGTGATGATCTAGAGTAGATCTAAGATAGGATATCAGACTATAGATAGATTCTAAGTATATAAGAATCTAGACTAAAGTTCTGTTTAAATGGCATATCAAATACAGATTCTGAGATTTCTATACTCTATGAACAAATCTAGAGGCCACATGTTGTTATGACTCTCGAGTACGAGTCTGGATAAAAGTTTAATGACTCAGGGTCAAAAAAACACAAACATTGCATTGGAGAACAACCGACTCAGTCCACATGATTGAAAGTACACATGGACCGAACTGAAAATCGAAACGACATTACCCGCAATGCACACCCAAGCGGTGTTAAAATTGATTTTCCCTGTCTTTTAGCAAAATATCGTGTTTTCTCGTGCAATAGAAGAAAAATACAAAACTTTATTCCAAAATTAATCTAAGTTGTCTTCAAAAGGCCCTTAGTTTTTCGTAGCAATGGAAGCGCAAATTTGAGTTCTATCAGAAAATGTTTATGTCGTATGACGACGATTACTAATCGGTCAGCAGCCAGCAACTTTTCGAACGTTGCGAAAACGGACAAAAAGAGGCGTACACTCAAATCATGACCTCTATTTCAACAAATATTCATTAAAATGCCATTTAAAACCTTTTTTAGAAACTTAAATAACCAGCACATCTACTCACCCCAACATTTTGACAACTGGACATCGTAATTTTCCGCTGCGATCGATTAAAATATGTGCGAAAATTGCCTCTGCAGGTCGCGAGAGGGCCTGAGTACGCTTAAACCGGTGACCTAGATCTCGATAAAAATCGCGGTTTTGCTCTGATTTGGAGGGGGCTGCGGATTGGTTGTATCTGCTTTTCAAATGTCGACCGTGCAATGCGTAATTTATTCAGTACATCACGTTAGATGCTCAATAAAGTAAAAAAGACAAAGTAGATAAAATTTGTTTCTTCCTGCAATGCACAAAACTGCAAGATTAAAATAAAAATTATCCATCAAATTAAGTTAAATTAAATTAAATGTGAATTATATCAACTATTGCTTCCCACAGCTAGAAAAATATATTTGGAAATAATTTGTAATGAAACTTTCTTCAGCTGTAATGAAAGCTTTTCATCCGGTTGATTGATCAATTTGTTTCGTAATTGAGAGTAAATTTATTTTTAAAAGGTACATTGTATCCCAGTACTTGTAAAGCACATCTAATATGTAAAAGATATGAAGAACACATAATTACGACAGACATTTATATTTACAAGAATATCAATAAATCAGTGCAATGTACACAATGCTATCGAATGTCTTGAAATTAAACTCCCCCGCAATCAAGTTAGTAATATTTTCGATCATTCGTTCATTCATAGACATATTAAGTTAAACGTTCAACTTATTTAATTTTTAATGAGGCGTAGTTTGATTTATTTATCTTTACATGTCCTGAATTCTGGGTTATTGTATTGGTGAATCTCAAAATACACTTTAAAAAAAAAAATTTGAGTTTCCTTTTAAATAGGATGAAAGATAACTATGATAAAGCACTTATCACTTGAAAGATAAGATTCAAAAGTCATCATAAATGCCCATGATATCATTATTTAAAAAAATCGGGGTCCCGGCCGGCAAAATGGTTATAATTTCCTGTCAATATAAAATAACTGCACAGAAATGGATTAGAAGAAAAAAATCACGATAACATACAGCTCTAGGATATAGATTAGTTAAATCTATAAAATAATGACTTAGAAGCATTGAAATCAAATGGCAATGACAATAGTGGGCGCCAGGTTTGCCCTAACAGATTTAATGTGTGTAGCTGTCACTTTGCTTGTTTTGTAGTGAGAGTGTTTCAAAAGAGACCAATTTAATTGATGGTATTCAATTTTGCCAAAAACAGTAACCCTTCTTGATATCATAACTGTATGAGTCCGAACAACTGCAGAAAAAATATTTATTTAACGGCAAAAATATACGATTTCATATTATTTTTTAAAAGCTTTTCAATGGTTTATTAATAATCTAATGTTTAAATGACCATGTCTGGATCTATATAATATAAAATAAGAGAATTTTAATCAGCGACAAATTTTAGGCTAACATTTATTAAATTCTTCTTGCTAAATACATTTACATCGAATCAATTTCAAATGTAAATAGTGAAAAATTGTAAATCTATCATAAAATAATTTTATTACACATTGTGTTCCATTGTGTACATACTGTTATTTATTACATTTATACGCACGATTCGGTGAGGGCCTTTTTCAGAGACAAACTACGAAATGCGGGCAATGATATGAAGAAAAAGTGGAATATCTTAAATGGCTTATTACCAAATAAACGTAATTCTAGTCATTTTCTTTAACAATACTATTTTTTGTAAAAAGGGCGGCTATTTTGGGCGCCCCCGCCTGTAGAGACCCTCGTGTCACTTTACCACCGGGTAGTCCACCTAGCGGTTTGGAATGGGTACAAAGAATCATATACATAGGACTACTTTTTAGATCTCGCCGATGCAGCTAACTCTAAAAATATGGGTTTTGCCCCCGGGTAAAAGCTGCACCAACCAGTTGACCCTTGTCAATGCTATCGTACAGATAGTCACTAATTTCCGTTAAACATGTCGAAGTTGAGTAATTGACCTGAAACCGGACTGGCGTTCACTCATTAGGTCTTGTCTTTTGAGATAATAACTAATTGCAAGTGAACCGCCCTTTCAAAATTTGGCTACCACGGATAATAGAGATATTGGACGAAAGTTGGTTAGTCACTGGATGATTTGCTTTTTGGTATGGGTACAATTTCGCAAGTTTAAAATCGTGAGGGAATTGACCTTTACGTATTGAATGATTAAAATACATGTGCTATGGTGATGCAATCACATGAGCCTAATCTTTAACAGTTTAGGATGTAAGTCGTCAAGACCAATGGATTTTGAACAGTCTAAACCATTGAGCTCCTTTTGAATAAATTCAATGGACACTTCTTCAAGCGTAAATTTAGATTAGTTCGTTTCAGTCCATTCAGAGCTTCTTCTCCAATATGTCCTGTGTTCATTCTTTCTAGGCTGATTGCCAATGTTACTGAACATAGAGTTAACTCACTTGCAATCTTGAGTTGATCTGATACAAGTTCACCGTTGATCATAATGTTTGACTTGTTGGTAGTACGTATTTGGTAATAACCATTTAAGATATTCCACTTTTTCTTCATATCATTGCCCGCATTTTCGTAGTTGTCTCTGAAAAAGGCCCTCACCGAATCGTGCGTATAAAATGTAATAATAACAGTATGTACACAATGGAACACAATGTGTAAAAAATTATTTTATGATAGATTTACAATTTTCACTATTTACATTTGAAATTGATTCGATGTAAATGTATTTAGCAAGAAGAATTTAATAAATGTTAGCCTAAATTTGTCGCTGATTAAAATTCTCTTATTTTATATTATAATAGATCCAGACATGGTCATTTAAACATTAGATTATTAATAAACCATTGAAAAGCTTTTAAAAAATAATATGAAATCGTATATTTTTGCCGTTAAATAAATATTTTTTCTGCAGTTGTTCGGACTCATACAGTTATGATATCAAGAAGGGTTACTGTTTTTGGCAAATTGAATACCATCAATTAAATTGGTCTCTTTTGAAACACTCTCACTACAAAACAAGCAAAGTGACAGCTACACACATTAAATCTGTTAGGGCAAACCTGGCGCCCACTATTGTCATTGCCATTTGATTTCAATGCTTCTAAGTCATTATTTTATAGATTTAACTAATCTATATCCTAGAGCTGTATGTTATCGTGATTTTTTTCTTCTAATCCATTTCTGTGCAGTTATTTTATATTGACAGGAAATTATAACCATTTTGCCGGCCGGGACCCCGATTTTTTTAAATAATGATATCATGGGCATTTATAATGACTTTTGAATCTTTCTTTCAAGTGATAAGTGCTTTATCATAGTTATCTTCATCCTATTTAAAAGGAACTCAAATTTTTTTTTTTAAAGTGTATTTTGAGATTCACCAATCAATAACCCAGAATTCAGACATGTAAAGATAAATAAATCAAACTACGCCTCATTAAAATTAAATAAGTTGAACGTTTAACTTAATATGTCTATGAATGAACGAATGATCGAAAATATTACTAACTTGATTGCGGGGGAGTTTAATTTCAAGACATTCGATAGCATTGTGTACATTGCACTGATTTATTGATATTCTTGTAAATATAAATGTCTGTCGTAATTATGTGTTCTTCATATCTTTACATATTAGATGTGCTTTACAGTATACTGGGATACAATGTACCTTTTTAAAATAAATTTACTCTCAATTACGAACAAATTGATCAATCAACCGGATGAAAAGCTTTCATTACAGCTGAAGAAAGTTTCATTACAAATATTTTCCAAATATATTTTTCTAGCTGTGGGGAAGCAATAGTTGATATAATTCACATTTAATTTAATTTAACTTAATTTGATGGATAATTTTATTTTAATCTTGCAGTTTTGTGCATTGCAGGAAGAAACAAATTTATCTACTTTGTCTTTTTTTACTTTATTGAGCATCTAACGTGATGTACTGAATAAATTACGCATTGCACGGTCGACATTTGAAAAGCAGATACAACCAATCCGCAGCCCCCTCCAAATCAGAGCAAAACCGCGATTTTTATCGAGATCTAGGTCACCGGTTTAAGCGTACTCAGGCCCTCTCGCGACCTGCGAGAGGCAATTTCGCACATATTTTAATCGATCGCAGCGGAAATTACGATGTCCAGTTGTCAAAATGTTGGGGGAGTAGATGTGCTGGTTATTAAGTTTCTAAAAAAGGTTTTAAATGTCATTTTAATGAATATTTGTTGAAATAGAGTGCATGATTTGAGTGTACCCTCTTTTTGTCCGTTTTCGCAACGTTCGAAAAGTTGCTGGCTGCTGACCGATTAGTAATCTGTGTCATACGACATAAACATTTTCTGATAGAACTCAAATTTGCGCTTCCATTGCTACGAAAAACTAAGGGCCTTTTGAAGACAACTTAGATTAATTTTGGAATAAAGTTTTGTATTTTTCTTTCTATGCACGAGAAAACACGATATTTTG